>JAQPZY010001584.1:3745000-4345000 GCA_029931535.1 Margaritifera margaritifera | reverse complement strand
GACTCTGCTTTTGTCACTGGACATTTTTATGCCTCCAAAGTGTTTCCAAAGGCTGTGGAACACAACCGTACACCGGTACCAGAGGTATCCATTGTTGTGTGAGTATGTAGGAACAAACACAAGATATTCTCTACACTACTTTTATTATATACAGACAAAGCTATTACAGACAAAGCTGATTAACTAAATGAAGGCCCAACACCAAGTGAACATAAAGGTGGGAGAGTATAAAATAAATGATGTACATCACAAGCAGTCTGTTACTAATAGGACTCTAATTAGACTGACCCTAGGTCTTACTAGCTTTAAAGCTGTCAACCTTTATCTGTGTCTCAAACTCCAATTACACATGGCTGTGCCTCATTAACTGATACTACATCCATGACAAATCCGCCGTCTTGACAGACTTCATTAAGAAGCACAGCATCCAAACCTTGCCGCATCCACCATACAGCCCTCATTTAGCTCCAAGTTATTTTTGGCTGAATCCCGTTATCAAAGATTCGCCGAGGGGCAGACGATTTGAAAGCCGCCATGCGGTTGTAAGTGCAGTTTTCAAGTGTATGAACAACAAAATAGTGTATACAAAATGGCATTTAATAATTTAATAATTTGAGTGAGAAATTGTGTAGAGGTGCATTGGGACTACTTTGCGGAGATACACTGACGTACTTTTCACTAATAAAGAAATTGGTTGTAGAGCGCACTAATATTCAGAACTTTTTAAATACCCCTCGTATGACTGTTTACAAGTTTGGGATACGGTGTCGTCGAGTGCAGATATAAAAACGACAAATAAAATGCATATTAACAGAAAAATCGCTGGCGTACTTTTGCACATCCGAGAAATGTCATTGTGCATTTTTGCCTGGAATATTAAATATACGACTTTCAACAAAATTTTATAATTTTCTACCCACCCCCACTTTCATTAAGACCCATGGGTAACATTCAAAAACAAACCTTATACTGATGTCAATAGTTATACACAGATTTTCAAGGAAGTGTCTATTCGCACGGCCGCCATGTACAAACTTTTGGAAAGACTATTCGTACGGCGAACGATCAATGCATTAGGGACGAGTCCAAAATATTCCGAATTATGTAAAATCAGCTAAACATTAACATATACCCATCAATACAATTACAGGTTTGGCGGCCGATTTATCGGAGTACAAAACACCATGACCATTAAAAAAGGAAATTGTTCCATAGTATCTCTTTCATATGGCGGCCGTGTTCTAAATTTTACAAAGAATGTTCGCATGGATGTCGTTCGCTAATTCGCACTGCGACCATTGTCAGTCTCAGTATGGACTATAATAATTATGATATGGTGTGCAAATTATTAGAGGCTAGTCCGTGAATTAGTGGTTTTCACCAGAGAAATTTTTTTGATAATTCAATTTTACTGTAACAGTCCAGAATTTTGTTTTCATTAGACAGTCATAACATAAGCAAAGAAATATCACCTTCCAACGTATCCATCACTGTACTCGAGTGGAAATATGTCGATCTATCAAGATCCAAGATCAAATCCTACTCTATGCTTTGTTTAATTTTTTAGTGTATGCCTTGTTATCTTGAATTAAGAGAGAATTATGTTACTCACATTTACTGTGGGAATGTATATTTTAAGTGTATGCTTTGTTATCTTGAATTAAGAAAGAATCATGCTACTCAGATTTACTGTGCGAATGTACATAAAACACTGCAGAACATAAACGGTAAACAGCTGACATTATCTAAGAAATCTCCTACTTTCAAACTCTTAATACATTTTAGCTAGCCAATTCATTTGAGCATAAAATAAGAAGAAAATGTGTTTGTTCTGAGTGAATAACGGAAAAAGTTCATCCATTGGGTGACAATACTGAAGTTTTTCCACCCACGAGATTCATTCAATATTTATTCAAAAATTTATATTTCTACCGGAGATGAAGGAGTATAGCATTGTACAAATTTTAACAACAATGACTAGGTAGATGAAGGATTGTTTATATTCAGAATGATTATGAACAGAGTAACATTAGCCCTTAAATGGTACTGGGCCAAATTACCATTAGCCCTTAAATGGTAATGGACCAAATTACCATTAGCCCTCAAATTTGTACTGGACCAAATTAACATTAGCCCTTAAACGGTACTGGACCAAATTAACATTAGCCATTAAAAGGTACTGGGCCAAATTACCATTAGCCCTTAAACAGTACTGGACCAAATTAACATTAGCCCTTAAATGGTACTGAACCAAATTAACATTAGCCCTTAAATGGTACTGGACCAAATTAACATTAGCCCTTAAATGGTACTGGACCAAATTAACATTAGCCCTTAAAAGGTACTGGACCAAAATTATCATTAGCTCTTAAAAGGTACTGGACCAGATTATCATTAGCCCTTAAATGGAACTGGACCAAGTTACTATTAGCCCTTAAAAGGTACTGGACCAAATTAAATAACAACTTCATTAAAACAATAAAGTATCCTTAAAAATTATAACAACCAGAGCTATCACTGATGGTTGCATAGCAAAGACAAATCTAAAACAAGAAGAACTATCACTGATGGGTGCGTAGCAAAGACAAATCTATAACAACTAGAGCTATTAGTGATGAGTGCATAGCAAAGACAAATCTATAACAATTAGAGCTATCACTGATGGGTGCACAGCAAAGACAAATCTATAACAACTAGAGTTATCACTGATGGTTGCATGGCAAAGACAAATCTGTAACAACTAGAGTTATCACTAATGGGTGCATAGCAAAGACAAATCTATAACAACTAGAGTTATCACTGATGGGTGCATAGCAAAGACAAATCTATAACAACAAGAGCTATTAGTGATGGATGCGTAGCAAAGACAAAAGGCCCCACTTACTTCATTTTTCCAGGAAATGCCTTAAATAAAACAAAACAAAACTCAACTTTTATTAAGCTTTATATTGCAAATGCATTCACAGGTTCAAATAAAAAAAAATCACAGGCAGGTGGTGTGCAGGTGTAAATTTCAGTGCAAATATTAAAGAGGACAAAGTTACAAATATTTACTCAATAATGATAAACAGAGAACGATGTACAAAATTTACAGATAAAAATATATATGAAAATCCAACAATATACGAGTATAACTTCATTAGAAGTATTTTAAAATTTTGTTTGCATCTGACCTTTTTTGATTTGCAAAATATAGACAAACTGAACAATGCATTCAGAATATTTTTTTTAGTCTGATGGCATGATCATTTTATATTATAATTTGGGTTAATATTTTCTTAAATCTCAGGTAGAAAAGTAAAAAGTGGTATTCATTTTCAACCAACCTTTGATTGCACATGTGACATATTCTTTTTCTTTAATCCCTGTATATTTCCTCATACATGCTTAAAATTCTCTGTTTAAACTATGTGAAAATGCTCTAAACAGGTGTGGATCCAGGAGGAAATATCGTGGTGGTGGTGGGGTAAACAAGAAGGCAAGGGGTCAGTGGGATGGAACCTCTCATGGGAAGCGAAGCCTCTGGAAGCTCCTGCAATTTAAGCGTTTTCAGAGCATAATTTTAACCATCCAACTGTTAAAAAATTGTACTATAGGAAACATTTTGGTTTTTTCGCACATAATTTGGGTGGGTGGGTGGGGAGAGGACTTGGGCTCGGCCCCCCATCTCCCATCTGCCCCTGCCTATTCTGGTCAGTGCAAAACTAAAACGATCTTCCTTAATAAAATCAAGATACTGTAAAAAAAAAACCCAAAAAAACAGCTTGTATAGCGAGTATTATACCGTAACTTATATGACGTTCTCATCAAAACTGTCCACGTTTTTTTAAATTGATCAAAAACTATCTCTTATCTGAGAAAACGGTATTACAATGTCTAACTGCTTATTTAATACATGTGAAAAATCTACGTCATCTAACAAAATGCTCAATTTATTCCATTGCAGAAACTGAGAAACTTGATGGATTTATGTATGTATGTAGTAGTGTTGATGGCACCTCAGCACAAAAGTGGCTATAAGGTGCCAACTAAAGGTATAGTTCGAAAAAATTTAGAAATGAATTGCAAAAAAAAAAATTAGGGAGATAAACCCTTCCAAATAAATGTAAACATTAAGTACAACAAGATAAAATATAAAACACAATGATGTCAAACTTCTGTAAAATGTATATAAAATAACAAAGTTATCATAGGTAAAATACTTAAAATATGGTTAACATTTGTTGCATAAACCTCATTGCCTTAAAAAGTCCAAGATTTTCTCAGATGGTAATCCTCATACAGTTTCTTCATGCAGTTCACGTCAAAATACTTCTGTCTCACAGGGGTGGGAGTGGGAGGGTGTATTCAACAATAATGGGCCATAACTCTAGAAACTGATGACTGAAAATGCTGGTAATCCAATTCATGCAAGAATTAAACAACATAAAGCTGCACATGAAATTCACTTGAAATTCAATGATTCCTGGCATTGTCCGGGTGCAAAAACTTAAGTTTGAACAATTGGACCATTACTAATTACAGACACGTATCCCTAATCTCATGGGAAACAGATGTTTGAAAATTAAACCCATCTGAGATCTGATCAATAACAAGATGTACACTAAATTATTTGCTGAAATCCACCAATCATAAGTGTTTTGTTTATTGAATTTATAATATGTGTCCATGAGGTAAGTTGTACTTTAGTCATTTTGTAAACAACATATTTGCTGCATTTAAGTTCAAGGTCAGTCTTGTTTACATAACATTTAACAATTA
Organism: Margaritifera margaritifera; assembly: GCA_029931535.1. Taxonomy (NCBI): domain Eukaryota; kingdom Metazoa; phylum Mollusca; class Bivalvia; order Unionida; family Margaritiferidae; genus Margaritifera; species Margaritifera margaritifera. Next base: position 4,340,239 of record JAQPZY010001584.1, on the reverse strand, counting down.
GATTGGAATTTTCTATTTCTTGGTGTGAGAAAAGTCAGGTATGCACAGGAAATTTCCATTAGAGCTACTCATATTCTAGAATATTCTGTCAGGTGACTTATCCTTATATTTATACAGGTTTGGTAAACAAGATTTCATTCCTATACTAAACATCATATTATTAAGATCAGTCTATTAAGGAATTTATTTTAGTAATGGGATGTTACAGTTGTGAAAATCAGAGCAAATTCAGAGAGAGGAATTATTTATTTGAAATATTTGTTGGAATTACTAAAAGTGCTCATTCTCATATTGGATTAATACTTGATTTTGAGATTTATGTGAATTCATTCAAAGATATTCTGGATTACATCATTCAGGCGTATCAGAGCATTTAAGACTACTAGCACATCAGGACATTCAAGGCTACTGGAAATCATTTGGAATATTCTATATTTAGGACTTGTGATTAGGACACTTAGGATTATTGGATTATTTGGACTTTAATTCACATTATTGCAAGTGTCCTTTTGAATTTACACTTTAATTGTTTAGAAATAAATTGCTTGTTGATTTTACTTACATTGTTGGTTTCACTTTCTTTCTTTTACATTATTTTAAGACCTAGAGTCATAACAAAAGATAAAAATATGATGTGGAAAATAAAGTATAGAAAGATGGAAAATCAGGGGCCATAAATCCTCTAGATTATGATACAGAAAGTTGGAAATTCAATTCTTATGAGGTCTTGTTAATATAAAGTCATCTATCAAATTTGGTAGAAATTTAACAGTCCGCAGCAAAGCTATGCTGCAAAAACTGAAGTGACAAGCAAAGGGGATCCATAACTCCTTTCAATGATGTCATGGAAAGCAGGACATCAAATTCATTTAAGGTTTTATCAATATAAAGCTGCATGCCACATTTAGTTCATTAACTCAACAATCCTTGGTGAAGTTATGTTGGAAAACCAAATGGGAATAGGTAATAAGAGGCCATAGCTCCTCTGAGTGATTATCTGGATGCTGAAAATCAAAGTCTTTTAAGGTCTCATCAATACAAAGATGCAGGCTAAATCTGGTTGAAATTCAACCAGCCATAGTAAATCTATGCTGAAGACAACAAAGTTAGGAGAAAAGGCAATCAAGGTGGCCATAACTCCTCCAAGTGCTAACACAGAATGCTATAATCAAAATCAATCAATGTTTCATGAATATAAAACTACATGCTGTATTATTGACTGATATTCTTAATTTACTTTGTAACATTTGTCCTAATCACAAGTCCAAACATACAGAATGTTCTGAATGAGTTCCAATAGTCTTGAATGTCCTAATGTAACACAGTGATATAATCCAGAATGTCTTTGAATGAATTCACAAAAGTCCAAAGTAATGTATTATTTCAAAAGTCAATGAGCACTTTAGTAATTCCAATGAATATATTAAGTAAATAATTCCTCTTGAAATATATCTGATTTCAACGACACAAACTATAAAGTCTGATCTCCAATGGATTCTCACAGACTGATCTAAAACAGTTAGTTAATTATTTGTTTACCAAATGCCTATTTATACACATTTTCTCTTGACCTATATCATAACAGGATGTGAAGCAATAAAATGGAAGAAAAAAAACCCAGTCTAACTGTCAACAAGACTTGCTTTTAACTCAGATGCTTGTAAATATTCTGTTTACAAGTGACCAGAATCTAAAGTACAACTTACCTTTATGAACAAGATTAAAACACACATCATAGATTAAATATACACAACACAATAGATAAATCAATAAGGATTAGAGAGGAATGAGAGAGTATTGATATTCACAAATGAGAAACGATATGAAGAGGAAACATTAGAAAAGTTAAGAAAAGGGAGAATACAGATCCAGTCTGACTGGTTGTTTGAATATGATCAATTGGATGTAGTCTGATTTGAACCATGGTTGATTCAGACCAGGCTTATTCGGACTATATTATGGGCAAATTTGGACCATATTATGGGCCAATTTGGACCATGTGAATTATTATTAAGTTTTGTCTTATATGTAAATGAGACATTTACAGTTGTTTAAAATATGATATTTCTCAATATTTCCCAGGTACATCAAGCAGTTAAAAACTGCATTTAAAGAAACAAAATCCTGATTTCATGTGAGATAATAGTGTAGTTCTGTATACAAAACAAGTGAAATAATATAAGACTGTTTATCTTGCATTGCCAATTTAATAGTGAAATATTTTTCAAAGCAGCTCATTCACCTTTAAGCAAAATTGAAATAGTTTACTTTATTTTATTTGAGAAATAATACAGTTACTAACAAACTGAAACTAAATCATGAAAACAAGGCCCATGCAGTAAAAATGTTTTGGTCCATACATATTGGTCTGAGTATGTTAATGCTTTCATTATATTTATGTAGAATTCATCTGTTAACTGTATATTGTACTATATACTAATAGTACTAAATAAATCTTATGTTAATGAAGCTGGTCCTCTCAAATTCATGATTTAATTCAATACAATATCACACATCCATATTCTGTGAATCTTTTGGACCTTATATTTTCTTTACTGTATACACTGAAAAGTTATTTGGATTTTTAAAAATAATATACTAGCTCATAACTGTTCTGAATTTGGCTATAAATTGATCACAAATAGTTCGAACTGACATGGTGGAATGACAGTTAGATCTTCACATAAAAACTATTTGATGTAAATTTAGGATCTAAAAACCAACCTTTTACATTATCTTACTATGTTTGCAAAAACAGGAATAACAACTAAAATACAACAGGTATGTGTGTTCCACTGTTTTTTTTTTTATATAAACAAATATAATATTTAACATGGTGCAAATCAACTCACAGGGTCTCCTTACATAGGAAATTAAGAGTATCAGTCAATAGATAGAGGGCTGGGGGGGGGGGGGCAGACTGGGGAGTCTAACCTGTAACAACATAACAATGGTGAAATCCAAGACTATCTGAATGCTAACGGTAACTTCTGTCCCGGTACTTGTTAAATCTTCAAAATCGGCCAACAAGTGTTGAATTTTCTCCACTATGTCATGTAATGAACGAGGTCTGTTAAGATGTTTTGAAAATTGATCCATTCGTGATTACAGCTGGCGTAAATTTTACATTAGGAGACGAAAATAGGACAAGCTAGTAGGGTTGGAAATAGCGAGGGGTGAGGAATCGAGTCTTCCCATTGTGTTATATTGTTACAGGTTGGACCCCCCCCCCCCCCTACAGCCCTCTATCCATTGACCGATACTCTTAATTTTCTTTGTAACGAGCCCCTGTGAATCAGCCTGACATACATTTGGTCCGAATCAGCCAACAATCGGTCAATCAAACTGAAATAGTTTGCAGAACTTAACGATGTTGAGTCAATTGATGATTCATTCTTACATTACACGCTAAAGTGTACTTCAATATGGTCATGTAAAACATTTAAATGTTATGCTTAAAAATAAGGATAATAATTACCTTACATGTCTCATTTTTAGGCATTAAAATATGCCTGCTTGGAAGACATGTCCTCACGTTGCCACCGAGTACTATTTTGACAGATGGTTTGTTTACAACGGACAATTTGTGGTAGTCGTGAAGGCATATTAGCATGCCAATTTATTAGAGAGACTACATTTTTTATTAGTGGTTCTAATTCGTTTGATTCTATAAATATATCAAAATGACATAAAAATGCAACTTTCTATCTGATTTTGCTCCAAGGTACTATTACAACTTACCGTAAAAAATCATGACTTTTGGCGTGACTTAGGAGTGTAGTTGGATCTGCAGAGTAAACAAACCGAATACCACGTGTGTCTTCTGTCCTCGAGTAATTAATTTATGTTATAGATTTTGAAATGCACACTGTATAATGAGTTTGAAGATATTTTCGATTACCAGAATGCCATAAATACATCATGCAAAGCACAGACACTCATTTCTGTTGGTAAAAAAGGATGGCATACGTAAGCCAACTGCCCATCTCCTAATCAGCGTGAAGGGGAGTGGATGTTATCAAGTTGTTTTTTCTTTTGTTACTGACAGAAACGAGTGCCTGTGATGCAGAGGTGGTGGAGTTGTGTAGGTGGGGGGACGGGTCGTTTCGCCCACAGGTATCGGACGCAAGCTTGATGCTAAAATGGTAAAAATCGTGAAATGTTCAGAGAAGACAACGGGATTAAAACCATTAAAATTTGTGGCTCCTTCGTTAAATATATAATAAGAGACAAGATTTGTAACTCTAGAATTTGCATGTCCACGCCTGTCCCTAGATTTCTTAATGGTATTCACATTTGCAGTGACACGTTTTCATAATCTGTGTGTGGAGACATTTTCCTGTCCAACCAGCTATTATATACCTTTATTCTCTGGACCTATGAGAAGTTAAGAACCAGGGAATTTGAAGAAAAAGAGTGATTTTTTTTGTTGTCTGGTCAGAGATGGTTGGACAGGGTTATGCTTGTTCATGGTTACCAGTACCAGGGTCTATTCTAAAATGTGCAATTGTGGGATTTAACGTTAATTGTGAAAAAAAATAATACCAAAAAATCAACCAAATGTGCTAAAATCATGCATAATGTTTGCAAACCTTACATCTGTTTCTTCAATAAATCTCTCATGTAATTAGAAAAATCCTCCCCTTGTTTTCAAATGGAGAGGGGAGAATGGATATTGCGGTATTTTGAAGACTGTGTAATTTTATTCATACTGTACATGTAATTTTATTCATACTGTACATTGTCATGTCAAATTGAAGACTAATTTTATTCATACTGTACATTGTCATGTCAAAATGAAGACTAATTGTATTCATACTGTACATTGTCATGTCAAATTGAAGACTAATTTTATTCATACTGTACATTGTCATGTCAAATTGAAGACAGTGTAATTTTATTCATACTGTACATTGTCATGTCAAATTGAAGACTGTAATTTTATTCATACTGTACATTGTCATGTCAAATTGAAGACTGTGTAATTTTATTCATACTGTACATTGTCATGTCAAATTGAAGACACCAGCAGATATTTCTATAAGCATATAATTACTTTTCACACGAAAAATGCCACTAACATAGATTTAAAAGATTAGAATTCCAAGTGTCTCCACAAATTTCAACCAACTTTAGTATGAAGTAATCCATTTGGGTCTAACCTGCATTTCTAAATAGCTATTCAAGGGAACTTATTAACAGGAGGATTACTGATTTTCCAAAACAATTGGATGGTTATTACATTATAACCCCAATTGAATTTCAACCAATCAGCTGTTGCAAGGGTCAAGCTAGACTTGAATTTTAGGGAGAAATGAATGTTGAACAGAATAGGGAGAAGTGAGAGCTAAACCAGGAGAAGTGGGAGCAATGCAAGAAATGCAATATATAATATATTCATATGAAAGTGTGTTATGTTTGGATGGGGAGATATTATGCAATGTATTTTGGTCATATTACTTCAAAAGAGCACAGCAGAAACAATACATTGTAATTAATTTTAACTGATAGGAGTACCTACATTACAGTATTATAATTATAGATAGGTGCAAATACTTAATACAGTGCCACTTAAACAAGATATATATATATTTTTTTTATAGTTTCTAAAACTTCACTAGAAAATGGTACTCAAAATCATTTCTAAACCAGTTTGAAACAACCCCTATGACATGTACATGAGAATGGTTACTGGATATCTTGGCCCATAACGGAGTCATCCCATAACAAAGTCGGCCCCATAACGGAGTCAGCCCATACAAATTTAATTAAACAATCTCCCCATAACATACTCAGCCCATTACAGAGTCGGCCCATGACTAAGTTGGCCCATAATTACTAAAGATTGCAAAAATAACTCTCTTAATTGTAATTAGAATGTCTCATTGCACAAAATTTATAAAAGTACCTGTGATTTTGCCCATAGGTCAGTTTGCCCCGGGTTGTTTCACCTAATAAACAGTAATGTGTAAGCAGAGGAGGTTAGTGCATTTCAGATTTTCCTTTTATTGTTTATTGAAGCAATGTGTTTAGGTAACACATATTTACTATATTTTATTGATGAAGATGTGACAAATCTGCAACCATTAGTAACAAAGATGTGTCAATATTTTGGGATAATCTTCTTATTGTATGGTTTTTAATATATATATATATATATATATATTTGGTACAGTTTAAAAGAAACTTGTACACTTTCTGGTTCACTGCATGAACAGTTATTGTTTAATGACATCTGTCTTTTTAAGAAATCATTATTTAATGTGCTACAAACTAGTCAAAGTCATGTATGGAAGATTTGTGCTGATCTCACCTTGATAGTAATAGGCTGTGACAATGTAACTTATAAGGATACATAAAAGGGTTGTTCCTTATCTCTAGAAGAAGATTCCATTCCATAACAGTCTTTGATAAAAATGAATTTTGATATAAGTTTGACCAGATAAAAGGCATTTGGAGGTTAGATAAATCATAAAGTTGTCTATTACTTACCCGCTAGACACTTGGTGAAAGCAAGGCAGGATTCTCTGGGACACCGAAATACGCATAAAAGTATGCATACTTTCGTTTTTGGATGCATGAAAATTTCAGCAGCTGAATCCTCCTTGGTATGCAAGTGTTTTTGTTGATGAAATTCTCTTTTATTTCATCCATTTCTACAAAGCGAGTATCAATCATGTAGTGTGTGAGCTATCAAACAAAGTTCAAGCGATTGTAATGGGATTAGGTGAAGCTGTATAGGTTCGATCTTAGCAGACAGGGAAATTCAGACACCTGTTAATCGATTGTCAGTGATTTATAATCATTTTAGTCAAAAGACGAATTCCATGTGCGCATGCTTTGACACCTCTCCATGATAAGCATTACTCAGCACAGTTTTGATCCATCATATTATAAATCCTTATGCGATGTTTGGAACATTCACATTTTATCATATATCGCATTTAGAAAAAAAGTGCCAGGATTTTTGGGACTTCTTTTGTTTATCGGAGGAATATAAACTGCCATGTTAATCATCATAAATTGTCATAAAATCAGCTGTTTTTCTGTGTCAAGTAAAGATATACTTTCATTTTTGAGTGATTATCATATGTGTACTTTTCCGATGGCAAATTTACATAATTTCTTTGGTGCCAAATGCAAAGGTACAAATGAGCATGATTCTCGTGAGACTAGCTGTCAGTAATTATTAGATGCATCAAGTTTTGATCAAGAAAACAGAATGCCAAAGAGACTGATAGATTCATAGAATGAATCATGGAATAGAGCATTCCCATGGGCTGAAAAACAAGAAAACTCTGGAACATTATTAGCTTTATGCACATGGTGTTGTGACTGTAAAGGAATGGGTGATTGAATTAGGTCCAGAACTTAAGGATTTTGATCCTAAACCTGCTATGGAGAAATTTGTTAAATTTTGTGTAAGAAAAAAGTGAATGTAGTATGCTGTGTTGCTTAAAGATGAAAAAAAGTGAATGGAATATTGTCATTTGTTTATTCTTCCAGTGTCTTGGAAAAATGGTGACTCAACAATGCACTTATAATGTTCTAAATTATTGCAAGGGAAAAAAAGTATCTTTATTGGGACTGCAAGTTTGCTGAACTTCAACTTTTTTCAAGGAAGCAGTCCTGAACTGCAACTTTAAAAATCCTGTGGAGAACCCTGCAAGGTATGCAGGTATCCAGGAATCATACCATGGTGCATTTAAAAAAAATCTTATTCTGTTTGTTGCATCCTGTTCAAAGTCTTTCCCATTTTTTTTCCCCAACATTTTAGCATATGATGTAGAGTTTGCTGCCCCACAGTGGTGGAATGATCAGATTATATTGATTAGTATGATTAACATTCATACAGGGGTGGAATGAATGGTCAGGTTATATTGATTAGTATGATTAACATTCATACTGTGGTGGAATGAATGGTCAAGTTATATTGATTAGTATGATTAACATTCATGGAGTGGTGGAATGAATGGTAAGGTTATAAAGATTTGTAAGATTAACATTCATACAGTGGTGGAATGAATGGTCAGGTTATATTGATTAGTATGATAACATTCATACAGTGGTGGAATGAATGGTCAGGTTATATTGATTAGTATGATAACATTCATACAGTGGTGGAATGAATGGTCAGGTTATATTGATTAGTATGATAACATTCATACAGTGGTGGAATGAATGGTCAAGTTATATTGATTAGTATGATAACATTCATACAGTGGTGGAATGAATGGTCAAGTTATATTGATTAGTATGATAACATTCATACAGTGGTGGAATGAATGGTCAAGTTATATTGATTAGTATGATAACATTCATACAGTGGTGGAATGAATGGTCAAGTTATATTGATTAGTATGATAACATTCATACAGTGGTGGAATGAATGATCAGGTTATATTGATTAGTATGATCATGAAGTTTATTTTTTCATACAGGCTTGCAAATCCATTAATCTTGATGAAAATAATAGTGATAGATATCTTCATATATTCTAAATAATTTTATACATGTTATAAGCAGCAGATGATTTCCTTTCAATACCCTAATTTTTCATCTTCACTTTAAATTTAAAAAAAAAAATCGCCTAAACAATGTATGATAAAGCATTAACTGTCATTTCATAAAAGTGATTCACTATCATATTAATTTCTATAATGTCCTATTTGAAACACACGTCTCCTTTTAAGTTGTTATCATGGCTCATCTATTCTTCTTTACCATCAATTTCCTCCTAGTAGCATGTTTCCTAGATTTATTAATTCATTACGATTTATTTGTTCATGAATCAGAAGAATTTTAAAAAAATTCCCCATTAAAACAGACATCAGTACTCAGTCAAATTTTCAAGTGGCTGATGATATGAGGAGGAAGTGATATATTCTAAAATATCATTATCCGCTGCAATATTAAAATTAATATGCTTTTATGGACTGAGACAGAAACAGAAGCAACAACAATAACGACAATAACAGCGATCAAATTACCCCTTGTGACAGCTGAGTTCAAGATTTGTTCCATACTTGTAGAAAAAGTAACTTCGGAAATAAAAATAGAATAAATAAGATGCAGATACGGGATCAGTGATGAAAGATCTGAGAAAAGAACAAAAAATGTTCAAGCCCTCACAATGATTTCAGATTCAGTGTAATATACAGAATATTCTACAACAGGAAACTTAAATGATCTTATTATAATTTCATCGGTAGAAAGTTTAGATTTCAACGAAATTCTTGATATTCAATTTTGGGGGCAAAACAACTTGGGGACAAAAGAACTAGGAGTGCAAATGGGATTGAGGGTGAAATGACCCAAATCCATGTTGGAGGATAATCTTAGAAATTTGTTAGGTTAAATTCTGTAAACTTTAGTTGTTACCCAATATACCTTTATTTGTCTTTGTCTTCCAGATAACAGCAGTCCTTCATTTCCTACCCAATACACCTTTCTTTGTCTTTGTCTTCCAGATAACAGCAATCCTTCATTTCCTACCCAATATACCTTTATTTGTCTTTGTCTTCCAGATAACAGCAGTCCTTCATTTCCTACCCAATATACCTTTATTTGTCTTTGTCTTCCAGATAACAGCAGTCCTTCATTTCCTACCCAATATACCTTTCTTTGTCTTTGTCTTCCAGATAACAGCAATCCTTAATTTCCTACCCAATTCACCGTTCTTTGTCTTTGTCTTCCAGATAACAGCAATCCTTCATTTACAAAGCAGTTTTGCTGAGCACTGTATGTTGGGGGTAAAGCAGTCATTTCCATAAAGAGGTTGACTTTATGGGTAGTAAATACATGTAAGGACCGACTCATGGATTGGAATTTTACAGTTTTAAAGAGTGTATTGCCAGCTTTTGTTATCCATGCACGAAGTGTTCTTAGAATTTGTCATCACAGATCCAATGCACATTTGAATTTTTTTTATCTAAAATTATGTTGACACAGATCCAATGTACATTTGAATTTTTGTAATGCAAAATCTACTGTATATACTTGTGTATAATCCGGGTCCAAATGCAAACATTTGTCTATGCAGTTTGCAATTGGTATTGGTTTATACATGAATATAGACGGTATATGGGAAAACTGCTTTTTTTCCTATATTTTGTAAATCCAACCAGTGAAGCTGTAAGATTCTTGAAATCTACATATATAATACATTACAGAACAGGATTTACATATGGATGCTTAAAGATTATCCTTCATTAGGCTGAGATGAAAAAAGATGTAATTGTCCTTTTAGCAACCATCAAGTTTCAGTAGGTGAATTTGTGGTATCAACTGTATTCTATTGCAAAAGAATTCTACAAGCATTCTAAAAAATGTATTTCATTCAGAAATTTTAACAAAGAAATTGAATAGTAAAGTAAAATGATTACTTTTGAAATACAGACTGAGTCTTTCACAGCATTAAATATGGAAAGTAACAACATGAAAAGTTGTTTTATAGGTACATGTAACACTTGTGAGGCAGTAGGGCTGGGTATCGGCATCTCACTTCTGATATGTATGTAAGATTCAAACTTTAAGCTATTAATGATATTAAAGCATGTGTATTTTTACTCGTAAATTGTTGTTGTGTTTGTCTTACTTAAGGCATATAACACTGGAATGTTCCATTAAAGTAGCAGTTTGTCTTACTTAAGGCATAGGACACTGGAATGTTCCATTAAAGTAGCAGTTTGTCTTACTTAAGGCATAGGACACTGGAATGTTCCATTAAAGTAGCAGTTTGTCTTACTTAAGGCATAGGACACTGGAATGTTCCATTAAAGTAGCAGTTTGTCTTACTTAAGGCATAGGACACTGGAATGTTCCATTATAGTAGCAGTTTGTCTTACTTAAGGCATAGGACACTGGAATGTTCCATTATAGTAGCAGTTTGTCTTACTTAAGGCATAGGACACTGGAATGTTCCATTAAAGTAGCAGTTTGTCTTAGGGCATATGACACTGGAATGTTCCATTAAAGTACTGGAATGTTCCATTAAAGTAGCAGTTTGTCTTACTTAAGGCATAGGACACTGGAATGTTCCATTATAGTAGCAGTTTGTCTTACTTAAGGCATAGGACACTGGAATATTCCATTAAAGTAGCAAGACTATAGGAACACATTAATTGCACCATTTGACATGTAACACTGTATAGTAGATTTTGTTTACTTCCTGTAATGTGTGATTGACTGATTTATACTAAAACAGCTGCTTTAATGACTCTTTCTGTTTATTGAACATATTGTTTAATGATAAGTGAAGCATTTTCTTTTCAGAAAATTTGGGAACTGATATCAGTAAAAATGATTGTCGGTTATTGTATTGGCATGTAATATTGATTCAAACCGGTTTATCAGTAGATCCAGCCCGAGGACGCAGGCACATTAACTTTTTTAAACTTACCACTCAGGGGATTTTTTTAGTGGTTCTCTATGTGTCAAATATGTGATCAATTCACAACTTAAGCAATTTACACCTGAAAATTTTCTTCCCAATTGTTCTAATTTTTTACCAAAATGATGGGCCCAGGCCCCATTCCCACTTACTCATGAACAATCCCTGCACTCCGATTACGTATTGCTAGAATCTGACCTCATTGAAGAGATAATTCATAGTGGTTTACTGCCTTTTGACTTGACCAGGAGTGACCATTATTTCATGCAAAATTTGCAACACCATGTGCTGCATTCTTTATGCACTCATTTTTTCACAGAAACATTTTTGCAGCATTTTCTTATATTTCCTTATTTTCAGTGGTCCAGACCCACTCACGGACAGAGACAAAGGAATTAGAGGATTGACTTCAAGATGGCAACAGGTTTTTGTGAAATTCCTCCTAACGACCTGGAATTTTATGAGAAGTGTGGTGGAGGCTCATTTGGAAGTGTGTACAGAGCAATATGGAAATCTAGAAATCATATTGTGGCTGTGAAAAAGCTACTTGTACTAGACAAAGAGGTATTTTTATGATAAATACACATTTCTTTGTGCAGAAGTCTTGTTTAAATATCATTTTGTATATTTTCTTGGGGGTGTAATCTATAAGAAATATACCCCTTCTTTTATGACTCTTACTGTATCTCTTCCTAAACTGATGGGTAGAACATTTCACAACATTTGGTCCTTTTATTTGACTATTTAGTAACCATTATTATTATTATTTTTGGATTCTTCTCCCCAGGGTCAAGTGCACAAAATATTCAGTTACTGTGACATCTTTACTGTTGGACCAAACTGTATGCAGTCTTAGCAGGAAGATAGATCAGATATGTCACAGTTTTCTGGCCATTACCCTGGGTCAGTATTCAGGGGATGGTATAAGTGGATGGGGTGGGGCTATAATTATACTGTTTCACACTGGACAATATGTAATAAAAATAAAGTTGCTCTTGCTTATAATTCATTTACTGAACAAAACTTATCACAATTTCATTTTGTAAGATATATATATATATATATATATATATATATATATATATATATATATATATATATATATATATATATATATATATATATATATATATATAATGTGTGTGTCTGTCACTATAAAAAAAAACCCAGTATACCACTTCCCTTCTTATAACACATGTATGGTCATGGATTCCATTTAATTGGTAACATTTTGTCTTATCATTGCTGCTTGATTAATTTCACATTATTTTAGTTCCTTGTTCATGAGAACCAATTATGATGTGATTTCACATCATTGTCTACTCTATTTTAATCCATTATTAGAACACAACCTTGTTGGAACATCCCTCAGTATAAGACTCCATCACTTATAGCACAGGTAACTTTGGTTTTATGAATTGTGTTATAAAGAGGTAGCAATATATATACAATATCAAACCTGCTATATAAAGGCCCTGTTCAATAGTTCTGATTAGACCGAAATCAATACATAATTATCTGCATAATAAGATGATCTGCTCATAAAGACAACTTCTAGATGGTATGTTGAGTGGTCATTGTAAACGGGTTTGATTCTGGGTTTTTTCTTGAATTTCTGAAAATACATGTACCAGGTACTTTCAGTTTGATGTTTAGTTTATGCGGGACAAAAGCTCACCTTATTACATTTACACTTTTAAAGCATCCCAACAATTTATGTTTAGTAAAACTTGTTCATTACATTCATTTCCCTTATTGTTGGTTGGAAGTTTAGCTAGAATTTACCAAGTTATATGCTGATCTTCTTGTGTGTCTCTAAATGTAATTAAAAGTTGTTTCTAAATGGCAGTTTACTAACCATATTATTAAGCACTTTAGACACAGATTTCAGTAAATCTTTTGAAATTTCTGCTACATATTGACCAGTATTCAAATAGTGAAATTAATATACAAGATCTGCCAATTTAGATGGGCTGTCTGCTTGTTTCCTAAAATCCCTGTTTTTTTTACTCCAAACAAGAGAGAGAGAGAGCATGTTTTCAATAGGTCTTCTTAAATTAGACCACAGGTGTTAATTATTCCTAACATTGCTGTCATGGATATATAAGGGGAATGGCAGTTTTGTGCATTTCTTATGGAATGCTGACATACAGTAATGGATCAGTTGTTTTCATTTTAAATTACAAACCTATGTCACTCAGTTGCTATAGATACTTTTCATGTATATTAAATGGAAATTAAGTAAAATTTTCATTTGTGCCTTGAATGAATATACTAAATAAATGTAAATAAATACAAAATTTTTATTAAAATGTAGCACTCCCTTTTTACAGATATGACTGATTAAGTTCAAACATTCGTGTTTATAGTCTAGACTAAGAAAGTCAGCATGATGGACGTAGTTCTGACATCATTAAGTAAAATCCAATCTATTTGCTGATACATAGGTCTTCCGATTTGCTGTTGCAATAAAGTTTGTTTTGGAATTGTTGAAAACAAAAATCACACTTGACAATAGTGTTAAACAATAATGTAAATAATGAAGATAAATTCAGATTATGGAGATAACACAAGGAAACAATTTACAGAGCTCTAGATAAGTAACATATTTATGTATTATACGCAGAGAGATTGATTAAAAAAACAGAAATTTTTTAATGTGGTTAAATTATGCAAAACAATTTCATTTTGAGCATTTATCCCAAAATTGTTAGTGCATTGCTCCTGCCATAAGTACAGTCCATGTTGCATGATGGCATCTTCAGTCAATATAAACTACTGTATGAAACATGGATTTACTTTTTTGCACCCGACTTATTCATAATATTGTGTATTAAAAAATATTCCATGTCCACATAATAAATCCACCTAGTTTATTGCAGGTAAAATAGTTGTACAGGGGTGGATCTAGAAATATCGTTTAGGGAGCTCCTTCAACCAATAGGCGATGGTGTGATGGGCGGAATCCCCATGGGGGCTCTGGGGGCAAAGTCCCAGAAGCTCCTGCATTGTAAGCCTTTCCAGGGCATAATTTTAACCATCTAACTGTAAAACAAACCCAACTTACTTTTGCGCTCAGTTGGGGGGGGGGGGCTCTCGCTGGCTCTGTTACCTCCCTCACCCAAGTTGTTCTATGAGAAATGAAAATGTAGATTTAAAGGAGTTACGGGGGGGAATAAGTCAAGAGAGGCATAATTATTTTTTTTTTCATGAGGAAAAATGGATACCATACATTCTGTTTAATCTGAGATATATGAGCAATAAATGAGATAAGAAAAAATATATACATGGGAAAAAAAAACTGCTGTGCGATAAAAATACTATAAAATGAAATGCCTCTACTCACACATGACCAGTGAACTCACATATAACAAATGTTATGAATAACTATCGTATAATTGTTGTTTTTTTTTCATACCCACAGCAAGCACACAACTATAATACAGCAATAATTTGCTCTTTTCATCTATTTCTTAATGTACAATTAGTGCCATTGATAGATTGATATTTTCCATGATACATGACAACCAATTTATATGAAACATCTAGATATATTTTGAAAATGTCACATAAAACATAACTGGAAAGTTTGCAGATAACTTATTTGACATTTATTACTGCTGAGGTGTAGTGCATTTATCTTAAATGAATGGATAAAGTAAATAATTCCGTTTTTTAATATATCAAAACAGATGTAACTGAATATTTACCTCCAAAATGCTTGCTCAGGTGATTGTTCCAGCAGTTTTAAAAACTGAATTTTGGCATATTGTTACCAATGTAAACAATGATGTATGCAGGTTGTAGAAACCACATACATTTTACTGAACACAGAACATAGACCATGTGCATATTTTATAAGAGCGGAGTTGAAGTATTTTCAGAATACAAATAAACAAAGTTAAGATGCATAAGATTACTCAAGGCTATAATTTGGTCCCACGGTAAATTTTTAATAAAAATTGAAACCGTAAACTATGTAACAACTGTTGTCTCCATGCAATCTTTAAACATGTTGGGGAAAATGTTTGTCTATAACAAATTCTTCATCTCTAATGCTGGTTGTTTTCATAAGAATAACTCTGTTTTATGTCAAGCTCATTTTTTTGTGTTCATTTTAGCAGAAACATCAGTTTTAATGTAGTTAATACTTGATCAGGATAGAGATGCAAGCTACCAAAGAATGGTAACAAACTTAAATTGTCATGTTTTTCGCATGGTCTACATGCGACAACCAAAACAATACTTTAGTAATAAGTTATTCATGCATACCTTTATATTCTGTAAATATATGAAATTGGTTGTCGCATGTGGACCACTTGAAATTTTTAAAAATAGCTCCAATTTGAGCACAAAATGGCTGTTTCATAGCCAAATGTGATTTTATGAGCATGTGCATATGAAAACATATTTAAATCTTTTTTGAACATCAATTGCAATTTTAAATTTTTCAAATGCTGATCGCTTTTTTGCCATGGTGTTCTCAGATCAACCACTTTTTTGAAAATTTTTAAATTTTTGGGCCAAAACGAGGCCATACTCTTTTTGTAAGGATTTTGTTTATTTGAATGTGTCATAATTTTTTCTATCTTAAACTTGTCAGAGTAATTTATCATTTTTTATTGGGTCATATTTAAAAATTAAAAGGCACATGTCTCATAGTTCCGTGCCCATCCTAATAACTGCTCCTTTCTTTCAGGCTCAAGTGCTGAGTGCCCTAAGTCATCGGAACATCATCCAGTTTTTTGGTGCTGTTAGTCAGGAACCAAACTTCTGTCTAGTCACTGGTCAGTATGAAACAAGTCCCCTGTACTGGTTCATTAGTTAAGAATATTCAGTTGAGGTAGAGTAGTTTGTTTAGTCAACTGTTCACTGATTTACAACAAATGATGTCCAATACGTCAGATAATCAAGAGATTAGTATCATGTTTTTGTTTCCTCCTAAATTAATGTCACTAAAGGCCATATGTCTGTCTGGCATCCAACTTTTGAATATAGTTTTCTTAAAGGACATAATCGCTTGTCCACATCAGTGGGTTATCTTTGGACTTTGCATACAATTTCCCAGGGGGATTGCATCCATGTAGATGGAACACTCAAACAGTAAAAAAAAAATCAAGATGATGGGTCAGTTGGGTCTTAGATTCATTGTTAAATGTGTGTTTTTCCTTCAAATACGTTCCTTGATCACATTAACGTTAGGGATATAAGCCTGATACCTGATAACTCCCAAATCCAGCCCTACAAAAGACAAAAACTTGTCTTTTCTGTCTATATCATATACATGAAGGGCAATAACTCTTGCCCATAAACTCCCATTGCTGCCACCAGGTGTCGCTAGTTTTTAAGCTTCATTGTCATACAGACAACATTGTATGAGAGACCTCCTAAATCCATGCCAATATCGATGTGAATTTGAGCCATTCATTCAGGAAGTTGGATTTATATTGTGTGATAATCATTCCTCTACAGGTGGTATACATTATATTTTAAATTTTTTCCATTATTTTCTTGAATTTGTCACTTTTTTGGACTTTGTCTATTTAGACCCCATGGTACAACATGCTGTTGTTGATGCATGTTGTCATTCATATTTTCATGCACACTGCCTATTGTTCGCTTACTCAGCAATGGGTGTTGTTTTAGCGACCTATTAACATGCTGCATTGTTAATTTATAAATTTTTTGTTTTGTTTC
Organism: Margaritifera margaritifera; assembly: GCA_029931535.1. NCBI lineage: Eukaryota > Metazoa > Mollusca > Bivalvia > Unionida > Margaritiferidae > Margaritifera > Margaritifera margaritifera. The sequence continues at coordinate 4,323,150 of JAQPZY010001584.1, read as the reverse complement.
TTTTGTTGTTTCAGTGAAACATGTTGATGAAGTGTAACAAATGCAACAAGTTCAAGGCTAGTGAAGACACGCATGAGTTGTGCCTTGCGTGTACAAAATGTACTTCATCGGTACAATGCAGTGTCTGCGCAATATGGTCTGAGAATGTATGGACTATGGTTTTGCAGAAGTCGACCAAAGGCAAAGAAAAGAGGGAGATGATGATGCAATTATTAAATTCTGGGCAAATTTTGCCTATTTATCCCTCTCTTATTCCTACAGGTAATTATGATACAATTGAGGAGTGTACCCCCATTTTTAGGCAGCCCAAAGGTGTAATTCCCCCCCCCCCCCCATGTCCAAGCATGGCCTTCAGGCCTGTAAGTCAGGGCGCATGGGGTTTGTAACGGATCCATCCTATACTAGTCCTGTCAATCTTACTGAAAGATCCGTCCGTCTCGCTAGGCCTATGGCTTCATGTCTCAACAATTACGGAGATCTTAATGATAGATCTGTCCATCCTACCATGCATACGGCTACATACAATTACAATTACGGGGATATTATTGATAGATCCATCCGTCTCACTAGATCTATGGCTTTTTCTCTCTACAATTACAGAGATCTGGAAGTTCCAACTGGAAGTGATGATCTGTACGAATGCCACTACATACAGTTGGGGTGCCCACCTGTTGCCGGGCTTTGATACGGTCAGCGTCACTCTTCACATCAAACTTCTTGAAATGAAGGCGATTATCAACGCCTTTCAATTCTGGAAGGACCAACTCTGCAGGAAAAACTGTTCTGATTATGTCAGACAACTCGGTAGTGGTGACCTATCTTCTCAAACGGGGGCACCAAATCACCAGACCTGTGTGTTCTGGTTTGGCAGTTCCTACATTGGTGCAACTAAAACCATATTGATGTACTAATCAGACACATTCCCAGCAGACTCAGTGTCCCGGCTGACTCTCTGCAGGAAGGGTCAAACCACTCTTACAGAATGGTCCCTCCATCAATCTGTTTTTCATTGGATTTGCACGCTTTGGGTGTGTCCGATGATCGACCTTTTTGTGACGAGGTGGAATCACAAATTGCCCACCTTTGTCTCTCCAATTCCGGACCCAAAAGCCTGGGCCGTGGACGCAATGCCAATCAGTTGGGATGGGTTGTGGGCCTTTGCCTACCCTCCCATGGTCTTGGTACCGAAAATCATTCAGCAGTTGAGGGGTCAGAAATGCAAGCTGATTCTGATAGCCCCTCTGCGATGGGTCAAGTCCTGGGTCAACAATCTACTCGATCTTGCGATAGATCTGCCCAGGAAGATTCCGGCCAAGCAGAATAATCTCATACAACTGAGGTCGCAGGTGTTCCACCCCTGCTCAGACCATCTTCTTCATGCCTGGCTCTTGTCAGAACAGCCTTGTGAGAGAAAGAATTTTGACCTACATTATTGGAGAGAATCTCAAGAGCAAGAAGGCCCTCTTTCAGAAAGTGGCTTGTTTTCCGGGACTGGTGTAGAGCCAAAAACATTGTCCGTCTGAGTGCCTCAATCACTCAACTCGCAGACTTTTTTCTCTGGCTCATCAAGGAGAAACAGTTTGCCCCAGTTACCATCAAAAGCTACTGCTCCATGATATCTGACACATTCAGACTTCATGGCAGAAGCGATAAAGGTCTGTCAGACCTAATAGCCAAGTTTGATTTGAATCGACCAAAATCCCTCACCCTGTTTCCAAAATGGAATCTGTCCTGGGTTTTAACATGGCTCAAGTCAGAGAAATTTGAACCATAGCCCGGACTCTGTTGAAGCTACTATCATACAAAACATGCTTCCTGATAGCCTTAGCTTCAGCATGCAGGGTGAGCAAGTTACATGCCCTTTTAATTGACCTGAATTATCTTAAGATCAGATCGGATGGTTCTGTGCTCATCATGACGCAATCAGGTTTTGTGTCCCAAAATAGGTTGCCATCAGTGGGCAATCAGAGAGTTGTTATATGCTCCCTCTCTTTGATAGACACATCGAGAGCAGCAGCTATGTAAGACACTGTATGCGCCCTCAAGCACAGAAACACACAGAGGCAAGTTGTGGCATACGCAAACGACTCTTTTTCCAGGTGAAGGCCAGGAAGCAGGATATCACCCCTCAAGCCCTCTCTTCATGGCTGAAGTGGGTTATATGCTCAGTGTACTCTGAAGTCTCAACAGATCAGTCTCTTTATGAGGATTTCAGCTGATGAAATTAGAGCAATCTCTGCAAACCTTGAGTTTGAACACAACTGGTGGGTCCTGTGGCAGTGGACCACCATACCCAATTAAAATCTACACAGCTTCTTAGCTTCACTGGATTCGCCAGTGAAATTTTGTCAGTAAGATGAATCCAATAATCATCTTTTTAACCTGATATAGGGTTCACAGATCACATGACCATAGGTCTGTTGCTTTCAAGTTAGGAGAGCGGGTTATCGTTCGCATAGGGAATCCAGCCTTTTATTTGCTAGAAGGATACCTGAGGTATAGGTAGGATGCTCAGCATTCCCTCCTCCTATTACCTATTATCGTAATGTTAATGTAATCAGGGAACATATTCGAACAAGAACGCAAATTGTTTCAGTAAATTATGTTGCTCCGAGAATACTGAATCCATCACATTACTTAAACACCCTCCCAGCCACCCCGCCATGTGAGCATCCTCGTTGGTATCTTGCTCAGCTTAAAAACTAGTGACACCTGGTGGTGACAAGGGGAGGTAATGGACAAGAGTTATTGCCATTCATCAACATGATATAGACAGAAAAGATGAATTTTTGTCTTTTAGTAGAGATGGATTCGGGAGGTAGCAGGCTTATATTCCTAACATTAATGTGATCAGGTAAGTATTCTTGGAGAAACATAATAGTATAGCTAAAACATTTTTCCATTAATTGATTGTCAATAACTTTAATCAGATAGACTTTGCACAAGTAAATCAGAGAATATGTAACATCTCTGGGGATTTTGAAGCCATGTTATTCCTTAGGCAAAGGTTAGAGTAGTCATTCGTATTATTATTATTTATTTTTTAAGTGAGTTTTCCTCATATTTTCATAGATATCATAAATTGTCATTAGACTTTCCAGACTGCTTTACCAGGGAACGTGTAATTTTTATGTAGATGGCAGGTTAAAATTCAGCAGTCAAGGTCACTTACTGAATTTTTAGCTAGTCTATTTGGAGAATAAGGACAGCTTGTGTAGTCACTGCTGTGTCAGGATTGGCATCCGTGTTTGCATCCTACCTTCATTAATGTTTGGGGGAAAGTAGAGCTGAAACAAGTACAGATTTTTCTCATTCATTGAATGTATTTGGATAGAATTAAAATATTCGTCGATGTTTTTCAGTACAGCTATCGAATCCATCCTTTTTCTTTTTCTACTTTGGTATTTATTGATGACCACCTCCACCAAGATTCATCGAAAATACTGTGAACACAGTCATCTAAATATAATTAAATTACATTTTAGGGGTCTTGAGTAAATTTTGAGGAGATTCAGACAAAAAATAAAATGCATGTCGGTGTTGTTTCCCTGTTTATCTTGAAGCTCATTATGACCAAAAACATTCTTATTGTGCTGAAGACTATCGATAAAGAATGGTGGTAACTCTTGATTACTTGTTCAGTTAATTATGGGGACTATATACAAAAAATTCTCCTTGAAGTGATTTGTTCACAGTGATAATTGCACAGACGTGTGGCCAATTTAATTTAACTAAACTTGAATACTTTGATTGCAGGCCTTGAGAACACTCATATATGCTTGACATGTCTGATAGAACTGATCTTTCGACAGACCATAAAATGCCCAAACTGGACATTGTAATTTTCTGCTAAGAAACTCATATTCAGACTTGGTCAATAATTCTTTAAACTGAAACTCGTACATGGATATTGACCTTAGCTTATATGCAAAATGTACATTGCAAAAATTGTGAAATTGTCTTCAGGCTTTGTAAATGGTACAATATAACCAAACTAGTTTGTTTAAGGAAAAAGAATTTCCAATGTTTTCCTCACTGGGTATTTCGGTTATTTTTTTAAAAAACCAACCTTGTACACCTCTCCCTTGATAACTTGTGCACAACAGGGTCCAAAATATAGAACGAACTATTAACGCGGGACCTAAAAAACATTAAGAAGGGGATGCCATCCCTGCTAGACATCAAGAAAACCTGGGGGAGGTGGGGTAACAGGGCTGTTAAATGGCTGAATACTCATTTCATAATCGCGCTGGGAATAATTGTCAATAAAGAGCTTTTTCTAATGAAGTTGTTAACTTTTTTGTATATATTACCTTTATTTTTAAGATACCCAACCTCTGTAAGATCGTTAACAACATTATTCCAAAAACCATCACATATACATGAAAACATTGTGTATTATGTCACTGCTTTTTGTTGTTGTTGATTCACAAAACAAGATTCCTTTTTCTCAAAAACTAGGGGTATTTATTTCGTGAAACTACCGTAAATGTAGTAACTCGATATTTTTTTATTGTTCTATTAGTAAAATATTGATTTCATGATTTCATTGCAAGTAATAGTGAAACTTCTTCTCATCAGGATTGTAAGTTCACTACAAACTCTGGAACTCGCTTGCCCAAGTACTCATTTTGCTTGGTTGCCTTGCTATCTTTGATCACATTTGTGAACGAGTAGGCTAATTTAAGGTAGTTGAATTATATTACAGTCCTACCCGTTTATGTCGACATCCTCGGGCCCGAGGAAATATTGTTGACATAAGCGGATGTCGAGATTTTTTTTTGGGGGGGGGGGGACCTGTCGTCAGTGAGCAGAATTGACACTTTGAGAAAACAAACAATGGAAATTTTGAGTACATGAAGTCAAAACCAGCGTGAAATACACGTCTATATTGACAAATTACATTTTTGTTACCTTTGTGTAATAAAATCCACAATGCATTAAGTGCATGTATATGAAAAATTCATGAATTCGTGTAAGGGTCTCATGTTAGAAAATGTATGCATTGGTCACATCCTGATAGGAAACACATGTATAAAAAATGGTTGTCCTCATTTGATCTAACACGTCTTCACAATTCACTACGATAATAATTGTTGCCAGTAGCACATGGTTGCATAGTTGTTATTTACATGCTACAAAGTACATGTACATGTACTTAAACTGACCTAGATTTTGGTCAGCCTGAAACAATGTTCCCATCTTACTGAGGCTACCAAGAGGATGGGGCTATTCACAGGGAAATGATAACATGTATTTATTTACAGAAGTCATCGTGAAAAGTACATAAAATTGAACAAGAAATATGCAGCTGATATGATTAATTTACCTTCAACGTAGCCTTTCTTAATAGACTCAGCAGCTTTCATTCATCTAGACCAACAAGTTGTTCTCCTCCTTTTTTTTTTCTTTTTTTTTTACTGGTCCGCCACCGGTAAAAAAATAATAATAAAAAAATAAGTTGGAGAACAACTTGTTGGTTTATCATCCATCCTGACAGGGTGTTATGTTTAAGTGAAAAGTTTTCACAGACATCTTTGCGAGATGCCCCACCTTCAACTTCCTTAACAGCCATATATTTAGTTTCCACAGACTGTAAATTTAATCTGCGTTTTACGCTGCCGTTGGTAGCCATCGTAAACATAAATAAAGTTAAAAAGGAAACTTTCACAGCACAATAAACTTGTTTTAATCACCGATCACTTTGGAAAATGCAACAATCGATCAGATTTCATTGCTTTTATTCAAGTTTGGTGATGATTTTTTTTAATGAAGGGTGGATTGTTTTTATTGAACATTGTAACCGGCTTGCTTTGATGAAGGGTACATGTGTTATTTAAGTCGCCGCGAGAGGCCAACTTTATAGGACCAAACAAAAGCCAGTTTTTTAATCCACCGAGACATTAAAGCCTGGCAGCAAGATCAACTAATTGTTCAACAAAGTACAGGTCGGAACTGGCATCTTGTCGACATAAATGATTCGGCGTCAAAATTAAAGCTTGGCGGCAAGATCAACTAATTGTTGAACAAAGTATGGGTCGGATCTGGCAGCTTGTCGACATAAATAAATAGAAAGCAAAGGATTTGTTCAAGCTGGGACCAAGGGCTTCTGTCGACATGTACGTTTATTTTTTATCTCGACATCGACATAAGCATGACAAATTTGGTAGTAATAGTAGACCAAGGGACCGGGACTTTGCTTTTTTGTCGACATAGGCGGCTTGTCGACATAAGTGATGTCGATATAAGTGGGTAGGACTGTACTTACATAATAATATTTATACCAGTGTTCGATTGATCAACTGAAATGAGTTGACCTGACACACGGCCGTGACTGCTAGCTCTTACACAGGTAGGATTTGCATGCCTTTTAACTTTTCTTTTATTCCACCCCCTTTGATACAAAAGACACAATGTAATAATACAAAGCGGGTCTGCTTTTAATTGAGTGTAATAATACAACAAATACTTCCGCAAGTCGGAGACCAAAACACGGTCAGCACTTAATTAGGTTCTTACAGAAACACTCGCGGACATAGCTGTGATGGTAGATTTACATTTTTCATGATGAATGCAAGAGGGCATATTGCATTTATGATGATTACACTGAAACCGAATTAAAAGATAGAACTAAAACACGAATTTCACTTGACAAAACTTATCTAATTGGTATTTATTTATTAAAGTGTTGCCACCAGTAGGCATTGGTGACATTTTCATTTATCAAAATTTCGTCGAATATTGTTATTTACAGTGTACTGAGAATGTTGTTTGGAAAGAAAATTTAACAAAATATATGACTTCTTAATAAAAGTTGAGAATTTTATGATGTTGATTCAAATTTCTGGGTACTAACAAATGTTTTCTGTGATAAAATGGGCGATATATCAACATTTCTTTTACCAATTTTGGTCGCGATTTTCTTCATGTTCAACAAATAGGGGCCAATTTTTTTGTATTTTCTAGTTTAAAAAAAATAGGATTCACGCCTGACCCCGCATTATAAATGGGTTCACAAGTTATCCAGGGGCGAGTTATCAAGAGAGAGATGTATATCTTAGGTATTGTTAAATAACTTTTAATTCCCTTTGTTTTGGTGTATGATTGATGGCTGTAATTTGGGTATACAACTTGGCATTACTTTAGATGTTCACCTCTCAAAAGACAGCTACCTCTGCTTGGTCATTTTTACTTCCTGGACTTCAAAGGTAAATTGGAAAAAAATTAGCCAATAACTTTTTATATTTTTTTAATATATATTTTATAATTCATTTATTGCTCTTTCAGAAGTTAGTATTGGCTACTTTGGCAAACTTCATTTTCCTTATTTTATTAACTGTTAAAGTTAGTGTATTTCTGACTAATTCAGGTTCTTTTCTTGAGCACATGGGAGCAGCCATTTCGATCAGCTGTCTGTTTTAGTCAGCATGTTGTTTCCCAAATACCACTTATAAAGAAATTTCAATCACAGTACATGAAAGCAGCATAGAGATATGCCAATATTCTCTCTACTGTGCTTGTTGCAGATGCACACAACTTCACCTTATAAATATCCCGCTTTCAGAAGTACTTAATAACTGTAGAGCGGAACCAATGCACAGCCAAATTAAAGAGTAGCAAGTTTTATTGTAAGAGCAAGCCGCACGACCCCAACAATTGAAATCGTTCTTTTCCAAAGTCAAGCTACACTAAATCTATCCTACCATAGCAGTACAATGTCATCTGGCCCATGCACATCTAAGTAACATGCAGCTAATGTCTCCATTCTAGCCACAATTTAAGATATAAGGATTGTGTCAGATTTTAAGCATATTGATTATTCCACAGCTGTATAATGGCTTCAGAACTGGAATAAGAGACAAAATTATGGGTATATATTTAAGTTAACTTTCCAATGTATGATGAAAGGGGGTGGTGGTGTGGGTATATGAGATTGCCTACAACTACATATGATGGAATGAAAGTCCCACAACAGTCCAGAAATTTTCCAAGCCTCTGTGTGATTGATATGTAAAGGCTTTGTTGACTTTGATATGACCCCTGTTCTATACCATGTTCTTTATCAACTTGCCATATTAAATGTTATCTTTTCAAGAGTGCCTGAATGACAATGAATAGAAATGGTGATGTTGGGAGCAAACTTACTGTTCAGAATTTTGACATTATAATTACCTTTTGAGTGGAGTTTTGAATTTCAGGTGATTTAGCCAGTTTTGAGTTTTTCCCTTGTAAACTAATTCCATTGTGTAGGTGACATTCACTATATTTGTTTCTTTTACAAAACAGGGGTTCCATTCGATTTTCATTTTTGGAAGTCCTGGACTTCATTGGATGGAAATTTGGGAATCCCATACCCTAAGCCTGGAAGCCCGATCATTGCACTTAACAGAAAACATAAGTTGAAAAAAAAAATTATAGTTTATAGTTATCCTTTGTGTACATACATTTACTCCTAGCTAGAGCTGACAGTGATCCTTTTGAATGCCATTGGCAGTAGATAGGCTGTCTGGGAATAAACATAACTTTATGGACATTTTGATAAGAAATGCTTAGATCAGAGACTAACACATCAGATTCAGTTATTACCCTACCAGTGACCACGGAAGGTTTTTGTATGATAATGTTGATGAGGAAGGAGATGACACTCGAGTTGGCATTGTTTTTATTTTTTATTGGATGTTGTAAATCAATTAGAAGGCACATTTAACTTGCTCTAGTGGCAGAGATAAGTTGCATTTTGGAATAGTTGGGACAACGGGTTTATTATTTGGACATATAGGTTCAAGAAAGGGAAGTCCCTATACCATCTAGTGGTAGAATTCTGGACATGTTGGAGAAGAAGTCAGGCATATAATACGCAGGGATATCTGTTAACGGAAACCCTGCAAAATGCTATAAAACTCACTTGGTAAACAAGCAAATGCCAGAATACCAATTTTCTATTTGCAAATAGTATTGTGATTCTAATGTTCCATTTTTTCTATTTGCAAATAGTATTGTGTTTCTAATGTTCCATTTTTTCTATTAGCAAATAGTATTGTGATTCTAATGTTCCATTTTTTCTATTTGCAAATAGTATTGTGATTCTAATGTTCCATTTTTCTTTTCAGCTCTAGGGGCTAGTTGTTATTTATGTCTATATCTCTTGAATTTTTCTACCTGGGTGGCTAGTTTTTGGTAGGTTGTTTATTTTCAGAATATCAACATTCTACTTTTAAGCTGTATTACATTCAACCTTTAAGCTGTATTACATTTTACCTTTCAGCTGTATTGCATTTTTCCTTTAAGCTGTATTACATTCTACCTTTAAGCTGTATTACATTCTGCCTTCAAGCTGTATTACATTCTATCTTTAAGTGGTATTATATCTTAACTTTGAAACTGTATTACATTCCACCTTTAAGCTATATTTACATTTTACCTTTAAGCTGTATTACATTTTTACTCTGGTTAAGGTTTTAGGGTTTTAAAATGTATATATTGGGACTTAGTGACTGTTGTGCTTTTTGTCTTGTGAAAGTTAGTTTCAAAAAAGAACTTCTTACTGCAACAGATCCAAATTTTTATTATGCCTATATTAGGAAAGGAGTTACATTTCTTTGTTTTGTGAGCCATGGTGAGCAAAAGATTGAAATTATTCAACAAATTTCTTACATTTTATTTGAAAAGAGCACAGATGTAAGATTCTATTTATCACACGATAAAAAAGAAATTTTTAACTAGATGAAACTGCAAAATAGTGTTGTTGTAACAAGATAACCGGGTTGGATTTCAGATTTATAACAGAACACTTTTGATGGTGATACAAATATAATGTGTGAAATCACTTTAAAATACATTAGGATGCTGTGGCTGTTGTGTCTTTGCCTTGTCATTATGCCATTTGTGACATCTTAAGGTGTTATTATACATGTTACATATAGTAAAATAATATCTGTATATTAACGTAATAACATAATAGTCGTATGATAAATTGAACTTTTAACAACAAGAACAGTCAGGTTTGCTTCAGGTTAGATATCTGGATCATGTACGCTTAGTTAACTGTACATTTCTATTTTGCAGGTATTTATTTTATTCTTGTATTTTCAGAGTATGCTGAGAATGGATCCTTGTATGCTTATCTTCAGAATCCTAATAACTTCCTGGACTTTCGGCAGATTTTGAAGTGGGCTCAGGAGATTGCCCTTGGTAAGAATATATGTCAGCAAAGAAATGATATGAAACAAATCCACGTCTGAGTTTCAGATCTTGAAACTGTGTAAAAGTAGAGTGATTGCAATGGGTTGCCATCACAAATCCCCACACCTTTTACTTAATGTTACAAAGCCCTCCTTTCCCTCCTACGAGGTACTCGCCCCACACCCCCAGACAGACAGTGACCCAGGGGCTATAATGCAAAATCCTTCATATATATTTATGAATACAAATCATATGGGGAATAAGTGCACTGGGTCTAGCAAGGGATTGGTTGTGTCAGGGACTGACTATGATAATTGTAAAAAAAACTGACAAGGAACAGTGCAAAACTAGTTTTTAACTAGCCCAAGCGCTTTTGACTCTAACTCATTAGTATTATTGTTGTGGTTATTGTTAATAAAGAGACAATGAATTATCCAGGATATAATCTATGGTTACATCTTTTTATATTAAGAAATAGATCTCACTCTTGCTCCTTCTTTTGTGGGTCAAAACCAACTAAGTTGCCATTTTATCATCAGAGTTTAAACCAATAAAGCGTGATATCCACAATTTTGAAATAATACATCTATTAGATCTATAAATATATAAAGTTTTGTAAATTCAGCATTTTCTTTTTTGTTTATTGTTTGTCTTGTTTGTCTCTGTTCTGTAATTTTGCCTTTGATAAAGACTCCGAGTCAAAAGCACTTGGGCTAATTAAAAAATTAGTTTTGCACTGTTCATTGTCAGGTGTTTGCAATTTTATACATATATATATATATATATATATATATATATATATATATATATATATATATATATATATATGACTATCCATCAATCTATATGTCTGTCTGTCTATACATCTGCCCATTAACATCTCTTTTTTCTGCACAATAACTTCAGTTTTACAGCACCTACCTTCATCAGACTTTACAGGTAAGTTCTTCTTGACAAAAGAAGCCTATATATTTTGAGGTCAAAGGTCAAGGTCACTGTGATTGAAAGAAGAAAAATGGTTTCTGCACAGTAACATTAGTTAAACATCACAGACCAAACTTTTGTGGAAGACTTGCACTTGGGCTAAGGAAGGAAGCCATCAGTTTTGGGGTTGAAAGGTCAAGGTCACTATCACAGCAAGAAGAAAAATAGTTGCTGCTCAAATATTTCAGTTATTAAGTCTGCACCATAACCTAAGCTTGTGGTCACTGTTTGTGTACCATCACCTAAGCTTGTGGTCACTGTTTGTGAAAGAAGGAAAAATGTTTTTTTTTTGTATAATAACTTTAGTTCTAGGCTAGTACCTTGAAAAGAATTTGTGGAGGGCTTGCACTAACAACAAAAGCTATGGAAGATGCCTCTTGGTTTTGGGGTTGAAAGGTCAAAAGTCATGGTCATTCTGGCTCAACAAAAAGTGTGTTTTGCGGAATAACTTTTGCTCTAGAGTAAGTTCCTTGGTCAAACTTTGTGGATGGTTTGCCCCAAGTGTAATAAAGAAACGTATAGATTCTGGGGTCTAAAGGTCCGATGTGACACTCATGGTAAATCTAATAAGAAAATAATGGTTTCTGCACAGTAAGTTTAGTTTAAGACCTTGACAAAAGTTTAAGGTTATTGAGACTCATTGGTTAGTAATTTCCCTGAGTCAACCATGCTTTACCAGTATCTACACAGAGGACTTTTAAACATGGGGCAGGCCATTCACAATGCTCTTGTTTAAAAAGTGTGTGTGTGTGGGGGGGGGGGGGATAACAAATAAATATTTACCACTTGATCAAAATTTCTGTTCTTATAAAATTGCATGATTCCCAAAATGCATTGCAAAATGTACATTCTTCTCAGCAAGAGTTATCAATTGTTACTTTTCCTGGAAGTTCTGTGGTACCTTGGCCATGAATTCTGTGATGTCTCGTCATTAATGTAAATATAAAGACATTAAAAACTAATTAATTTTCTCTCTGTCCAGTTTATTTATGTACTATAATTTTTCCCAAATATCTTGTCCAGAAAATTAGTATTGCTATTCTCAGGATTGTGTATTGATATGCTCAACAAGTTCAGTGCTAGTTGGAAGTGGTCTAAGTAAACTTGGTTGCATTATATCCTTGCTTGCCAATGAAGAACACTTGCATGATAATGTTTCAGTGTTTTCTTTTACAAATAAAGAATTCTAGTTATAGTTCTTGTGTTTGTTTTCATTTTTGTTTGTCCGCACACATGCACATGTTCTACCATTGGTGCTACATGTAAACCTGGACAGAATGTCCCCAGTGACCGGACCCTTAATGATATAATTTAATTTTTATAAACTCGTGTCAAGCTCATGAACTGTGGCGGATATGTTGCTTACTCACAAAATCAACTGATTAAAGCCCAACAAGTCTAAGTCATTGTTAGAACTGATCTCTAACCAAGACCATGATCCAGATATATGCAACTGCTGATTAAAGCAAGTTCTTATATTGAATTTCATAACATAAAGTTTGCCAGTGACAACAGAATGTATCAGTGAAATGATATACTTCTATGCAGATTATCTTGCCTCAGAAATTTTGAAAGATATGCAATATTTTCTTTAAAAAATGCTTCAAACCATCTTGACATTACAACTCCAAATGTAGCAAGGATTCCCCCAAAATATACATATAGGCCAAATCACTTAGACTGGTTCAGGATTTAATCAAGGAATACAGTTGTTTTTAATGCTACAGTAGGTGTTGGGGACCAAACTGTCTGTGCCAAAAATGAGGTTATTAAGGGGGAAATCTGCTACTGAATAAAAATGAGATGACAAGAACTTGAGAAACTTGCGTGTCATTGATGTTGACAACTTTGTTTTAGGGAACTGTATGATCATAAGTTATGTGTTTTTAAACATGCCGTTGATGTTGACAGCTTTGTTTTAGGGAACTGCATGATCATAAGTTGTGTGTTTTTATTGCTTCCCATTATCAACACCTTCAATTAATCCATGCAATAATTAGGGTAATCAAAGTAGTTTCATGGTCTGATGGTAGTTTATTGTCACCTGCTTTTGAGAACACTAGACCTATGGGTAAAACATTCCTTAGTTTAGTTTCCAACTTGTTTTAATTTTTTCTCGGCTTGAAGAAATGCACTTGATGTTCAGAATTTTTTTTATACTATTGATAACTATCACAACTTTGGAAAATAAGATGTCCGGAAAAATTAAGGATCCAGATATTTATATTAAGGATAGCATTTTTAATCACCTTGCTGTCAGCAAATAAGATCAGTAACAGTGTTAAAGAGTTCTTGATAAATTGGGCTTTTTGTTGAAATTATGTTTATGGCTTGATTAATGTTTTGCAAATATTTATGTTAAGAAATATGCATCTGAATCAGGAATAATAATAATAAGAGTAAAGAGGAGATTAATAATAATAAGAATAATTAGAATAACGATCAGCTTCGAATAGTACGACTCTTGTTATACTCTTACAACAACTATTGTTATACTCTTGCAACAACTGTTGTTATACCCATACAATGACTTGTTATACTCTTATGACTATTGATATACTCTTACAATGACTATTGTTATACTCTTGCAACAACTATTGTTACACCCTTACAATGACTTGTTATACTCTTATGACTATTGTTATACTCTTAAAATGACTATTGTTATACTAATACAATGACTATTGTTATACTCTTACATCAATTATTGTTATACTCTTACAATGATTTTGCCATATTTCAGAATAATAGCATTTTTACTTTTACTAAAATTTTGGAAAACATTAACTTATCAATAATATATATAATCTATCTTAGATCATATATTTTTGTATTTTTAAAACAAATGTTATTTGCCATATGTACTATCATGTATTTATTTCTATTACCAGGCATGAACTATCTCCACTGTGAAGCCCCAATCAAAGTGATTCATAGAGATCTCAAATCAAAAAATGGTAAGAATATTAGCATTCCAAAACCCAATAATATATGTCTCAGAATTGAAGTGTAGTAAATATAGCTAAATTCCCATTCAGTTGAAGTGTAGTAGACACCAATGGTGATAAATTCCTATTCAACAGAAGTGTAGTAGACACCATTTGTGCTAAATTCTCATTCAATTGAAGTGTAGTAGATAGGTGCATGATTCCTATTCAATAAAAGTGTAGTAGACACCATAGGTGCTAAATTTCCATTCAATTGAGGTGTAGTTGACATCATGGGTGATAAATTTCCATTCAGTTGAAGTGTAGACAAAATTGGTGCTATTCAATAGAAGTGTGGTAGACACCATATTTGCTAAATTCCCATTCATTTGAAGTGTAGTAGACACCATGGGTGCTAAATTCTCAATCATTTGAAGTGTAGTAGACACCATGGGTGCTAAATTCTCATTCAGTTTGAAGTGTAGACACCATTGATTCTTAATTCCTATTCAATAGAAGTGTAGTAAACAATATAGGTGCTAAATTCCCATTCAGTTGAAGTGTAGTAGACACCAAGGGTGCTAAATTTCCATTCAGTTTTAAGTGTAGACACCATTGATGCTAAATTCCTATTCAATAGAAGTGTAGTAAACTCTATAGGTGTTAAATTCACGTTCAGTTCAAGAGCAGTAGATGCCATAGGTGCTAAATTCCCATTCAATAGAAGTGTTGTAGACACCATTGATGTTAAATTCCCATTCAATAGAAGTGTTGTAGACACCATTAATGTTAAATTCCCATTCAATAGACGTGTAATAGATACCATTTGTGTTAAAATTCCATTCAATAGAAGTGTAGTAGACACTGGTGCTAAATTCCCATTCATTAGAAGTGTAGTAGACACCATTGGTGCTAAATTCACATTCAATAGACGTGTAGTAGACACTGGTGCTAAAATCACATTCAATAGAAGTGTAGTAGACACCATTGATGTTAAATTCCCATTTAATAGAAGTGTGGTATACACTGGTGCTAATTTGCATTCAATAGAAATGTAGTAGACAGCATTGGTGCTAAATTCCCATTAGAAGTGTAGTAGACACCATTGGTGCTAAATTCCCATTCAGTAGCAGGGTAGTAGATACTGTTGCTAAATTCCCATTCAGTCGAAGTCTAGTAGACACTGGTGCTAACTTCCCATTCAATAGAAGTCTATTAGACACTGGTGCTAAAATCACATTCAATAGAAGTGTAGTAGACACCATTGGTGTTAAATTCCCATTCAATAGAAGTGTAGTAGACACCATTGGTGTTAAATTCCCATTTAATAGAAGTGTAGTATACACTGGTGCTAATTTGCATTCAATAGAAATGTAGTAGACAGCATTGGTGCTAAATTCCCATTCAATAGAAGTGTAGCAGACACTGGTGCTAAAAGCACATTCAGTAGAGGTGTCGTAGACACCATTGGTGCTAAATTCCCATTCAGTCAAAGTCTAGTAGACACAGGTGCTAAATTCGCATTCAGTAGAAGTCTAGTAGACACTGGTGCTAAAACCACATTCAATCGAAGTGTAGCAGACACCATTGGTGTTAAATTCCCATTCAAAGAAGTGTAGTAGACACTGGTGCTAAATTCCCATTCAATAGAAGTGTAGTAGACATTGGTGCTAAATTCCCATTCAATAGAAATGTAGACACCATCGATGTTAAATTTCCATGCAGTAGAAGTGTAATAGACATCATTTGTTCTAAATTCCCATTCAGTAGAAGTGTAATAGACATCATTTGTGCTAAATTCCCATTCAGTAGAAGTGTAATAGACATCATTTGTGCTAAATTCCCATTCAGTAGAAGTGTAATAGACATCATTTGTTCTAAATTTCCATGCAGTAGAAGTGTAATAGACATCATTTGTTCTAAATTCCCATTCAGTAGAAGTGTAATAGACATCATTTGTGCTAAATTCCCATTCAGTAGAAGTGTAATAGACATCATTTGTGCTAAATTCCCATTCAGTAGAAGTGTAATAGACATCATTTGTTCTAAATTCCCATTCAGTAGAAGTAGAGGTTTTATCTGAGTGCCCTTATGATAAAATAAATACATATCGTTATCTCTCAGTCCTTAACACATGTTGTACATTTCTTGATAAATGACAGGCCTCTAAATCTACCTGTTTAGATTATTTGTGTAATGCCAGTATACTGGAAACACTATTGTTATAATAATTTAATGTCATAAGTTATTGAAACTTTTTGACAAGTAAATCACCTGTCATATGGCATCTTACTGACCTTGATTCTTGTAGTTACAAAACCAAATCTTATGTGTTTTAGTTTTGTCAATTATCATTTTAAGCGTGATAATTTTTCACATGTTGAACTAGAATTCTGTGTTTGTAAAACAAATGTCCCCTCACTATCCTATTTTGACCTCCACCCCAAAGTTTGAGCCTCTTGGGTAAGTCCCTGAGATAAGGACTGTGGTAAAGGCAAATTTCAGTTGGGTATGTGCATTAATCTTTTCATGTTCAGTAAGTATGTACACGGTTAATGGATGTGGTTTGATAGTTTTCAGGCTATGACCGAGGAGCTAAATCCTCTGGAGGGTAACGATAGACCCTGTAGCCAGTATCAGTTTCATATTTAAATTTGTCTTCGTATGTCCAGTATATATGGTTATGGGGTGGGGATCTCGATAGTTTCCAAGTAACGACACAAGGAAGTAGGGATGGACCCTTGGGTCAATGTCAGTTTCATGCATAAATTAAATTTGTTTTTTCATGTCCAGTAAGTGTATATATGGTTATGAGGTGGCGATCTCAATAGTTTCCAGGGTATGACCCAGGGGATAAGTCTAGGAAGAGTTAATGGAGTCCAGGGTCAATATCGGTTACAAGTATAAATTTGTCTTTTCATGCCCAGTAAGTGTATGCATGTTTACAGTTTAGGGATCTCAATAATTTGTATGTTATGACTCTGAGCCAAGGTCCCAGGGTGTAGGGAAAGACCTAGGATGTAGTGAAAGACCCTGGGTGTAGGGAACGACCCTGGGTGTAGGGAAAGGCCCAGGGTGTAGGGAAAGACCCAGGGTGTAGGGAAAGACCCTGGGTCATCAGTGAGGAGGTTTCAGTCTTGCATGTGTTTAGAGTCATGGGTCATTGATCACACATGCCACTTCTAAGTCATTTGATACATACAACTCGGGAGTTATTTGTGTTAAATCAACCCAACCACCTTAACCCACCCCCAGGGGCATGACCAAAATTCCAAAAGTGATGGCAGAATCTATACCCATAAGAATATCATTGACCCATGTATCTAGCTTTTATGGTGTAGGAGGAGTTAATGACATTACATATGTATGTATGTACTGTATCACTATATCCCTATGGTTTTAAATATTGGCTTTGTTTCACTGTAAAATAGAATACAGATTTTTGCACTTTTCAATTTTATATAGATCTAAATATCTTTCAACCTTCTCCCTTTATGCTCCTCTGTATTTTCCAGTGGTAATATGTGCTGACTGGGCATGTAAGGTTAGTCAGTTGATTTAATTTTTGCCAGATTTACCATACTATATGCAATAACAACTTTTTGCTGCCTATTTATCATATTAATCAACTTTTTATGACCTGTTTAATATTATTTGTAAATTTCTCCAATAGGTATCAGGCAATATGGCAGTTTTCATATTCAGAATATTTCATATATATATATATATATATATATATATATATATATATATATATATATATATATATATATATATATATATATATATATATGCATTTGTTATTGTAGGTTTTGCATTTATGTTAATTTTTAGACATTGGTGGTTGTTCTGTGTCCCTTAAACACATTTTTAGTTTATAAAACTTTAATATTTCCTCTATAGCATTATTACCAAGGTCAGTGTGTTTGGATTCATACTTTATGTTCAGTGTTCAAAAACAGACAACAAACTGAAAAAACATATATACCATAATATACTGTTGTTTCATTTATTTTACTTCAAGTTCAGTTTCACCATGAGAAAGTGTGCAGTAATGTGATGACAATCTCCCGTTTGTTAAATAGATTTGTGATTTTGGAGCCTCTCGGTTTGCCGGCAGTACGACAAAGATGTCATTAGCTGGAACATTTCCTTGGATGGCACCAGAGGTAACTCAGTCATTTTTACATAGCAACTCACCTGTCTGATTCAAAAGAGACATAACATACATATTTTTTTTTTTGGAGGGGGGGGGCAAGATGGCAAGATTTGTTAAAAGTAGATTTGTTATAGTTTTGAAGTATATAGGTTTTTATAAGTTTGATTCTTCTTTTGGTCAGTTTTTAAATGTCTTCCTCTGCCTTTTTCATTTGTTGTCTTACATTAGTTTATCATTGCACTTTTAAATTAATATGAAACCTGTTGCTGTCTGCTGTATAAATTACTATGCAATGGTGCATGAACTTGATCTATTTTTTATTTTTATTCATTCAACATTAGAAAGCTGATGACCAATTTAATTCTAACTAAATGACTTCACAAAAGTTATATGATGATAATTTAAGGTTCACTGAAATGTAATAATGTTTGATAATATGTTCTTGTAGGTTATTCAAAGTTTGCCTGTCTCAGAATCCTGTGACATATGGTTCTATTCACTGAAATGTAATAATGTTTGATAATATGTTCTTATAGGTTATTCAAAGTTTGCCTGTCTCTGAATCCTGTGACATATGGTCCTATGGAGTGGTGAGTTAGAATGTGCTTTTTTTAAAGTACAACTTGGTCATACTAAAAAAGAAAATTATTGTACATTGCAGTTTATTTTGTTTCTACTGTGATCTTAAAAAAGAAATGTCTATGAGCAAGATTTTCAAATGTAGTACTATTACTAAGTTTATGTTTGAACACAAGCAGTCTGAAGTCTATCATCTCATGGAGTCTTTCTTTTTGTTTGAAATCTAAATATTTAATTACATTTTGATAAAATAATTGTATGTAATTGTAAGTTACTGCTAATGTATTCCCCCTGTGGGCATGTAGTGCTAATGTATTCCCCCTGTGGGCATGTAGTGCTAATGTATTCCCACTGTGGGCATGTAGTGCTAATGTATTCCCCATGTGGGCATGTAGTGCTAATGTATTCCCCCTGTGGGCATGTACTGCTAATGTATACCCCCTGTGGGCATGTACTGTTAATGTATTCCCCCTGTGGGCATGTATAATAGGTCCATTGGCATGCCATTTAGAAGCAGTTAAAGGAGGCAGTCTTTTTGTCATTGGATGCCTCCTGTGATGGATGGTCATTGGATGTCTCCTGTGATGGATGGTCATTGGATGCCTCCTGTGATGGATGGTCATTGGATGCATCCTGTGATGGATGGTCATTGGATGCCTCCCGTGATGGATGGTCATTGGATGCCTCCTGTGATGGATGGTCATTGGATGTGTCCAGTGATGGATGGTCATTGGATGTGTCCTGTGATGGATGGTCATTGGATGCATCCCATGATGGATGGTCATTGGATGCATCCCGTGATGGATGGTCATTGGATGCATCATGTGATGGATGGTCATTGGATGCGTCCCGTGATGAATGGTCATTGGATGCATCCTGTGATGGATGGTCATTGGATGCATCATGTGATGGATGGTCATAGGATGTGTCCCGTGATGAATGGTCATTGGATGCGTCCTGTGATGGATGGTGTTTTAAAGATTGTATCCTTTTTTGCCTTTATCTTTGTTTTGTTTGCCTTTCTTGGGATGTCTAAAGTTTACTTGATGCTAAATGGCCAGACTTGTGCTGATAAGCCATTTCATACATACATACATACATACATACATACATACATACATACATACATACATACATACATACATACACACACACACACACACACACACACACAGACACACACACATACATACATACATACATACATACATACATACTGCTACTATATACTTTTAGTGATTGTGATATGAACTTTTATTGGATGTTTACATGTTTCAGACATCTAGGTTTAATATTGCTCTTTGTAAATGTATATTTATCAGTATTTCTTGATATGTTAACATACATTAAAACTTGATAACTTGAACATCAATAACTTGAATAATCTGCATGACTCATGTAAGTCACACATCAATTACTCAGATACTCTGCATCACTCATAACTCATATCAATCACTTGAGTACTCTGCATCAATCGTGTAACTCAATATCAATCACTCAAATACTCTGCATCACTCATGTAACTCACACATCAATAACTCAAAAACTCTGCATCACTCATATAACTCACACATCACTCAAATACTCTGCATCACTCGTGTAACTCATCAATCACTTGAGTACTCTGCATCACTCATCAAACTCACATCAATCACTCAAATACTCTGCATCACTCATGTAACTCACATATCAATCACTCAAATACTCTGCATCACTCATATAACTCAAACATCAATCACTCAAATACTCTGCATCACTCATGTAACACATCAATCACTCATACTCTGCATCACTCGTGTAACTCACATATTGATCAAACACTCTGCATCACTCATGCACCTCACACATCAATCACTCGAATATTCTGCATCACTCGCATGACTTGCTCAGTCCCATTGTACAGCCTGAATATCTTGAAACAACTGAAAACTCGAAACAAAAAGTTGGGCCTTCAATGCTTAGAGTCTTTGAAGTTCTTCTGTAATTTCATCCCCGAAAAAATCATTTTGGGTAAAAGCATATTGATTTTCTTTGAATTCATTTGATAAGCTTACAGAATTTTAAAATTAAATTAAACTTTATTTATTTTATCAATTGCATGGCAAGTTCTTTCATCCTATACAAGCACACTTTTGACTGCTCAGATAAAAGTATAATATGGTTTTCATGGCGAAGAAAATCGGATAACCTAGAGAAAACCATCAACATTGGATGGGCAACTGCCTACCTTTGCACATGCTGGAGCCTGGTATCGAACATGGGACTGCAGAGGTGCAAAGTGAGCATGCCACTGCTGCGCTATCCAGGTCCCAACTAAAAATTTGTGATTGTCTTTCCAACTTAATCCATAATTTATTATATTAGATTTTTTAATCTTCAACACTTTCGTCTCTTGCAGGTGCTGTGGGAACTACTGACCCATGAAGTCCCCTTCAGAGGGATTGAGGGATTCCAGGTGGCATGGATTGTGGTAGAGAGAGAGGAGGTAAGAGTTAGCTTTCAGCATGTTCTTTGTCAATGCTGGAAACTTTTCTGTCTTTTTTTGCAAATGCAATATTACATGTGTGATAGATATGTATCAGGGGAGGTAATACTAATTTCATCATATGACATTCCTTTTGTGCAACTTGCAGGTTTTTGTCCCTTTGCCTATATCAGTTGGAGATACTGTTAACTTGAAGAGTGAATAGATGATTTTGTTATTGACTTTTCCAGCCTATGAGGGCTGGGTTTTGTTACAGTTAGGGAATTGTATGTAAAATATTGTTCATTTATAATCAGAAACAGCTAATTTAATTTTCTCCCAGAAACGAGATGACAGTGTCAAGATTGTGGGCCTTGCATTCCCTGTGAACAAATGTATACTGTTTTTTAGATCAACAATAAACATTTATCAAGTATAATAATTATATTCTTGTTACAATTCTTTTACAATTTTCAAATGTGGTTTAAATAAATAATGTATAAAATACATAGACTGTATATTTTGTATATCCTCTGGCAGACAGTAAATTTCAGAAGATGTATTGTGTGCTTTTTACATAATGAAATAATAATATATGTGTATATTTCTTATCATTTGACAAAAGTAATTAATTTATAATTTAGAAGTGTAGGTAGAGGGATTTTTTAAATCTATTTTATGTGAGAAAGAAAGAAAGAAAAAGGGATGGAAAGAGTGAGAATGGTGACAAACTACAGCAAACCCACCCCACCCACAACCCCCAGCAAGCTCAAGGGTGTAGAATAGGCCAAGTGTGCCATCCTGCATGTTGTAAAAGCCGAGTGTGCCATCCTGCATGTTGTAAAAGGCAACTAATTTAGATAGAAATTGCAGTTGCTCAGTGGTTGGCACGTTGGACTTGATAACAAAAGGGTGTGGGTTCAAATCCTACTATCGGATTAGTCCAGATCGGCTACTATCGAATTTCCTTGGGCAAAGCACTTTACTGCAATTGTCTCGGCACTAAATAACCTACTTGTGTTGCTGTGCTATAAAACATCAAACCAAACCAAACAGCAAAATCCCTGTATTATCTATGTAATACACTCTCTGTACCCACATTGTAGGCACATTTACTCAGATTAAATTAAATAATAATTGTTGTTCTAAAATTTAATACTAATATAGTTTAACCGAAGTCTAATCAATTCTGATTGTTCAATGCCCTGCACCTTAAATGTCATCAAAAAACTTCCAGCCAAATATTATTGATCGCTATGGACCTTTACAATAGTGGCCAGGTACTAAAGTGGGTTAAGAAAAGAGGATGTCGTGTAAAGTCATAACAAATAACAGGGTAGTACAAAATATTTTCAACATGTGCAGCTTGCATTGTGACATCACAGTGCATGACATTCAGTCCGGTTTGTACTGGATCATGCCTTTTTTAGGTTGACTTCGTCCAAAGATATCCACATTCTTTAGCATTGATTTTGCTGTATGTGTTTCTCGGGGCATGTATATATTGACCTTCCATAGAATATGGATTTATGAGGATCGAAATAAAGTGAATAATTGCCATTTAAAGGTATTTGTAATCAAATTGTAAAAATTACACCCATTACAGAAATAGTCTGTACTGAATGCATACATGACCTATATGACTTTTACTTTAAGCATGTCATGAAAAAAGTCAATTATAACATAATTGAGCAATGGAAGCAAAAATATAGTAAAAACATTATATGTATGTATAACACACATATAACAGCTGTATAATTTACTGTAAATCTTTATATTTTAGTTTATTGACATTTTAATAATTACAGTCAATTTAGTATGTTAGCAACATAAAAGTTAAGTGTATAACTGGTACATAATACTTTATTATATCTTTTGGAGGAAAACTTTTTTTAATATAGCTTTTTAAATTTTGGTCCAATGTTGTGGATGCAAAAGTGTTGTGCTTGAAAAAAGTTTGTGATTTACAGTGTTTTTCATATGTAAAAAGTTTTTAGATAATATTTACTTTTAAAATCATTACAATTCATCCATGTACTATATTCATTCACATAATCATATTGTACAACTTTTTCAAATCACTTTGTAAAACTCACTTTTACTTTGAATCCTAAGTTCATAATTTTAGGATTATAATATAATTGAGTCAGCAAAAAATCCTCATCATTTTCTGTTTTAAAGTTCTTATTGAGAATAAAAAAACTTAATAAAAACCTCTTACCAAAAATAATATAAATGTCATATTGAAAAAGATACATTGTCTATTCAAAACATACAGAATTTATCAATGTGTCAAGGCTCAAGGTCATAGTGTCTGATAGAATAAAAATGGTTTCTGCACAATAACTTGAGTTCTCCACCATCTACAATTAACAAACTTTGTGGATGGCTTGCACTTGCACTTGGGGTATGGAAAAACCCTATCAGTTTTGGGGTCAAAGGTCAAGGTCAGTGGTTTCTGCACAATCACATCAGTTACATTAATACCAGGACCAAACTTTGCAGATGATCTGCACTTGGGGTAAGGAAGAAGCCTATACATTTTGGGGTCAAAGGTCAAGGTCACTGTCACTGAAAGAATAAACATTGTTTCCACACAATAACATTACTTCTACAGCATAGACCTGGACCAAACCTTGTGGATGGTTTGTACTTGGGGGAAAGGAAGAAGCATGTAGATTTTTGGAAAAATGGTTTCTGCACAAAAATGCAAGTTCTGGACCATGTACCTTCACCATAGCTTGTGGATGACTTGCTGATTTTGGGCTTAATGGTCAAGGTCATTGTGGCTCAAAGGATAATTGATTTTTGAGAATAACGTTTGCTCTTGATTTTTTAGTCAAACGGTCAAAGGTGAAGGTTACTGTGACAAAGAAGAAAAATGTTTTTTGCATAATAACTTTAGTTCTTAACTAATGTTTGTGGAGGGCTTGCATTTAAGGTATAGAAGAGAACTACTGATTTTGGGCTTAATGATCAAGGTCATTGTGGCTCAAAGGATAATTGATTTTAGAGAATAACTTTTGCTCTTGAGCGATTTCCTTGACTGAACTTTGTGGATGGCTTGCGCTTTGGGTAATAAAGAAACCTATTGATTTTGCAGTCAAAAAAGGTCATGAGCATGGTACACCTAATAAGAAATGGTTTCTGTACATTAAGTTTAGTTCAAGACTGCATAACTTGACCAAAAGTCAAGGTCATTGAGACCCATTGGTCAGTAATCTCCGCAGTCAACCATACCTACTAGAGCCTACATAGAGGACAGAGCAGGCATTTAATGTTCCATTCAGGGTACTCATGTTCCATTTTGATACTGATGACTACAATCGTCTTATCCATGTAAGGTTATCTCTGGATTTGTAGGTACAGAGAATTCTATGATTATTACATTATACACAAGCTGCTAGTCTTTAAAAGAAATTTGATAGTGGTAGGTAAAATTAACTTCACCATGTTAATACACAGTTTCGTTAATTTTTTTCTCCTTGTTTAGCGACTGACAGTACCAAGCAGCTGCCCACCATGTTTTAGGAAATTAATGGAGCAGTGCTGGCAGACAGAACCTAAGAAAAGGCCCATCTTTAAGCAGATCCTTGCTCGGCTAGACAGCATACTGGAGGATGGTAAGAATATCAGCTCAGTATGATTCTTTGTAGATAGATCTTCAGTTTATGAAAGCAATTTTGGTATGTTCTATGACTGAAAGGTAGGGCAGAAATGAACATTTTTAAAATGCAAATATTGCTAAGTTCCTATTTACATTGGCCTTTACAGATGAAAAATCATCTTACTTGTCAAAGTTGAACAGTGTAGGAATATACTGTATATACTCACTTATAAGTCGAGTCCAACTGCAAACAACGTAGACCCTGATCTGCTATCCCATAATGCACTGGCAGATCAGGGTCTATGTTTTTTGTTTGACTGGTTACTTCTAACAAACTGCATAGATCCAGATCTCCTGGCACATTATGTGATAGCATATCAGGGTCTGTGCAGTTTGCAGTTGGACTCGACTTATAACCAAGTATATATGCTATATGGAGCAGTGATACTTTATTCCCAGCGTAAAATTCATGAGGAACAATTATGACAAAATAGTCTTCATTGATAATGCATGCATTGGCTAGTAGATTTAGTCACATTTATTTCATTGTTACTGCACTGACTTGCTAAACTTTAACAGATTAGAATCACGACTAACAGCACAAAGGTATTTCAATCATGTGACATCAGAAACCATAGCTAGGTATTTAATCTTTTGCATGCACCACATTGTGTTGAGTCCAAGGGAGATAACTTTTGAAAATTGATCACATGCTCTTGTGACTTGTTCTAGTGGAAGAGTTTTGTGGGAAGTTCTGCAATCATAGTTTGTTTTCACAGCAATCAGTCTGTCAGCATCCCTAATTAGCAACCCATTTTCTTTCCCCCAAAAAGGAGCTGACCTATAGCAGGTTACATTTGTGTATAACTTTTAGACAAATGTTTAAATTTGTATTGGTTAACTTTTCATAGAGTAAACAAGATTGCAAATGCAAACTGTTGATTTATCTGACTCCTATTTAGAGGTAGGTTTCAAATGCTGAAATTCAATACCAGAATAGTTTCTCTCCAGGATTTTTGGAACAAGTCCATAGAGAATACAGGATTTTTGGAACAAGCCCTATGAGAATACAGGATTTTCAGTGGTAGAGCAGTTTTAAAACTTGTTTGGATTACATTGATTTCATGATTTTATAAACCTCTTTGTCAAACATTGTAATGTCCTTTCCTTTGAGTACATACAACCCTTTATGTGATAGCAAAGCATTAGTAACATGAATGTCCCCAAAGAATTACATTTTTCAGATAAATGCTTGTAATTACAGTGGTGGTTTTTTTTATTTATAGAACCTCTGTTATTTTATACCTGGAACAAATGCGACTATTGATTTTAGTTTAATTGCAGACCTCAGATTGGAAAATTGTGACTTTTGTTTGTAAAATAATTTTCAAACTTTATGATATGAAAAAGATTACTGTGATCTGTTGGCACATTTCAAATGTGATAATGTTTAATGTTTCTGTTTATATACAACCAATATCATTGAGAAAAATGTGTAGGTTACTTTTACTTTACAAGGTGTTATTTTTTTCTTTCATATTTCTTCTTCAAATATGTTACCCGATCATACTACCTCAGGAGTACTACCACTTCCTTGCAAATCCAGTCCTCCAAGGCTAACATATTTAGCTATTGGAGCTAAAAGTTGTTTGCCTACATAGGTGGCAGTCAAACAGAGTGATCTTCCCTTGATATAGGGATTGGCACCTAATCCCGTATGTACTTCAGTTACTACTTTCACTCATGCCAAGAAGTATGCTTTTTCTTGAGACCAATGTCAAGAGTTTCTGCTGTTCAACTATAGAGCAAGCTGGAGGAGTTTTTCATCTTAGGGAAGTAATACATCTATATTTCCAACTATTTCTTGCTCTTTTCTGTCGAAGACGAATATTTTAATCATAGAATTACAACTTTGTTGTAAATATACGTTCGGCACCCTTTTGTAGTTAACTGCATGGCTTGCTAGTATGTACATTCAGTAATTGGTACTCAACTTTTGTATATTTTGCAATATCAATTATTAAGTTGTACAGGTTATTTTTTGTCTATAGAAAACTATAATTGTTTCGCAGCGTCCACCTCAGTAAGTTTATACAGACGTTGCATGCATGTCTACTGTATAAAATTCTGCTGATGTTCAGATACATCTAGGTAAGTTTTCTGTGGATAGTGTATAGTCAATAGTGTTCACTTTGTAGTTATAAAGTGATGCTTCAGTAACTTTATCTGTATAGGCTGTTGCTTGGGCCCATGCTTACAGTTAATGTTTGACGATATAGTGTAGTAGGCCAGTAATGTCCACTGCATGAGTTTGTAAAGCAATGCTTCGCTGGCTACACCAGAATAATATGTCTGAATGGCATTAATATTGATGCTGACTCCATGTCAGTCAGTAAATTCCTGAGGGATGAGTTTCACAAGTAGAGGGCTCACCAGCCAATAAGTGAATCAAGATACCCCTTTCAACCACTGCTACAGCCCCAGCTCCATCTTTACCACCTCAACTAGACAAGCCTTTTTCAGAGGTACCAGTAGGCCTGATGCCTCAAGCGTATGATGGCCAGTCTTTTCTCCCTGCTAGATAGGAGCCAGATTGAGAACATTCCAATCCAACTCAGATTCTGTCTTGCATGATGCAAGTATGGACTGGGTTTTATGGATCTCATATCCCATAACCCATCATAGCATAAGGAACTTTACAATGTTATGGATTATAAGATGGCCTGTTCCATCACAATCGGACTCTGCCATCCGAATCAGATCACGAGAGGTCTACACTTAAGTTAATCTTACCTTTAACATCAAAGGACTGAATCTCTTTGTCTAATATACCATCACAACATCAGAGCACCATCACTCTCATGGATCAGCCTACCCATTATAGTGCCATAAGGCACCCTGTACACTTCAGGTCCAGTTTAGTGCATCAGTACCCACTTGATACTGAATCAACTCAATCACATACCAATATCACTCACGGTCAACATACTGTGGCCATAAAATATACTTAGGATAGGGAGAACTTGCTTAGTGATCACCTTAAGTTATGGCATCTCAGTTGGGAGAAACTTTTAGTTTGGTTAGCCGGAACCTTCGACAATCTTCACCAACACCATCTAAGAGTGTACAAGTGGCATTGGCATTGCCACACTCTTCTAGATATGAGAAATTATGCTCACTAGCTCCATTGTCATTGCTTAACCTAATGATGACAAGAGAAGACTGCTTTCCAAGCACCAATTGAAGAAGTCTCACATTTCTTACCACCCGAATTTTTTTCCACCTCCTCCAGTTCTATTAGCAGCTTGGTCCAGAGTTCCAGCATATGTTTATATTTTAATCAAGAAAGAACAACTGGCATTCAAATGGTCACCACAGTCTGGTTGAGTTGTTGACTTATTTGGTTGTTTAGAGAGGTAATTACTGGACCCTAGTGTCAAAAGACCTTTCTTTTCACAGTGACAAATATCATCAATTTCAATAGAGCATTCTATAAAGCGCACAGAAGTCCCAGTGGTAGACAGAGACATAACAGGCAATGGATTGTTGAGGCCCTCATCAGTAAGCAACTCAGTGTCTCACACGATATTAGTAGGGACTGGCTTTGTGGATCACATTTAACATAACCTGTTCCAGCATAACAAAATTGACAACGTGATGGAAGATAAGATGGCCCTGTTCCATCATGATCAGACTCTACCATCCAAATCAGCACTGAAGCCAATCTTGTCTATAATGTTGAATGATGGGACTGCTTATGTTGTTCAATATCTCATATGCTGTCCCGACATCAAAGCACTGGCACTCGTAGGGATCAGTCTGCTCATTATAATGCCACAATGCACCCAGCTTGCTCGATGACCTGTTTAGTGCCACAGTACCTAGTTGATATGGACTTTTCTCGACCAAAAGGGTCTATATCTATTATGGATCCCAGTAGGCCAATTCCATCAATAACCAATGTCAATTGGTTCCAGGACTCTCCATCACTACTTAATTCTGGAACTGGCTACAGCAATGTTTCAGTCCCAGATGCCCTAACCATATACAATACAGTTAGCAATAAATATTATGACTTTGGAATGGAAAGAAGGGAATAATGGCTCTGTTTCATCAAGACTAAATTTTGCCATCTGATGTGGATTGTGTACAGCCACCACAGATTCTGATATGGCCTTTTTATGCCTATGGAAATGGGTGACGGGGATCCAGTGTCACATATCCCATCTGCTACCATAACATGGGTTTCTGTATCACAGATCACATGGTCTCTATCCAATATGTGACTCATGTTGGTCTATGGTCATTATAGTGCCATAGTATCTAAGTGCCAATCATTTCAGAGCTGGCTTCAATTCTTTCAAAGTCACATCTCAGCCAGAGAATTCCTTCATCTGCTGGTTATCCACAATGCAGCAGTAGATCTCATCATCCTGGGTTGCCTGTTCATGAGACCATTACAGATGATACTGTTGTCCTAATGGTGACCAAATCTTTGGCTGTTGGAACAAATAGTCCTAGTTTCTGATGATATGAGGTCACATCTCAGCAGATGGGAGAATATCACTTGGATTAAGACGGGTGTTCCTTCCAGGTTCTGCCTCCAGGAATAACAATTTGTATGGATGAAAACAAGGTCAGCTATGGTGCCCACCTCTTGCCATCTTTGCAGGAGACCAGCAGATTGTGGCCCACACAGGATCGACTATAGAACATCAATATCCTAAAGATGAAGGTCATAGTGAAAGCATTTCATTGGTATCAGGAGATGCTTTATGGAAAGGGTGTACTCATTCCATCCAACAACTCCACTGTGGTGAATTATTTCAGAAGGCAAAGGGGAGACCAAATCCCCAGACCTCTGCCTCCTGGTTTGGAATTTTCTAACATGGTGTCATCAATTACAAATCCAGTTCAAGTCCATCACATTCCGGGCAGACTAATGTATTAGCAGACTCGCTGTCCTGAAGGAATCAATTAATACAACAGAATGGTCACTTCATCCCTTGGTTTTCAGTTGTATCTATACCTGCTGTGATCAGCCACTGATGGATCTATTGGTGACAAAATGGAAAACAAAACTCCCAACCTTTGTCTCCCCAGTCCCAGATCCAAAGGTCTGGGCAGTTGACGATCTTTCCATAGATTGGAACAGTTTGGATGCCTATACTTATCCAGCAACACCTCTGATTCCAAAGATTCTGCAAAAGGCAAGAAAATCAGAGTGCTGCCTTATCTTGATTGCTCCCCTCAGGTGGGAAAAATCATGGATAAACGACTTGATAAATCTGGCAGTGGAAATTATAAGGAAAATAGTGGCATTTCCTCATCAGCTCAAATAAACCTCTACAGCAGGAATTTCATCCAAACCCAGATCTGTTGAACCTGCACATCTGGATCATATTAAACAAGCCCTCAGGAACAAACAGTTTTCACAACAAGTGCTGGAGAGAATCACTTAGGTTATAAGACCCACCATTTTGAAAATGAATGCGGGAAGTGGAGAAATTTCTCACATTGGCACAAGCGAGGACACATTCCTCAGCTTAAGGCATCAATACCCCAAATAGCTAACTTTCTACTATGGTTCTTTGAAGTGAAGAAGTTATCTCCCATCATGATAAAAGGTTACCTTTCCACAAGCTCTGACAGGCTGCATCATCAAGGGAGAAAGGAGATAAAACGAAACAGAGACCTTTCTGATCTTGCAAATTTTGATTTGTGATGCCAGAAGGCATTGGCTCTGTGCTCAAAGTGTTTTCTATCATCAGTTCTAACATGCAAAATAATGCACCATTTGAACCACTCTCAAAAGCATCATTGGTTCACCTCTCATATAAGACCTGCTACCTAGTTGTCCTAGCTACAGCAGGCAGGATCAGCGAAACACATGCCTTGTCGGTTGACCCAAACTATCTACAGTTCCATTGGGATGAGTCAGTATCATTCATGACAGCCCCTGCTCTCATTGCCAAGAACATGCCTACTGCTCATGGGCAGTCGGTCTTTTGTGGTGAAACCTTTTTCCAATCTGGACTCTTCAACTCACGGCTGTCTACAGAACTCAGTGAGGGCATTGAAGTGGTATCTAAAACAAACAAAGCTAGTGCAAAGAGGAAAATCTCTGCTATTTTTACCTTTGAAACAAGGAAAGGTCAGTATCTCAGCACAGGCTCTATTGTCCTGGATAAGAGGGTTATTCATTCTGCATACAGTGAATTAACCCAAGATCAAATGAAGTGGTTATGCATTTCATCTCCTGAGGTTATAGAATTTGTGACAAGCATTGCATTCGAGCGTAAGTGTTCCCTGGCTGATATTATACAAGCTATGGGGTGGAGGTCAGAGTCAACTTCTTTAGTTTCTACCTCCCAAAAGGTTCATTTAGACCTGGTGGGACCTATCACTGCAGCACAATAGGTTACCTTTCCAAGTTATTCAGCAGCTTCTCATGGACGTGGCAATTCAACTTCTGCTGGATTTGCAGGAGAAAATCTTTCCCTTTCTTTCTAAAGCCACATCTAAGCACACGGAGTCAATATTCCAGCCAGGTATTTCAGTTTAGAAGCTAACTCACATTTCTTTGGGAATTGGAGATAGTCTCTCCAGGGTAAGGGGATGTATTCTCCTAATGTATTATAATTGGGTAACGTATTTGAAGAAGAAGCCAATTTTTGGAGTAAATATGTTTTTTCAATAATACTTATCCAATCATAATATGAATACACCTCCCAACCTCCCCGCAGTTACATCCTATTGGGAGGGTATGGATTCTGCTCCAGTAGTAACTTAAATACACATGGGATTTGGTGACGTGACATATTATGTTTTATATTTGTCTTATGAAATTATTGACCAACAGGAAATGCTATTTCTTCCAGAGGTTTTATGAAGATGCTATTTTTTATTGATTTGGAGATAACGTTCAAGTTTGTATCACGGCCCACACTTTCACAGTCAGTTAAATCAGAGCTAAAAAAACTGTATGAACTGTTGTCAGACATATGTACAATCAGGAGCAGTTGTAGTCAATCCTCCCTGCCCCCCCCCCCCCCCCAGGTCATCTTACCTATGAAAGTTAACTCCAATATATTTCAGCATGTGGTCTTTTATTCATGTTTTGAAGTCATTATACAACTGTGGAATTACCATATGCTTAAACTTGGACACAATCCTTTTATTTTATTAAAATGTAGTCAGTAATGCAGATGTTAGCTTCATATCACTCAGATGTACATGGGCCAGTTTTGCATAGTACTGTACCATTTATGTTATAGGGGTCAAGGAGTTTGCTGTTATAATCAGACTTGCCACTCTGTTTTTGCTATTCATTAGTTCAGAGACAAAATTATCGGCATGTATCATACTTTGTATAGGGATTATTTCATGTTTTCTTTCTTCCGTCTTTGTGAAAATGATTAAACCATTTGTTGGAAATCCTATTTTACCCATGGAATCAAATGGTCTACTCCCAAACCTGGTTGAGGCAGGGAACTGTAATGCAGGGATAGTTCCCTGGTAGAGGTTACATTATACTGTTTACTGAAGCCCCAAGGTGATTTCACACCTGTTGCAATGTACATTGTACTGATAGCATTAAGTCAAATATCCGTGTACCAGTTTCAGTTAGAACAATTATTTAATCAAGTCTGAATATTATTTTCTTAGCAGAAACTCCGATATGGGTATTTGAATGCCAGTCAAAACATTAATCCTGTCAGACATGTCTGGCATATATGACAAATTATGGAGGCCTGGATTGTATGTACAGTATTGGTATGACAATACTAATCACTTCACAGGTACCGTGTATACTCGCTTATAAGTCGACGTTTTTTACTTAGAATTCGATTCATGCAGAGTAGGAGTCGTCTTATAAGTGCGACATAAAAAAAAAAATCTTGAGGTAATGTTGGAAACTCTAGATGTTTGCAGTACATAAAAATACTGTCAATTCATATATTTTTACTTTTTCATGCCACTATTCCTATGCAGTAATGCATATATGGTGTACACTTTGTTTATCCATTTCATGACGGTATTCATTACACAATACATGTATCTACAGTTATTTGGATTTTATTAATTTGACAATATTACCGGTAAATTAAATACTACCTACCGCAAAATGAAGTGTCCATCAATGTTTACCATGGGTGTTTACTAGTAAGTATAGTGCCTCCATTTTCGTGCAAGTCCGAACAACCTGTATTTGTATTAATATTTGTGTTTTGCTGTATAAAGATTGTGCTTGATGCAATAAAAGTTTTGATTTAATTTGTATATTCCTTTTCCACAAGTCAAATTTAATTCCCAAGTGATATTTCCCAAGTTATCTGCCAGTGCACGTGGGCCGATAAGCCTTTGGCTTGTAAAGGGACTCACTTTGTTTTCAAGTTGACAATCCTTTTGATCGAGCCGCCAATCTATACTTGTTCAGTGCCAAGTAGAGTTCTACAACTTCCTTTGCATATACTTTGACCTTAATCCCGTTGCTTGTAAAGGCACCACACTCTTTGTTTTCCCATGTGACAACCCTTTGATCAAGCCGCAAGTTTGATACTTGTTCAGTGCCAAGTAACAGAGGGTGGCTATTTGAACTCCCTGTGATCTTGCTGCACAATTGACATGTGTTCAGTTGCAGCCTTTAATAGATTTCTGACTTTATGATCAAAGTGTTACTCACAGAGCCCAAGCTCAGTCTCTGCATAAGCACCCGCATACGACAGTAAAGCCGAGAATCGGAGTCGGACGAGATTTACGATTACTAGACGACGATTTACAATGACTAGACGACGATGTAGGATTTCAGAACTTTATCAGACAATGAGGATTAATTCTTGGACTTTGTACCAGATGACATTAGATAGTGACATTTACAGGGTACCGTGAATCACAAAAAAGTGGACTTAACTTTCATTGTTTATTTGTACGACGTGTGGAATTAAGATATTACGGGATATTGTGAATCAGATCATTCTGAACGTCTATTTTTATACCGGTATGTGACCTATAATTGAATTCGTGGATTTATCCTATAAATGGATTTAAAATGTCAAGCATTATGGATTTCAATGGACTTTATTACACAAAGATGGACAAATTGTAAGTTCTCAATTTATTTGTGACATATTTCACTCAATTATATAATTGTATTTTACACTGGTTGTGTCGTTATTTTTCTTATCTATCTATCCAGTTTAGCTTTTTTATATTTCCAAAGTGCGTTTCTGACTCTCTAAAAAGTCACCCCTTCAGACGGATCTGACTTCGAAAATACACCCCGACTTATAGGAGGGTCAAAGAGAAATTCACTTTTTGCAGCCCTAAAAAGGGGGAGTCGACTTATAGTCGAGTCAACTTATAATCGAGTATATACGATAAGTAATTCACAGTCCTAATCACATCACAGGTAAGTAATTCACAGTCCTAATCACCTCACCGGTAAGTAATTCACAGTCCAAATCACCTCACAGGCAAGTAATTCACAGTCCTCATCACATCACAGGTAAGTAATTCCCAGTCCTAATCACCTTACAGTTATGTAATCACCTCACAGGTAAGTACTTAACAGTTCTAATCACCTCACAGAAAAGTATTTCACAGTACCTGTCCGTCTCATACAACATTTATTATATACAAATATTTTTTTTTTTTTGAGCTAGGCAATTTTTGTTGAAAATTACCAATAGAAATATCTAGACTATAATCACACAATAAGGTCCTTTTTTCAGAGGGTCTGCAAGATGTTACCAATTCCTTTCTCCAGCACAAGGAAGTATGGAAGTAAGTGAATATATTTTTGTATAGTCTTATATCTTCTATCCTTATTACTGTAATTTTTCAGTAGATCTATCATTAATTAAATGTGTCAATTCATTTATTTTTTGTGGGTATACATTTTTGTGGTTTTACATTGACATTTTTCCCAGTACTTGAATTCATGGATTAAGGAGGGATCCTATTGTTTCCATAGGACAAACTTTACATTGTTTCCTCAGTACTTGAATTCATGGATTAAGGAGGGATCCTATTAATTCCACAGAAGGAACATACATTGTTCATTGGGTTCGTTAATTAATGGTTTGCAGTAACCACATTACCATAAAAATTAGTACTCTGTGAAAAATAGTATATTCACTGTATTTTGTGCCCCACTTAATTGCGATAGTAATATTCACTTACAGTTTCAACTAAAAAAAATTGACATCTACCATTTTAATGAACTAATACTTTCTCAGAAGAGGGGACAATAGGAACATTGTCCCCAAATATTTGCATATTGTCCCCAAATATTTGCATATTGTCCCCAAATATTTGCATATTGTCCCCAAATATTTGCATATCTTGGTTCCTAATGGGCAAATCACTTAAGGCCATTGAAGAGGGATTTAGTGCATTCCATGAATTCATAATAGCAACTAAGAGATGTGTCCCATCAGTACCAACATTTTTGTACCTTGTCACTTAGTATGTAGTAGCATGTTTCTGCTAGCAAGACTTCTTAATTACTACCTAATACTAGTACAGTATGGTATGTACAATTTTCTTTGGATATTTCTTTAGCTTTTATCAAATTTTGCAATTATCAGTATATTTTCTTTTCATTACTCACTTTAATCAGATAATGCATCTAAGTTAAGATTATTTCTAATGAGGAGAGAGCTCAAAATAAGCCTAAATGTTTTTCTTAAATCTTCTATATCTCTTAATCTGATATTTTATGTACTTTTTTGTGATGATGTTTGCAAATAAATATTGTTTATACCAATAAATGAGTACTAAAATAATGTTGTGACTCTAAGTTAGTTAATCTGATAATCACTGTTGTGTTTTCAACTGAGTTTGGTACAGCATTTCCTCATTATAACGCTGCCCATGGGACCTATAAAGTATACCGCCTTATGGTGAGATTGCCTTATAATGAAGTACATGATACATATAATTTTACTACCACTTAATAAAATGGGATCCATGACTTATAACAGGATATGTGTTATAATGAAGTACATTATATATATATAATTTTAGTACCACTTAATAAAATGGGATCCATGACCATACTCATCTTATAACATGATCTGTGTTATAATGAAGGGCCTTATAATGAGGTACAGCTGTATTCATAGTAGGACAACATTGTTTATTAAGGTTTCTGATGGTGTTTTTGGACATTTCTTTTGTTGTAATAAAAATCCTTTTCATATCTGCTTGTAGAGAATTTACTATTTTAACAGCTTTATATCACATTTATGCATCCTGCAATATTAAATTTGTGCAGTTTGTATTGTCATGCAAATAACAAAATCAAATCTTCACAAGAATTTTGCCCAATGAAGTTGAAAATGTACATTGAAACCCCTTTCATTTTGACATAAAACTACAGGGATAAGATATTTGGAAGGGCATTAAGAAATGCTGTTTCATAACTTTGTACCTGTTGCCACTTCTCAGGTCTATAACAAAGGGTTCTTCTTCTTCTTGGATCTTTGAAACCAATTTTCCATAAAGCCTTGGAAAAAATACGTCTTAACCATTCAGGCTCAAACCCACATCCACTGGCTTCAGAGCTGATCTGTTTTGTTCAACACTCTAATCCACACAACTACTGGTGATTACACCTAATTTACATGGCCTCAGTTTCTGCACAGATTCTGTTCATTTTACACTTGTTTTTGTTATAGTTTGGTACTGTATGTTATTAATTGGTTTCAGTTGATATGCTAATGTCTGTTATTTTTGGCCTCTTACCAGGAAGGAGATTCAGCAGACCCTAGACAGGTTAAAACAGGCTGAGAGAGAACTGAGTACAAAGGAGAAGGAGCTTCAGGAGAGAGAATCCAAGCTGAGGGAGAGGGAAAAGGATCTGGAGCAACAGTTTAAAGTGGTGGTATGGTCGTCCTGTAATGCATCTTTTAGAGAAAAAAATACTTGAAAGCTTTTTCATGTTCTATTAAACATGACAGAACTCTGCCTTATCACTTTACAATAATGTTACATTCAGACTTCCAGATCCCTTCATTGCAAAGGATAGCTTGACAGAGTTTTACAATTTTACAGAGAGTACAAACTTTACTTTCTCGTTAATGAAAGATGAACACATCTTCTCCAGTAGAACATGGAATTTTAACTGTGTGTTAGTCGTATAAAATACATTTGGACCCACATTTCACTATCAGCTTATCTGTTATACCCTCGCCTATAGCAGTGGGGGTATACAGAAATCTTTATGTCCATCTGTCCTTACATCTGGCATTCATTAGCACATCTAGTCTTTAAGTTTTTGATTGATTATCATGAAACTTGGTAAATATCGTGGTCATCACCTGAAGATATACATATCGAAACATAACTTTGTTCCTGCAAATTTTGTTAGAGTTATTGGCCTTTTTGTCTTGTATCAGTGTGTGACACAATCTTGTTAGTGTAACTTGTATCAGTGTGTGACACAATCTTGTTAGTGTAACTTGTATCAGTGTGTGACACAATCTTGTTAGTGTAACTTGTATCAGTGTGTGACACAATCTTGTTAGTGCAACTTGTCATGCAGTTTTTAATGGATTGCCATGAAACTTAGCAAATATTATGGTCATCACCAGAAGGTGTGCATAGCCACAAATCACTTTACTCCATAAATATTTGTTAGAGTTATTGGCTTTTTATCTTCAAGCCTAATGCAAAGTTTGACACAATCTCATTAGCGCAACTGATCCCACAGTTTTTGATGGATTCATATGAAACTTGATAAATGTTATGTTCATCACCTGATGATGTGCATATGAACAAATCACTTTGCTTCTGCAATTTTAGTAAGAGTTATTGCCCTTTATGTCTTGTAGATTAATGCAGTCTATTGCACAATCTCATTAGTGCAGCTTGTTCTGCGGTTCTTGATGGATTGCCATGAAACTTGATAAATATTATGATTATGATCTGAAGATGTGCATATCGACAATTGGATTATTTTTTCTCTGGCTTAATGAAGTGTATGACACAATCTCATTAGCACAATTAGTCCCACAGTTTGTCCTCTACTATTTGTATGGATCATTGTGAAACTTGGTACATATTATGGCCATCATGTAGAGATGAATATACTAAAAAATCTTTGTGATCATGTGATTTCTTTTAAGAGTTATTCCCCATTTTTTACTTACAACTGGATGGAGTATATGACAGAATTTTGTGAATGCAACTACTCTTGCAGTTTTTAGTGGATTGCTGTGAAACTTAGTACATATTATGGTTATCATCAGAATATATGCATGTTGACAAATCATTGTACTCCCACTATTTTCAGAAGAGTTTTGCACTTTGTTTTTGCTTTTCACTATTCATCATTGGATGGGGGTGGGGGGTTATTTACATGAGCAAATTTCTCATCATTCCTCTAGTTTGACTTGGAGCCTGATGTAGTGTATGACAGAATCTTGTGAACACAACTAGCCTCAGTTTTCAATGGATTGCCATGAAACTTTGCACAAGTTATGGTCTTCATTTGAAGATGTGCATATAAACAAATCACTTCGCTCTCTGTTTTTGTTGGAGTTATTGCCCTTTATGCGCTGCAGCTGAATGAAGTGTAGGACAGAATCTTGTGAATTTTGATTGGATCACAGTGAAACTTGGTACATATGATGATGATCATCTAAAGATGCACATATTGACAAATCTTTGTGCTCCCATGATATATTGCTCACCATTCCTCTAGTTTAAGTTCACCTGTCTGTAAGGCCATGTGAGCTTGTGGTATGGTCCTTCGTCTGTCATGGATTGTCTATTCACAGTTGCTTTTTATAACTTCATCTCAAAAATCACATGACCAGTCTGCATATGAATTTTCAAGGAACATTCTGGCATCAAGGCCCTTCAAATTGTTTCAGTGGATGTTGATTCATCATCAAATATGGCCATCAGTACTAAAATAGAAAAAAACTTTAAACAGTTTCACAAAACTGCTGAACAGATTTTGACCAAATTTGACAGAAAGTATCCTGGCATGAAGGTCTTTCAGATTTGGTCAACTGATGCTGATCTGCCTTCAAATATGGCTACTGTTACAAAAAATATGTACAGCTTTTAGAAAACCATTCAACAGAATTTGACCAAATTTGGAAGAAAGCATCCTGGCATAAAGGTCTTTCAAGTTTGTTTAAAGGATGCTGAACTGCTGTGAATATGGCTGCCATTACTAAAAATAGAAAAACCTTGAAAAACTTCTTCTGAAAACCATTCAGCTGAATCTCAGATTTGTACAAATGGTGCCAATCCACTATCAAATATGGCCACCATTACTAAATATAGAAAAACTTTAAAATGACTTCTTGTCAACAAATTTGACAGAAAGCACCCAGGCATAAAGTACTTTCAGTTTTGTACAAAATGTCGCTTATCTGCCATCAAATGTTGTTACTACAAATAGAAAAACTTTAAACAACATCTCAAAAACAACTCAACCGAATTTTGACCAAATTTGACAGAAAATATCCTGTCTTACGGGACATTACAATTTATACATATGATGCCAATCCTCTGTCAAATGTGGCCACTATTACTAAAAATAGAACAAACTTTAAAGAACATTTTCTCAGAACATACGCTGCAGAATTTTACCAAATGTGATGGAAAATATTCTGGCATTAAGAGCTTTCAAATTGATACATATAATGTCATTTTGCCATTCAATATGGTCACCAGTACTAAAAATAGAAAATCCTTTGAATGACTTGACAGAAACCACTCAGCAGAGGTTGACCAAATTTGACAGCATCTTGGCATGAAGAGCTTTTAAGTTTGTACAATTTATGCCAATCTGCCATCAAACATAACTGCTGCTACTAAAATGAAACAACTTTTAATAACTTCTCAAAAGTTGCTTAACAGAATTGGACAAAATTTGACAGAAAGCATCCAAATTTAAAGACCTTTCATATTTGTAGAAATGAAGTTGATCCACCATCAGATATGGCCACTATTACTTAAAATAGAAAATCATTTACACAACTTTATCTTGAATAACCACTGAACAGAATCTGACCAATTCTGATAGAAATTGTCCCTGCACCATGCCAAGACACTTTCTGTTAGAGTTGGTCATTTTACGACAGCTGATGATGTGCCATCAAATAATGATGAAGGTCTATAAACTAGAGAACCTTGAAACAATAGTTTTTGACTGATCTCAGACTCACTTAGGTCTCTTGTTTTTTAAAAATTGTGTTGATATTGTACAGTAATATCTATGCCACTTGAATTATTCATGACAAAATCTTGGCATACACTTGTTAACCATATAAACCCACACTTCAGCAGTTTAGAAGGGTTATCACATTTACACAGAGAAAAAAAAAACTGAAAAAATTTAAACCCAACACAGTCCATATGTCTGTTATCATACCCTTGCTTTATCATTGTGTTAGTAAAAATCCTAGTGGTGTTTAAGATTTTTTGTTATGATCAGATGTAACAATTCTTATCTTTGGGAAAATTAAGAAATTATCTAATTCCAAAGAATTGACTGAGATTCATTTCTTCTTCAAATATATTACCTGATCATAATATCTTAGGAGTATGACCACTACCTCACAAATCCAGTCTTTCCTACCTAGTTTTTAACAACGAAAAAGCTACAAAGTCATCTGCCCACAGAGGTGGCAGGTAGACAAGAGTGATCTCCCTTTGATAGAGGGATTGGCACTTAATCCCATCCATACTTAAGTTACTACTTCCACTTGTGCTAGAAAGCATGCTCTTTGGAAACCTCACAAAGCTGTTTTCAGTTGGTTTTTTTCCACGTTTGGAGCAAGTCTGAGGAGTTTTCTTACACTCCATCTATATTTCAGCTCGATTCTATCCAAGACGGAGATTATCACTTTATTGGTCTAACCTTGGCCATTTGATTACCTGCCCTATAGTCGGTAGTACATTTGTTCAAATAATTTGTACTTGACCTAGTATACAAATTCTGTCAATAATTGTCTAGTATTGCATACCATAAGGTTGTTCATGTAATTATTCTAGACATTTGTGTTGGTCATTAGCATCTTATTCGCAGTAAGTTCACGTGATGCTTGACTGACTTTACCTGTATAGACTATCGTTTTGCTCTTTGTACTTAAAGATTTCAACACGATGGGTGGGACTAAGTGCACTGAGTGCAAATGTTCTAAGGCTGAGGATAATCATGCTACATATCTGAAGTGTATGGGATGTGATTTGAGTCATATGTGTGACATTTGTTGATGATGGATGGAAAATCTATGGATGATTGTCTTGGCCAGAGAGTGCACATGGGCTAATGAGAAGGGAAGAAAACACACTATGGGAGATAATGATGCCATTACCATTGCAGCCAATGCCACCTCAGTGAACAACTTTCTACTGGTGGGAAGTTTGAAAGCAGAGTTCACCAGTTCAAAGAAAAATCAAACAGCCTGTTTTATCACAGGTTTTGCATCAGTTATAGCCTGGTCTTTGCCTCCATGATTGGAACAGATCTTTTTGGCACTACGTATAGGACCAATTCCACCTTGGTATGGCAGGCCATCTGGATCAGCGATGGCTTTAGAGGCTGATTGGCAGTGGTCAATATCAGCTCCGATTATGGTGATCTGGTATCCCCTAACCCATCCCAGCATCAAGAACCTGGCACCGGCATGAAGGGATGTATGGCCCTGCTACTTTGTGACTGGACCATCGTCATCAGAGGTGGATCGAATACAGTCAACACCAACTCCAACACTGGCTCTACTATTGCCTAAGGATGCCGGTTACAGTGATCCAATATCACGTACCCTATCCTGGCATCATAACACTGGCATTGGGATTAAAGAATGGATGGGCTCTATACCATATAGTGCCATGATGGTTCCATGTCGGCTCACAGACCCACGT
Source organism: Margaritifera margaritifera (assembly GCA_029931535.1). Lineage (NCBI taxonomy): Eukaryota > Metazoa > Mollusca > Bivalvia > Unionida > Margaritiferidae > Margaritifera > Margaritifera margaritifera. Next base: position 4,281,355 of record JAQPZY010001584.1, on the reverse strand, counting down.
TGGTCCATTGCCATTATGATGCCATGTCATCCCAGTGCCATTGCAGACTCATCTCGGTCCATGGCCATTGCAGATCCATATAGGCCTTGTGCCATTATGGATTTATCTCAGTCCATTCCCATTATGGAGCCAGGTAGGCCTATTACCATTATGAACCCATGGCCATCATGGACCTGTGTTGAATAGCTCCAGCATAGCCTACTAACCTACAGCAATGATCCAGTCCCAGATGCCTGGCACCAGTTTTGGACAATCAGCAGCTCAGACAAGTAACAGCAAACAGCTTCGGCTCTATCACAGTCAATTACAGCTTCCCATTATGGTACCGGCTATGATGATGTTACAGTCCTGGATGTCAAGTATCATCCCTGGACCATTGATGAAACATTCAGTGATTGTCTGAAGATTACTGTATCCCAGTCAGGGTGTACTCCTTGTTCACTGTCATTCTCAGTGGGCTTCCTCAGCTGTGTCACGTGCACACAGGAGGCATCTATGTCACTCCATTCTCCAGTGTACGAGGACTTGCGCTTAGAAGCTTCATTGTCCGTTTTCAATCTGATGATGTATAGAGAAGAATCAGCCTTCCTTGCATTGATCAAGAAGTTTGTAAGCTGTTGCTACCTGAGTTTTTGCATGCTTCATACTGCTCTGTCAGTGGCAATGTACAAAGTTCCGGCATACATTGATCTATTGCCAGAAAAGACCAGCCAACATTCAAGCAGTCTGGTTGAGTTGCAGACTTATTACATTGTTTAAAGGGGCAGCTCCAAGACCCTAGTGGTGACAGACCTTTCCTTTTGCAGCAATGACTTCTGTCCAGTTATAACAGGACTTACTGTAAGATGCACATGACTGTTTTTCATACTGGGATCCCAGCCGTTGACAGCAACATGGCAGGACTTGGAATATCAGTGCCCTCATCGGTTTGGATGGATAAAAAGCCCTACAAGGACATGCATCAGCTATTCAGAAATGTTGTTGCAGTAGGCTCTGTGGCTTCGACTTGGTATCCATGGCTGTATTCCAGCAATCTGAACATGGCCTTTCCTTTCCTGCCAATAGTCCCACTGGTCCTACTTGGTAATCAGTCTCACATATGGTGCATGTCCTGAACAGAGCAGCACAACACAAGCTTGCTAATGCCATGATAGCATCAGTTAACCTACATCTCACAGAAAGATATGTGTTCTCTCAATTTCTGCCTTCCTTAAAGAACATCATAATGCCACACTTAGCTTATAGCCGTTGTTGTCAAACATGCTCTTCAATGGTCATGTAGAGGAAGTCCACAAACAGGCCTCCAAGGAGACAAAGCTTATACTGGCCCAACACCATAGACCTCAGCCCTCATTGCAGAACAAGGATCAGAGAAACATGAAGGACCCATTGTGGGCACACCCAACAGGGAAACAGTTCTTCAGGCCATATCCTTGATCATAACCATGGTTTCCAAGGCAAGGGCAAATGACGATAAGAAGTGTGGAGATGGGGATCGCTTTTGCCCTAGATTCTCTCCATGTCAGCCTCCCTCCCACAAAAATGATTGCATGCTCATCTAACCTTTTCACATGTCCCAGTGGGACTAAGACTCAGATACTTCACCACAGAGTGGGAAAGACTTTGCCTTGATGATCCATTGATCCTGCCAGTCATCTCAGGCCTCAAGATCACATTCAGTGCCCTTTCCACATTGTCCATGGCTCCCTTTGCTACAGACATACCGAAAGAACCAATCAAACCCAATGTTTTGCAGCAGGAAATAAACAATCTTCCCACAAAAAGGGCAGTAGAAATTGTTTGAAACATAAACTCACCAGGAATTTACTCAGGAATGTTCTTAGTGAGAACGGCACCCTTCAGCCAATTATAGACTTTAGCTCTCTCAACATTTTCATCCAGGCATCATGGTTCGGAATGGGGATGCCAAGACTGGTTCTGAACACTCTTCAGGGGTGGGGTGGATTTTGAATCTGTTTAGATTTTTAAGATGCATACCAGCATATTCCAGTACACAAGTCTTCCAGGAAATTCCTGAGGTTCACTTTCATGGATGCATTATATCAGTTTAGGACACTCCTTTTGGTCTCAGCATCAGTCCGTGGGTCTTAATGAGAATTATGGACAGAGTAGTGTCACACTTCAGAGTCATCTCCATGTCCATGTCTTCCAGCTACCTAGACGACATACTACAAAAGCAACAAGTGAGTTATATTCTAGGTCAAGACATGAATTCCCTTGTTTCACTTCTGCTCCGCCTTGGATTCCTTGTCAACAAGGACAAATTTGATATTGTCCCATCACAATATCTTACCCACTTTAGGCATGGAGTTCAAAATGCATGTGAACAGGGTCTGTCTCCCTCAAGAACATGCCTTGAAAATGATTTGGACAGTTTTTTAAGTTCTCTAAAAGAATCACACCTCAGCCCGGTAATTCCTTTGACTATTGGGTCTCAGTATGGCAACAAGTCTCATCATCCTGGGTCATCTGTTTATGATTCTTTCGTGGCAGTGTTGACAAAGCTTTGCCCTTTGGATCAATTGGTCCCAATTTTGGGATACATGATGTCCCATCTCAGCAAATGTGAGAACCTTACTTGGCTTATGGCAGTGTTTCCTTGCAGGTTCATCCTCTGGGAATTATAATCTGCATGGATGCCACCACAGCAGGCTGGGGTGCAAACCTCCTGCCCTTCTTTCAAGAGATCAGCAGCTTGTGACCTCCTCAGGACCTCCTCATACTATTGCATATCAATCGCCTGGAGATAAACACCATAGTGAATGCATTTCAGTTGTGGCAGGAGATGCTCTCTGGAAAGGGCATACTCATTCTATCTGACAATTAAACTGTGGTAAATTATATTAGGAGGCAAGGGTGGACCAAATCCCCAGACCTGTGCCTCCTGGTATGGGTTTTCTCATGTGGTGTCATCAATGACAAATCCACATTTAAGTCAAATCCAGGTTTCTGGGTACTTTACGCACTTTCCATGGATTGGAATGGTCTGGAGGCATACACTTTCTCTCCAACTGCTCTGGTCCCAAAGCGCTTGTAAAAAGTGAGGAAATCAGAGTGCTGTCTGATCCTGATTACTCCCACAAGAGAGAAAAGTCATGGATAAACAATCTGTTGAACTTGGCAGTGGAAATTGCATGGAAAATCCGCTGCATACATCTGCCTTACCTCAGCAGTGACTGATAAATCCACTTGTAAAAAAAGCACTAATATCCACAGTGACTGATCGATCCGCTTGCTGGTTATGTTCCCTAGACTTCAGTGATGGATAGATCCTTTCTGTATGTTCATGTTACAATCAGTGTTATTGCTCCATAATGGGAAGTAAAAGGACATTTAACCAATCAACATAGAGTTAACAAATGATTGTTCTTACTAAATCCAGGGATTTTCTGCAATTTTGTACCACGTGTTAGTTAATAAATGCGTTTGTAGTTGACATTGGAAACAATGGCATTTGTTTACACTAGCGATTCAGAATCCGAATTTTCGGGTTTTTCCTAGGACGAACTTGACATTGTAGAATTAAGAAGTGTTGCAGTAATATTGAACTATCTTCTTTGTCAAGTCTGTCCAAAATTGAGACAGAATCTGATGATGAAGACAGCGAAGTGTGGACAAGAGAGCCATGTGCTCCGAAAGTCACAATGTTTGCCGAAAGTGTCAGCCCAACATTTGTTTAGATGAGGGGAAGAAAGAAATTGACAAACAGTGCAATGTTGGTCTGTATATAAAGCATAACTGCTTCTATAAATACCATGAAAAGCAACTTAAGAAGTAGTAGAACTGAAACAATGAGCCCATATCCCCATATCATCAGCTAGAAAGTTATCATTTGGCTGCAGCAGTATCAGGCTCTGGTAGTCAGTACCCAAATCAGCTGCATTAGTGACCCCAACAGAGCAGTGAGCCACTACAGTAGCACTAGTAGTTAAAGAGTTAAAACCTTGGTACCACAAATAGCTAGTTTTCTCCTGTGGCTTTTCGAGGATAAGAAGTTAGCCCCATCACTTTAAAAGGCTACTGTTCAACAATCTCAGACACATTTCATCACTACAGAAGGGAGGATATAGGCCGAAACAAAGACCTTTCTGACATTCTGGCAAACTTTGACCTGTCATGACTGTAGACTTTGGCCCTGTGTCCAAATTGGAATCTACCATGGGTTCTGACATGGCTTAATAAAGCACCATTAAAACCTCTATCTAGAGGCTCTTTGGCTCATCACTCATATACAACCTGCTTCCTAGTTGTTCTAGCTACAGCCAGCAGAATCAGTGAGATACACGCCTTGTATGTCAATCCAAACTGTTAGCAGTTTCATCGTGATAGTTTCATTTCACTCATGATGCTTCCTGCTCATGGGGAATCAGTCTTTTGTAGTGAAACCTCTTGCCTCATTGGATGCTTCACCACAGGACCTTGTACAGGACCCCGTAAGGGCTTTGAAGTGGTACCTGAAACAAAAGTGCTGGTGCGAAGAGGGTGATTTAATTTATTTCTAACATTGAAAGAAGAAAAGGTTGATATTTCAGCTCAGGTTCTTTTGTCCTGGATATGATGGGTTATTTGCTTGGCGTATAGAGAACTAACCCAAGACCAAACGAGTTTCTTGCCCATTTCGGATTATGAGGTTAGGGTAGTAGCCACTACATAACATTCGAGCGCAACTCGTTATCCAAGTCATGGGATTTAGGCTAGAAATGACTTTTAGCTTTTACCTTGAAGATCTTTCATCCCAAATGGCACAGTTTGACATTGTGGAACCTATAGCCACAGTTCAACAAACTAATCCTGATTTCTGCTGGATTTGCAGTGCCGGGGGTGGGGGGGGGGAGGGGAGATTTTTCCCTATTAGCCACATCAAGGCATATGGAGATACTACTCTAGCCCATGTATTTCACAAGACTTTAAGTTGCTTCACATACATTATGAGATCCAAGATGGGAACTTACTCCATTTATCTATTCTCCTAAGCTGTTACAATCATTTAACGCATTTGAGGAAATAATTTTTGAAGTAAAATGTGTTTCTTCAATAATACCTACCCGATCATAATATGATCACACCCGCTCCACCTCACTGCAGTTACATCTTAACTGACAGAGGATGCATTTCTGCTTCAGTAGTATGGATTAAGCAGCAATTTCTCTACCCATGGGGAGATCACTCTTGTTTGACTCCCAGCTATTTGTGCAAATGACTTAGCATTTTATATTACTAAAAACTAGCTTGGATTTGCAAGGTAGTATTGATGCTACTTAGATATTTTGATTGGGTAAGTATTATCAAAGAAACACCTTTTACTTCAAAAATTGGTTTCTTGTACTTAGATACTAAAATTTTGCACTTTTTGTGAAATTAAAATTAAAGGGTGCAAGTATTCAGTGAATTAATATTTCTTTCTTACCTTTATTTTGTTTTTTTTTGTTTTCAGAAATTAGATTCTTATGATGTTAATACTTGGAGGGAAGTTGATGTGGTAGGTATACACTCATATATTTAGATGACCCTTTTTCTCATAAATACTTCTCCGCTAACTCTTTTTCTATACATAAGTTTTTCAACATGCATTTCTACTTAATGATGTCGAGATAATTTCATCTCTTCAAAGTTTAGAGACAATAATAATAATATCTTTTCTGCATGAACGTCTTGTGAAAAACTTTGAAAAATTAGAACTTAGGGATTGAATGTCTGCCAAAAACATAGGCTTCTAAAGGTTGTATGAGTACCCCCCCCCCCCCCTTGAACCAAAATCAATGCATTCTAGAAAATTTGGGAGTTATGTTGATACAAGCTGTTATTGAAATTTTGTTATGTTTTCTTTATTAAAGAGGTGTTACTCTGTATAGTCACAGTCACATAACCACATTCAGCATGAGCATGCATTAGTAACTTTCATTCTGATAAAGATATTTGACCATTGAATGAAATTAGCACTGATCACTATGCTCCCTGCTAGATGACAAAACTGATAGGATTTTTTAGCTTCTTTAATTAAGGGTTTATTTTCTTTCTTACATGATCCTCTCTCTCTTTACAGTGTGAATGGATACATCAGTTAAGTTTTGGTAAGTGAATTTCTTCATAAATGAACAGTAAGAGTAGAATATGTATTAGTACCTTACAGATATAATCCTTGTGTCCCTCTGTCCACTTGTCTGTCTGTCCTTCCATCCGGCCATTATTGCTACACCTACTGAGCAGAAAGTCACATCAACAATGGGGTTTTCACCAGATGATTGTTTATTATATCTAGTCGGTCCTTAATGAAAATGATCTGACCTCCAATATAGCTGTCATGGTGGCCTTCTTGAAAATCTTCTTATAGCTGCTCCACCTCGATGGATGATCATATCGATGTGGAGTTTTCACCAAAAGACTTATTATGATATCTAGTTGGTAGGGCAGCTGTGGTACCTCAGTTGGTAGAGCATCAGACTAGTAATCCAAGGGTCATGGGTTCAATACCCACTCGGGCCAACCTGGGTCGGCTGCCTGTTTGTCCACAGGAAAGGCACTTAAATACCATGTCCTCTGCATGACATAGCCAATAATGTGTAAAAAGTGATATTAAGACCAAATGAAAATAGTGCCTATCTGTCATCCATCTTGAAAATATTGTTAACATTACTCCTCTTCAACGAAAAGTCATATCAACACGAGGCCATTCTCTCCAAAATGGATGATCATATTGACATTGGATTTTCACCAACAACTTCTTACAATGTCTAGTTGGTGTTAATAAAAATGGTGCCATTTTTATATCCAATATGGCCTCCATGATGGCCATCTTGAAGATCTTCTTATCCCCTACTCATCCTGAAAGGATAGTCGTATCAACATGGAATTTTCACCACAAGACTTTTTATATATTGTCTAGTTTGTCTTAAATGAAAATAGTGCCATTCTCTCATCCAGTATGTCCACCATGGTGGCTATCTTGAAAATCTTGTTATTGCTATGCCTCCTGAATGAATGGTCTTCTTGATATTGGGTTTTCACAAAAAAGACTTCTTATTTCTTATGATATCTAGTTAGTTATGAATGAAAATGGTGCCTCTCAGATATTCAATATGTTCAACATGGTGGCCATCTTGAAAATCTTATTACTGCTATAGCTCCTGAATGGATAGCCTTCTTGATATGGGGTTTTCACTAAAAGACTTCTTATGATATCTAGTTAGTTCTGAGTGAAAATGGTGCCTCTTGGGCATTCAATATGGCCACTATGGTGGCCATCTTGAAAATCTTGTTACTGCTATAGCTCCTGAATGGATGGTCTTCTTGATATGGGGTTTTCATTAAAACGCTTCTTATGGTATCTAGTTAGTTCTAAATGAAAATTATGCCTCTTGGACATTCAATATGGCCACTATGGTGGCCATCTTAAAAATCTTGTTATTGCTATACCTTCTGAATGGATGGTCTTCTTGATATGACATTTTCACTAAAAGACTTCTTATGGTATCTAGTTAGTTCTGAATGAAAATGATGCCTCATGGACATTCAATATGGCCACTATGGTGGTCATCTTGAAAATCTTGTTATCACGTCGTCTCCTAAATGGATGGTCACATTGGCATGGGTTTTTCACTTCGAGTATGTACATATGTAGTAGGGTTCAATGGCACATCACCACAATACTGGCTGTATGCTGCCGCTCAAGAGTAAAGTTGTGAAAAGGTAAATATAAAATGGTGCCAATAAAAACAAAAAAAAACTGTAAGAACATAAAGCCTTCCAAAATAAACATAAACATTCAAAATACACATAATGTTCTAAATAATAAACTTAGAAGGTAATGATATTAAAATTCTGTAAAAGGTATATAAATTAAAAGATACAGGTAAAAAATATAAAAACTTTAAAACATGGCTTTCACCTAAAGACTTCGTATGGTGTCTTGATGGTCCTAAATAAAAATGATGCTGAAAAAAATGGTGGCCATCTTGATACTCTTGTTGTAGGGATGTTGGTATCAACATGAGGTTTTCACTAAAACACTTCTGTATGTAGTCCTAAGTAAAAACAATGCCAATGTGACCTCCCAAAGTGTGGAAATTCTTGTAACAGCTACTGCTTCGAAATGGATGACCATACTGACATTTAAAAAACAAACAAATCGTCTTTCTTGCAATATGTAGTTATTTCTAATAATAAAATGATGCTGAACTAACCTCCAAAATGGCTGCCTTTACAGCCATCCTGAAAATCTTTATATCGCTAATTATCCTGAACAAATGGTTGTATCAACATAGTTTTCACAAAAAAAATTATTATAGCAATGTGTAGCTGGTTCTAAATGAAAATGGTGTTCATCTGACCTCCAGAAATGGCACCATTGTGGCCATCTTGAAAATCATGTTATCGCTACTCCTTTTATATGAATGATGGCAGTGGCATGGGGTTTTCACTAAAACACATCTTGTAATATTTAATTTGTTTTGAATGAAAATGGTACAGATCTGACCACCAACATATCTGCACTTTTGTCAAAGTGTTTTGAAAACCAGGCCTAACTGACCTTGGATTAAAATCAGAGGTCATTTTGTACTTAATTGCAGTTATGAAAATATACAAGTTAATTTTGCCAAGACTTTGTATGTAGTTCCATTGCAATTAACAAGTTGATAGTCAGCACACTGACATTTATTTTAAGGTCAGAGGTCTTGACTCTGGTTTTTTAGCTTTGCTGGCTTGTGAACTTGATCACACAAACAAATATGTAATGGATTTTTATCAAATCCAGTTTGTGGATATATCTGAGGAATACCTTGAATAGTTCCACTTAAATAACTGTGTTTTTGTTCTTCAAAAATTATTAATTTTAGATTGAACAGAAATTAGAAGTATCTTGTGAACATGTTAACTCTAGACATGTAAGAAAATAGTATGTTACTAAATTTAATATGTTAGAGTTCCTTATATCAGAGATGGTTTCAGTACTCAGCAGTTAAAAAGAAGAAATGGTCTTATCTTGGATTCATGAAAATTATTTTCAGCCAGTAGGGTGTCAGTTCCTTTCATTGACTCTTGATGTTAGAGTTATTGCCCTTCTTGTCTTGTAACCTAATGCAGTATATGACACAATCTCTTTAACATAAGTTGTCCTGCAGTTTTTGATGAATTACCAGGAAACTTGGTAAATATTATACTCATCACCCAAAGATGCACATATTGATGAATCTCTTTGCACCTGCAATCTTTGTTAGAGTTATTGCCCTTTTGTCTTGTACCCTAATGCAATGTATCACAGTCTCATTAGTACAGTAGTCACACAGTTTTTAATGGATTGCCATGAAACTTGGTAAATATTACGGTCATCACTTGAAGATGTGCATATCAGTAAGTCACTTTGCTCCCACAATTTTTGTTAGAGTTATTGCCCTTTTTGTCTTATAGCTTAATGCAGTGTATGATGCAATTTTGCTAGCACAACTAGTCCTTAAGGTTTTGATAGATTGCCATGAACTTTTGTAAATATTATGGTTGTGACCTGAAGATACACATATCAAAGAATCACTCTGCTCCCACAGTTTTTGTTAAAGTTATTGCCCTTTTTGTCTAAAACCTGTATTATATTTTATGACACAGTTTTGTTAGCAGAACTTGTCATGAAGTTTTTGATGGATTGCCAGGAAGCCTGGTCAATATTACAGTCATCACCTTAAGATGCACATATTGATGAATCACTTTTCTGCAGCAAATGTTTTAAAAATTATTGCTCTTTTTGTCTTGTAGCCAAATGCAGTGTATGACTCAATCTCGTTAATACATCTGGTCCCACAGGTTTTGATGAATTGTCATGAAATTAGGTAAATGTTATGGTCATCTTCTGAAGATGTGCATATCAACAAATCACTTTGTTTGCACAATTTTTTTTTAGAGTTATTGGACTTTCTTTCTTGTAGCTTAATGCAGTATATGACACAATCTCATTTGCACAACTAGTCCCCAACTTTTTGATGGATTGCCATGTTTGGTAAATATTATCGTTATGAACTGAAGATGTGCATATCAGCAACTCACTCTGTTCACACAATATTTGTTTGAGTTATTGCCCTTTTTGTTATGCAGCTGAATGAAGTGTAATACAGAATCTTGTGAACACAACTTGTTTTGCAGTGTTTTATGGATCACTGTGAAACTTTGTGCATAATATGATTATCATCATGACAAATCCTTGTGCTCCTGTGAATTGTTTTACGAGTTATTTACCTTTTTGACTTAAAACCAGATTTTGACAGAATTTTGTGAATGCAACTATTCTTGCAGTTTTTAGTGGATTGCTGTGAAGTTTAGTATATATTATGGTCATCATCAGAATATCTGCATGCTGACCAATCATTATACGCCTCTCTCTTGATAACTCGTGCACAAGGGGGTCCAAAAACATAGGCTGCAGCATAAACGAGGGCACAAGTTACAGAGATCCCTCTGAAAAATTAAGTAATAAATGAACATTGACAATGAGAAGAGATGGGGGGGAGGGGGGAGAGGCTGCTAAATGGTTGAATCTTCATTTTATAATCATGTTTGGAATAATTGTCGATAAATTACTTTTTCTAATGAAGTTGTTTGTTTTTAAAAATTACCTTTATTTTTGAGATAACAGATCTCTGAAAGATTGTTAAAAACATTACTCCCAGAGGTTTTGACACACATCATACAGTAGGACCCCGCTATAGCACGCTTCGTTATAGCACGAATTCGGATATGACACGATCGTGGCATGGCTCCCGAAATTTCATCTATTTTTTTGTAAATGAAAAAAAAAAATTTTTTCTTCAAAGTACGAAAAATTATGTGTAAAAAATTAATTATCATTTTGGGGAAGAGATCGTGTATAAATTCGGATATAATATGATCATGGCATGGCTACCGAAATTTTATAATAATTTCACCAATTTCTTCAACTACTGCAAAGTCTTGTGCCAAAATAAACAAGAGTTTGATTAAATAATTTGGTTAGCTGTATTGTATTCTTGAAGAAAAAGTGTCTTATGATTGCATCTTTCTTTATATAAATAAAGATGCTGAATCTTTCTATTTGTGAATGTTCATTTCAAATGTGTCAGTAGTCAATCACTGCACTTTGATCTTAGTTTATTGTTTAAAGATGTCAGCTCATTTTAAAGCTGATAAGTGTTAATCTTATTATTACTGATACATGAACAATAAAGTCATTAAGTCTTCTTTATGTTTGCTCATTCAACTACATACACAGCCAAGCACCAAACAATGCGGTGGTTGATAAAAGATTCACACGTGAATTTATAAATCAATTAATTTAAGTCATTGACAATCATCAAAGTCAATCTCAAAGCTAAAGGTTGTTCAAACCATGTGGCAATGATTTATAAAACATCAAAAAAACGGAAGCCGCCAACACGCACACGTGGCTTGGCGGTGTTGTTAGACAATCGCCACGCAATCAGTTGACCAGTGAATAATATTGTACTTTCCCTATAAAAATGACCCCGTTGTTGATTACCAATTATTCTTGCTGTAGTCGTTCAGACAAATAGGTGTCAGAGTTTTAATTAGTAGTTATTTACAATGGATAACAGTACACAGAAACGTAAAGCTTTTACTGTTAAAAAGAAGCTTGAAGCCATGGACAGGATTAAGTCCGGTGTTTCCACAAGTCAGATTTAATTCCCAAGTGATATTTCCCAAGTTATCTGCCAGTGCACGTGGTCCGATAAGCCTTTGGCTTGTAAAAGCACTCACTTTGTTTTCAAGTTGTTTTCCCACGTGACAACCCTTTGATCAAGCCACGAGTTTTACTTGTTCAGTGCCAAGTTACAGAGGGTGGTTATTTGAACTCCCTGTGATCTTGCCGCACATTGACATGTGTTCAGTTGCATCTTTTAATTGATTTCTGACTTTATGATCAAATTGTTACTTGGAGAGCCCAAGCTAAGCTAAGTCTCTGCATAAGCACCCGCATACAACAGTAAAGCTGAGGAATCGGAGTCGGACGTGATTTACGATGACTAGACAACGACGATTTACAATGACTAGACGACGATGTAGGATTTCAGAACTTTATCAGACAATGATATTATACTTCTGTGTGCATATTTTCGATGGAATTATTATGGACTCACTCCTACGCATGCCATGAGATCGGTTGGTGAGTACACGTGTTGATCCTTTAACTATTCATGCTATACAATAGACATGTACATATACATGTACCAATGCATGGTTCTCTGAATAAAGTAAAATATTATATGTGCAATCTCTGTTTTCGCTGCATGTGTATTTCTCATTTAATATGCATTGATTTAAGATGGTAACTGTACCAATGAAGCACATTGTTTTGAGCCCACAATTTACCCAACCCCCCCCCCCCCCATTTTTTTGGTGCATACATCATTTTCTTCAGCTAAATGACTTGGTTTTGTCTAGGTTGGTTATAGCACGGTTCAGGACATAGCACGATCTCGTTTTGTGGACCCCGACCATCGTGTTATAGCGGGGTCCTACTGTATGTGTATAAGCATAAACATTGTGTATTATATCACTGCTTTTTGCATGTGAATATTGTTGTGTTATTGTTGATTTAAAACAAAACTAGATTCTTTTTTTTCAAAATAATAGACATTTATTTCAAGAAACAACAATGCCACAAACCAAATTTGTATTGTTCATTCAGTAAAATATTGATGTTGTGATTTTATTGCAAGTAATCACAAAATTTCTGCTCATCCCTGAGCAACCTCTGAGTGCCAATTCGGGATTTTTAAGTTCGCGACAAACTTTGAAACTTGTTTCACCTTAATGAACACAATCAGTGAAACTAAACTTTTCATTTACCTTTTGCTTGGTTACCTTGCTGTCCTTGATCCCATTTGTGATTAATTAATGTTAGATTCTTTAATTAAGTTAATGACATAATAATATATTTTTTGGTGTTCATTTGGTCAGTTGAAATGAGTTGATTTGACATGACCATGACTGCTAACTCTTACACAGGTAGGATTTGCAAGCCCTTCACCTTTTTTTTTTCTACCCATCTTGATTTGACACAAAAGACATAATAACGTGATTATATAAAGCCTGTCTACTTTAAATTGATTGTAACAATGCAACAAACACTTCTGCAAGTTGGAGATCAAAACACAGTCGGCACTTAATTAGGTTCTTACGGAAATGCTCACAGGCATTGCTGTGACAGTCAAATAACACTTTTCACATTTGACTACAAGAGGGCATATGTATTTATGATGATTACACTGAAACTGAATTAAAAGATAAAACTGAAACACAAATTTCACAAGACAGGACTTATTTACCTGGTATTTGTTTCTTGAAGTGTTGCCACTAGTAGACATTACTAACATTGTAATTGATCAATATTTCATCGTATATTGTTATTTACAGTGTATTGGGAATTTCATTTTTAAATAAAATTTAACAAAATATGTCTTCTTATTACAAGTTGCGAATTTCATGACATTTATTCTCATTTCTGGGCACCAACCATCATTTTTCAACTATAAAACAAGCAATATATCAAGGTTTAATTTTCCAATTTTGATTGCAATTTTATTCACGTTCAGTAAATGAGGCCTATTTTGGGGGTATTTTCTATAAGAATAAAAGGGATCCACACCTGCATCCACATTATAAATGGGTAACTGAGTTATCCAGGCACGCTAAAAAAAATGAGGGAGCAGTGTACTCGCACTATTTTTTGACAAGAGTTATGCCATTGTTTTGACTATAGACTCATCTCCATCTGGGGGTAGGGGTAGTGTGCAGGCAAGACCGGGGTATATTTATGCGGGCAAATTGCTTACTATTCCTCTGTTTTTTCTTGCCTTTTTCCACTTGAAATGTATTCAATACAGAAGACAAGAGTTTTGTAATTTATGAAGCGAAATTCTTCATTATTATTTCTTTTCCTTTTTATCAGATATTACTCCATGACATTAAATTACTGTAAAAGAAAAAGAATTTTTCGAAAGATCTCCAAATTTATTAGACTGCAGCTTTATGACTTGCCTTGATATATTATTCACACTTAGTCTGCTGTATCAGGGGATTCCCATCATTACTAACCATGGCTCATTGATCCACTTTGTCACAAGAGAAACACCATGATAGGTAAATAATTTTTTCTCATATACACTTGCATAGAATCATAATCAAACTATTCTTTGCAGCATATGACGGTTTGGTTTTGTGTTTTTTTTGGCAATTTTTGGCACAGCAACATTTTGAAGTTCGTTCTGAGGCAAGTTAAGTGACTTGCCCAAAGACACACCATGAATGTAACAGAGTTGACTCTCGGGGTTTTACTTTTTTGCAGGTAACTTTAATTAGAAATTTGAAGAAGTAAGAGACTACTTGTTGTGCTCCCTACTTTCAAAGGGGACATCATGATTTGGTCCTGTCCATTAGTATTTCCACCTGTTCATATTTCTGTCCATCTGTTCTGAGAAGCTTGTTAGTGTATTACTGGTACACAAAAAATACTTTATGTACACAAATGAAATTTGGTCTGCATGTTTTTTAAAAATATGTAGATGATTTTATGTCACTAAAGCAGTTTTTACATTTTTGTCCACCATAAGGCAGAGCATATTCTGATATCTGTCAATCTGTTACCAATTTCATTTCTGCACAATAATTTTAGTTGTCTACCATCTACAGTTACCAAACTTTGTGGATGGCTTGCACTTGTGGTAAGGAAGAACCCAATTGATTTTGGGCTCAAAAGCTGAAAAGTCGAGGTCACTGTGACTGATAGAAGAAAAATGATTTTTGCACAATAACTCGAGTTCTCCACCATCTGCAGTTACCAAACTTTGTGTATGACTTGCACTTGGGGTAAGGAAGAACCTTATCTATTCTGGGCTCAAAAAGTCAAAGGTCAAGGTCAGTTTGAAAGAAGAAAAATGGATTCCATACAGTAACTGGAGTTCTCCATCTACAGTTACCAAACTTTGTGGATGACTTGCACTTGGTGTAAGGAAGAACTTTATTTTGGGTTCAAAAGGTTAAAGGTCAGGGTCACTCTGAAAGAAGAAAAATGGATTCCATACAATAACTGGAGTTTTTCATCATCTACAGTTACCAAACTTTGTTGATGGCTTGCACTTAATATAAGGACGAACCCTACTGATTTGGAGTCAGAAGATCAAAGGTTAAGGACACTAACTGAAATGAAAACATAAATGGTTTCCTCACAATAACACTAGTTCTGCATTACACACCTCAACCAAACTTCAGGGATGGCTTGCACTTACGGTAAGGAAGAAGACTGTTGATCTTGGAGTCAAAGGTCAAGGTCACTGAAAGAAGAAAAATGGTTTCTGCACAATAACAGTAGTTCTACACCACAGACCTGGCCCAAACTTTGTATATGGCTTGCACTTAGACTAAGGAAGAAGCCTATTGATCTTGGGATCAAAAGGGCAAAGGTCAAAGTCACTGAAAGAAGAAAAATGGTTTCTGCACAATAACAGTAGTTCTACACCACAAACCTGGCCCAGACTGTGTGTATGGCTTGCACTTAGGGTAAGGAAGAAGCCTATTGATCTTGGGATCAAAAGGGCCAAGGTCAAAGTTGCTGAAAGAATAAAATGGATATATATGCAAAAATATAAGTTATCTATGCAGAGGATTATTAAACATGGGGCAGGCATATAATGTGCCATTCAATGTACTCTTGTTTTGAAATTGGGAAATTTTATAGACTTGGACTTGTTAGGTAAAAACCTTGACCAGTCAGATTTGATAAGCATGTTTATATGCATATGTAGATGACCTTGTTTATATTTTGCATTTTGCTAAGGCAATTTGTTCCAATTAGTAAATGAATTGCTGAACTCCTTCAACTTTTACTTTTTTGGCTGCACTGCAGACATGTTTTATAAATGCAAATCTCATTTTTTCAGCAAGTAGAGTCTCAGTTTCTTTGAGGAACTCTTGTTTACTAATATTTTGCAGGTATTGAACATCCGAAAAATACTTAAAATATTTTGTGGTTTCAATCAGAAACAAAAATTCATATTTATCACATTTGTTCAAATTTTTTGAAATTCTTCTTTTAAAAAAAAACAACAGAAGTTTGAAATATTACAGAGAAATTAAAATTATTAGTCTCAAATATTTTCCAGTCCTTGAATTTGTACAAGGTTAGAAGTTGCACAGGATGTACCATATTATTATTAAATGTATACAATTCAATCAATTCTTTGAACACCCCTGCACCATATTAACATTGCCAAGTTATGTTCTGGATAGCACAATGAGATATATATATATATATATATATATATATATATATATATATATATATATATATATATATATATATATATATATATATATATATATATATATATATATATATATATATATATATATATATTTATATACCTTTTAACATATTTTCCTTTTTTTTTTATCTTGTAGGACTACATGTTTGCATATGAAAAAGTGGACACATTTTAAGCAAAACACACTTAATATAGCCAAATGAAACTTTGTAGGCATATTTGTATTTATAAGTAAATGACCTGATTAGGGCCATTATAACAATATTTCAATGTTGTACACATTTTTGAAGTTTTTTACCTTGACTTTTTTGACAAAAGCCTTCTTAGTATGATTGAAGTAGATACATAAAATATACCATGCATGTTTGTATGCATATGTAGATGATGATTGAAGTAGATACATAAAATATACCATGCATGTTTGTATGCATATGTAGATGATGATTGAAGTAGATACATAAAATATACCATGCATGTTTGTATGCATATGTAGATGATGATTGAAATAGATACATAAAATATACCATGCATGTTTGTATGCTATGTAGATGACCAGATTAGGCATACGCCATTATGGCAAATTTTAAAACTTTTCTAATTTTTTTAATCTTTTTGGTCTTAAGATATTTGGATCATCAGTGAGGGCTTAAATATTGTATAAAAATTAATCTAATTAATAACCTGCATTATCAGATGGCAAGAAACAGGAGTTTCAGTAATCTTAAGATTCAGTCTCAAAGTCTCAAGATTCACAAGCATTTTGGGCTTAAGTTTTTTACAAATACAAATCTAGCTAATCACCTGCATTAGCAGATGGCAAGAAACAGGAGTTTCAGTAATCTTAAGATTCAATCTCAAGATTCACAAGCATTTTGGGCTTAAGTTTTTTACAAATACAAATCTTATTAATCACCTGCATTAGCAGATGGAAAGAAATAGAAGTTTAATGAATCTTACGATTCACAAGATTCAGCAAATCTTTTACCTCCTCAAAGACCAAAACATGCTTCCACTTGTGCTTTTTAAAGAACATGGCATCATGTATTGTAAGCTGAAGAACTTTGAAAATTTAAATTAATATAAGAAATTTTACCATTACAGGTATTACACCAGACTTGGCCCAGTATGCAGATTTATTTCTAACTAATCATATCAATGGGAAAAGGTTGCTGATGTTGAAACAAGATGACCTGAAGAAAATGGGGATAAGCTCAGTAGGACATACCTTGGATTTACAGGTATGACTAAAAAACATCAAAGTTACATACCTTGGATTTACAGGTATGGCTAAATATAATGAAAGTTACATACCTTGGATTTACAGGTATGGCTAAATAGCATGAAAGTTACATACCTTGGATTTACTGGTATGGCTAAATAGCATGAAAGTTACATACCTTGGATTTACTGGTATGGCTAAATAGCATGAAAGTTACATACCTTGGATTTACTGGTATGGCTAAATAGCATGAAAGTTACATACCTTGGATTTACTGGTATGGCTAAATAGCATGAAAGTTACATACCTTGGATTTACTGGTATGACTAAATAACATGAAAGTTACATACCTTGGATTTACAGGTATGGCTAAATAACATGAAAGTTACATATCTTGGATTTACAGGTATGGCTAAATATAATGAAAGTTACATACCTTGGATTTACAGGTATGGCTAAATAACATGAAAGTTACATACCTTGGATTTACAGGTATGGCTAAATAACATGAAAGTTACATACCTTGGATTTACAGGTATGGCTAAATAACATGAAAGTTACATACCTTGGATTTACAGGTATGGCTAAATAACATGAAAGTTACATACCTTGGATTTACAGGTATGGCTTAATAACATGAAAGTTACATACCTTGGATTTACAGGTATGGCTAAATAGCATGAACGTTACATACCTTGGATTTACAGGTATGGCTAAATAACATGAAAGTTACATACCTTGGATTTACAGGTATGGCTAAATAACATGAAAGTTACATACCAAAAAATATGTCTGGAACATATGAACTAATAAATGAGTGCCAGTGAACAAGTTAGTTCCTAGATGCTAGACATGCTTGAATTTTTAAACATATTCACTATTTTGACAAATTCATTCTTGTCATTACGTATTTCATGAGGAACATTTTTGGGGCATTTCTGTGTTTTCTGTCAAGAACTTGACAAGAGTTTTTGCAGGTTGTTTCCACATCAAGTAAATAAATACATGGTACCAAAGTATCAATTGTTAAAAGACGAATGAACCATAATGTCATAATTGATGAAATATGAAAGCATACATTAAATGATATTGTAATATGATGCCTCACTACTGATGCAAACAGTGTATAAAAGTAGACCATATCCATATTAAAGTAGTTCCTGGCCAGAGCCTTATTACTCATGCAAACAATGTACAAATTTAGGCCATATCCATGTATGATGTAATTCCTGGCCAAAGCATAATTACTCATGTAAACAATGTACTAAAATAGGCCATATCCATATTTGATGTGGTTCCTGGCAAAAGCATCATTACTCATTCAAACAATGTACAAAAGTAGGCCATTTCCATATTTGATGTAGTTCCTGGCCAAAGCCTCGCTATTCATTCAAACAATGTACACAATTAGACCATATCCATATTTGATGTAGTTCCTGGCCAAAGCCTCGCTATTCATGCAAACAATGTACAAAAGTAGGCCATATCCATATTTGATGTAGTTCCTGGCCAAAGCCTAGCTATTCATGCAAACAATGTCCAAAATTAGGCCATATCCATATTTGATGTAGCCCATATCCATATTTGATTTAGTTCCTGGGCGAAGCCTAACTAGTCATTCAAACAGTATAGGCCATATCCATATTTGATGTAGTTCCTGACCAAATCCTCACTGCTCATGCAAACAATGTACAAAAGTAGGCCATATCAATATTTGATGTAGTTCCTGACCAAAGCCTCAGTACTCATTCAAACAATGTACAAAAGTAGGCCATATCCATATTTGATGTAGTTCCTGACCAAAGCTGCATAGCTGTGAAACCTGTCATGTGACCAATATTTCACTTGTGTATAATTTATCAAATGATGATATTTAACACATTAAAGAACAGTTTTTCAGTATATGGGCCTTACATATACAGTAAGGTAATACAGAAAATAGCAGCAGAATCATTTCATATTAATACAGAAAATAGGAGTAGAATCATTTTATATTAATACAGAAAATAGCAGAAGAATCATTTCATATTAATACAGAAAATAGCAGTAGAATCATTTCATATTAATACAGAAAATAGCAGTAGAATCATTTCATATTAATACAGAAAATAGGAGTAGAATCATTTTATATTAATACAGAAAATAGCAGTAGAATCATTTCATATTAATACAGAAAATAGCAGCAGAATCATTTCATATTAATACAGAAAATAGCAGTAGAATAATTTCATATTAATACAGAAAATAGCAGTAAGACCAATCCACCCCAGCCACAGCAGAGGGACAATAGGCTAGCAAAGAAAAAGGGATCTTTTATGTGACAGGTTCAGTTCCGATCCCAGCCTAATGCCAGGAGGCACCAACCTAACCAGTTTAGGAGGCAACATTATGAGGGTGGGTGCCAAGAAACCATGTTCCTCCTCCTCCAAGTCTCCTAACTCTTTACGCTGACCTATCAACCCCAATGCCTGCAGACAGGCTGCTGGTGTGTGCCAGATGCCTGCAATTCCAATCTTGTTGGATCAAGCTATTTCCTCAAAATGAATGGGTGATCCAAATCATTTTGGAGGGGTTTGGGATTTCATTTGTCCAACCCCCTCCTCTTTCTTCCTCTCCATTTCTAATGGATGTACCATCAGATTGGAAGAAGGATGAATATTCTACAACAGGCAATATGTTCGCTCATCAACAAAAGGGCAGTGGAGATTGTGAGAAAACC
The DNA here is from genome assembly GCA_029931535.1 of Margaritifera margaritifera. Lineage (NCBI taxonomy): Eukaryota > Metazoa > Mollusca > Bivalvia > Unionida > Margaritiferidae > Margaritifera > Margaritifera margaritifera. The sequence continues at coordinate 4,261,095 of JAQPZY010001584.1, read as the reverse complement.
ACAATCTATGGGGTTTTATTCAAGGCTTTTCCTTATACAAAAGGCCAACAACAAGTTGAGGTTGATCATCAACCTGATTCACCTCAATCAATACATTCTTCCACCAACGTTCAAGATGGAGACCGCAAGATTGATACGACTCTCCATCAGAAGGGATGAGTATGCCATCAGTCTCGATCTGACCAATGTACATTTTCATATCCCTATCCACCCAGCATCACGAAAATGTCTTCATTTTGCTTATCGCAACAAGGTTTACCAGTTTCAAGTTCTTCCATTTGGTCTACACATCAACCCCTGGGTCTTTACCGAAATCATGGATTGCATCATCACCTTATTCCAGTTGACTTCATCTACAGCGACGGTGGCGTACTTGGATGACATCCTCCAGAAATATATGGTAAATTCTATTCTTCTCAAGACAGAAATGATCCTATATAAATTTTGAATCATCTCGGTTTTCTCATGAACTGGAAAAAGTCGGACCATCATCCATCTAGTTGAACTTATCTAGTCTATTTCCAACAGGACTTGGATTTCAGTAAGAGAGTTCTTGCAACTCCTTGGATTATTCAATGCAGCAATGGACTTGATCCCGATGGACTGTCTTTTTTCTGCACCCCTTACAGATGACCTTGCTGGATAAATGGCACCCATTTTCCAGTCCTCATGATCAAAAGGTCAGGATCACAAACGAAATAGAATCATTCCTGGGTCAGCATCGCAACCCTGGTTGGCTCACAACAGGAATTCCTCTGAGAAGCCCAGATCAGAAGTGACAGTATGTACAGATGCCAGTACGTATGGTTGGGGTGCCCACCTGTTGCCATGCTTCGATACGGTCAGTGACACATGGGAGCCAGGGGATCTCCACATCAACCTTCTCGAAAGACTGTCATCAATGCCTTTCATTTATGGAAGGACCGACTCTCAGGGAAAACAGTCCTGATTATGTCAACAACTCTGTAGTGGTGACCTACCAAATCACCCGACCTGGGCATTCTGGTTTGGCAGTTTCTATGTTGGTGCAACCAACTCAATATTAGTGTACAAATCAGGTTTATTTCCAGCAGACTCAATGTCCTGGCCAGCACTCTATCCAGAAAGGGTTAAATCATTCATATGGAATAGTCCCTCCATTAATCAGTTTTTCATTGGATTTGCACACATTGGCAGCGTCCAATGATGGATATTTTCGGTGGTCCTTTTGACGCAACCAGACTTTGTTACCAATTATAGGTTTCCATCAGTAGGCAATCAGAGATTTGTCATATGCTCCCTCTCTTCGATAGACACATCAAGAGCAGCAGCCATGCAAGACCCTGTCCACACCCTCAAGCACTACTTGAAGTGCACAGAGGCAAGTTGTGGCACACACAAACGATTCTTTCTCCCAGTGAAGGCCAGGAAGCAGGATATCACCCCTCAAGCCCTATCTTTGTGGCTGAAGTGGGTTATATGCATGGCACGACTCGGAAGTCTCAAGAGATCAAAGTTGCCTCATGAGGATTTCAGCTGATGAAATTAGAGCGATCTAATGTTTCGATCCGAGAGATAATAGAAGCTGTTGGCTGGCATGCAGAGTCAACCTTCTCGAGTTTTTACCTCAGAGATTTAGCTTTGCAGAGACAAACTTTGAATCTGGTGGGTCCTGTAGCAGCAGCCCAGATGACCACCAGACCTAGTTAAAGCCAACACAGCCTCTTAGCTTCACTGAATTTGCCAGTGAAATTTTGTCGGTAAGAAGAATAATCATCTTCTTAACCAGATATATAGGGGTCACAGATCATGTGACTGTAGGCTGTGTTGCTTTTAAGTTAGGTGAGCGGGTCATTGTTCACATAGGGAATCCAGTCTTTTATTCCCTAGAAGGATACCCAAGGTATAGGTAGGATGTTCAGCATTCCCTCCTATTACCTATTCTCCTAATGTTAATGCGATCGGGGAACTTATTTGAAGGAAAAAGCAAATTTTTTAACCGATCACATTACTTAAAAACCCTCCCAGCCACCTGCCATGCGAGCATCTTCATTGGTATTTTCCTCAGCTTAAAAACTAGCACAACCTGGTGGCAGCAAGGGGAGGTAATGGGCAAGAGTTATTGCACTTTGGCTATATGATATCAACAGAAAAGGCGAATTTTTGTCTTTTTAGTAGGGCTGGATTCGGGAGGTAAGAGGCTTATATCCCTAACATTAATGTGATTGGGTAAGTATTCTTGGAGAAACATAATTTACTTGATAATTTGTTTTCCTGTGTGTAATCAGCTCATGCTGCTATGAATTGCATACACACTGGTGCATAATAAGCTTGCAGATCGGGATCTGTCCTGTTTTTTTTATTCTGATGATTTAAAGTGAACTGCATAGACCAACGACAGTGCATTATGTGCCAACAGATGCGAGTCTACATCATTGGCAGTTGTGTCTGATTTACTATCCTAGAAAATAAGGTACTGAATTATTTTAACACGCGTAATATCAACCATCAGCATTGACTCCTACAAATCTGAATGTGACTCTTGGATTTGACAACTTGGGGATCAATTAACTCCTGATATGGAACTACTAGTGGGAGCTCTGCCAAGAAATTTAATCTGGGCTGGCCTGGGTGGGTATCAAATCCTTGACCCTTGGTTTACGACTCCAATACTCTACCAACTGATCTACCATGGCTCCCATGAGGAAAGTGCCTTCTGAAGTAAGTCAGAAAGTCACACAGCTGTAGGCATAATTAAATGTGTAGTTTTTATGAGTTATCAAAGATCAGAGAAATAGAAGGATCATCCAACAGCTGACATGCGACAGTCATAATTATTGTAAAATTAGTTGTAGTCGTTGTCTTAATGTGTTGTACACATAAGAAACATGGCTAAAACCAGGATTTGTGGTTTTATGTATAGATGTTTAATGTTCAGTACTTAAAATTATGTTAAGAGGAGATTCTTTTACAAAAAATAAATAAATAGTTAATAATCAGCAAAACATGGAAGCACTGGCTTGACTTTGGATTAAATATTCTTCCAAGCGTGCTGTATCAAGCTATTATGTAATTATTACAGTCTATGTTGATTAAAAATTTTTGCATTTATATTTATTTCTTTATAGAATTCATTGAATCCTTTATTATTTTCAGACTGAAATAGAACTGTTAAAAGCTCACAACTACAGACTGCTCAATTTTCCACCACTTACGGTAAATTTTCATTTTTTTCAGATATTTACTTTTCACTGCTATGATGTTTTTTTTGCTAGTCCATGTATTTTCTTCCCATTTTATCATGTCTTATCCCATCGCATCTTTAATGAATTTTGGTTCCACTCAATATTTTTTTGAGGGACTTTATGAATTTAAATAAAATTATGTGATGCTTTATATTAAGAAATTGTAAGTAAAGTAATATTTTCACCTATTTCTGTCTAAATTTGACTGAGTTATGGACTTTGTATGACATAGAAGTTTGCCCTTTCATCATGAATTACATTTCCACTCAATAACTTTGCTTGACTTCATGAATTGAAACCAAATTTACTGTGTCGCTTTATATTGAGAAAACATGGTTCAGTTTTGATCTTTGATCTTTTTATGTCAAGTTTTGAGTTATAGACATCATGAATTGTTGGGGATTGGAACTAAATTTGGTATAAGGGTTTATACTGAGAAGACCTGGCTGTGTAAAAATGTCACTGAGTTATGGCCCTTGTTTGACTTGTGTCACTGCATAAAGAATTCCATTTCCACATAATGTCACTGAGTTATGGCCCTTGTTTGACTTGTGTCACTGCATAAGGAATTCCATTTCCACATAATAACTTCTGAAGGACTTTAAAGATCAAAACTTTGTTTGGGATGGACTTTTGATTTAACCAGAACTATGCAAAGTTTGATTTTCACATAATTCTGAAAAAAAAGTATGACATTTATTGCCCTGTTTGGCACTATATCTTGAACTTAGATGCCTTCAGGTACACCATATTGGTGGGGGCATTTGTGTACTCTGGACATATTTAGTTTCTCAGTGGGTTTAATGCATAATTGCAGGCATGAAAATTAAAATTTATATCTGCAGAAGTATTCACTTTGTAATTATGGAAAAAATCTCACGTTGAGGAGTTATACGGAAACTTGACATATTATTCCCTCACTATAAGGCCCTTAATTATAACACAGTACCTGTAATAAGACGAGAATCATCATGACTCTCATTTTAGTCAATGGTAGTAAAATTATATGTATCATGTACTTCTGTATAAGTCTTTTTCATTATAAAGCAGTATACTTTAAGGCTTCCATGGATAGTGTTATATTGAGGGAGTACTGTATTTCTAATCATCAAGTAGGAAGCTCTGGGACCAACTGACCCATGTATAGCTTATTTACACAGAATTATCTCCTTGCTGGGGATAAATGACAACAAATTATGCAGCAGGTTTGTCATACCTTGCCTTGTGTCTATTGTCTTTGGATCAGCAGGACTAAAAGTATCAAATTTTGACTAATAGTTATTTTTCAAATTCTTAACTTTTAGTTGGTGTGTTGCTAATTGTGGTATCATCATCAGACATTGCACATAAGTTTTGTAATGAACTTTTAAGGCAAGTTTCATTTGCCAACACTATGTACACTTACAGAGAAGCACAGTCATCATGTAGTTTGCTACTAAATACCAAGGTCAGCGCTAGGGAATCATCCAAGTGACTATCTCACTTTTGTGCCTGTAATTTTGCCTAAATATGCATTAAAAGCAAAGTTGACTTGGCCTTTTATCGAGCCAACATAACCTGCCCCCCCCCTCTCTTTTAGGTCATTGAAAGTTGTCATATTTTTTGAGTACAGTATCAACTTATCAACTTTTTTTTTTTTCTGCTCAAAGAGCTATGTTGGACCTTGTAAGCAGAGTATTTCATACTTGTGATCAACTTTTTCGATTGAATGATTATTTATATCTGGAATTACATTTAATATATGAGAGTCCAGCTTAAAATTCACACATGAAGCTTGAAAGGGGAATGAAATTCCTTTCATTTGTAGCCAGATCATGAAAAAATCATTACTCTTTTGAGGTTTTTAAGCTGATTGCAATGATTGTTCTGTTGAGGTTTTGGGCTGATTGGTAGTCATCATTACTACATTAAGGTTTTTGGGCTGATTTCTAGTCATGATTGCTTTGTTGAGATTTTTGGGCTGATTGCAAGTCATGATTACTCTGTTGAGGTTTTTAGGCTGATTGCTTGTCATGATTACTGTGTTGCGGTTTTCAGGCTGATTGCTAGTCATGATTATTCTGTTGAGGTTTTTGGGCTGATTGCTTGTCATGATTACTCTGTTGAGGTTTTTGGGCTGATTGCTAGTCATGATTATTCTGTTGAGGTTTTTGGGCTGATTGCTTGTCATGATTACTCTGTTGAGGTTTTTGGGCTGATTGCTAGTCATGATTATTCTGTTGAGGTTTTTGGGCTGATTGCTTGTCATGATTACTCTATTGAGGTTTTTAAGCTGATTGCAAGTCAAGGGAAACAAGTTTATTTCATATTTCATCCTGTAAAAGTAACAAGAGAGGACTTGTAGCTCAGTATCTGTCACCTATAAAACGTCTCTTTTAAGTGATTTTTGAACATTCAAATCTTGACCTCTCTTTAGTTACTTCTCACTATTTTCCCACCACTGTGCCTTATTTCACCAAAGGAAGAAGTCACTTCACCTAAAATTTGGAGTCCAGCAGAGACCCTGGAATGTTAAACACTTTACACTGATGTGTACCCCATAGTGTACAAGGTGTATGCACTCGTATTGATTGCTAGGTGCTTTTAACATTTTTTATTATCAAATCATGTTACACCAGTGTTACATTATTGTTTTACCACATGAATTCATCATGTTACACCAGTGTTACATTATTATTATACCACATGAATTCATCATGTTATACCAGTGTTACATTATTGCTGTGCCACATAAATTCATCATGTTAACACCAGTGTTACATTATTTTTTTACCACATGTATTCATCATGTTACACCAGTGGTACATTATTGTTGTACCACATGAATTCATCATGTTACACAAGTGTTACATTATTGTTGTACCACATGAATTCATCGTGTACCACATGAATTCATCATGTTACACCAGTGTTACATTATTGTTGTACCACATGAATTCATCATGTTACACCAGTGTTACATTATTGTTGAACCACATGAATTCATCATGTTACACCAGTGTTACATTATTGGTGTACCACATGAATTCATCATGTTACATCAGTGTTACATTATTGTTGTACCGCATGAATTCATCATGTTACACCAGTGTTACATTATTTTTTTACCATATGAATTCATTAATGTCATCATGCTTCAGCTGATCTTACTTTGTATGCCCTGTCACAAAATAATATGGAAGGGCATATGGTGTTACTCTCATCCATCCATCTGTTCATTGTTACATCTGACATACCATGGTTAAATTTTGCATTTAGGTCAAAAGATGGGGTGTCACAGCATTCATTTTCTATGAACACATTTCTAGTTAATATTTAACTAATGAGATATCATGCCATAATGTCATACAAGTTATCAATGTCTCTCACCATGACATTACAGTAGGTAAATATGTATGAGATATCATGCCATGATGTCATTCAAGTTATCAGTGCCTCTCACCATGACATTACAGTAGGTAAATATGTATGAGATATCATGCCATGATGTCATACAAGTTATCAGTACCTCTCACCATGACATTACAGTAGGTAAATATGTATGAGATATCATGCCATGATGTCATTCAAGTTATCAGTGCCTCTCACCATGAAGTTACAATATGTAAACATGTAATGTCAGAAACATCTGATTGATTGCTGAAATTAATGCATTTTCACAAGATATACTGAACCAGAATCTTCGTGTTTCCCCAAGTGATAAATAGCAGCTCATATTTGTGTTCATTTGATGTAAAATTTATCAAGATTTGTTAGATGATTTTAATCATTTGCTTGATGCTTGTTTTTGGCTCTACTGGTCATAGACCAGAAGAACTTATGGGATGGCCTGTTGTCCGTCGTCTGTCATCCATCCATCCATTAGCACAAGTTTGTTATCGCTACTCCTCCTAAACTGCTTGGAAGATTAGCATGAAACTTTGCACACACACATTTCATCCCAGGGTCTCGTTGGTTCTAAATGAAAACGGTACTGCTAGGACATACAGTATGGCCACCAAAGTGGCCATCTTGAAAATCTTGTTATCACTACTCCAGAAGAGTGGATGGTAATATCAACATGGGGTTTTCACTAAAAGACTTCTTATGATGTCTAGTTGGTCCTAAAAGAAAATGGTGCTGATCTTACTTCCAATATGGCCACCATGGCAACTTCTTGAAAATCTATTCCTCTTGCATGGAAATTCATATTGACATGGAGTTTTCACCAGAAGACATCTTATGATGCCTAGTTGGTCCTAAATGAAAATGGTGCCGATCTGATGCCATTGTGGCTACCATGGCAGCCAACTTGAAAATCTTGTTATTGCTACTCCTCCAGAACAGAAAGTGATATCAGCATGAGGTTTTCACCAGAAGACTTCTTATCATGTCTAGTTCATACTAAATGAAAACGCTGCCACTTGGACATCCAGTATGGCTGCCACATTGGCCATCTTGAAAGTCTTTTTATCACTGCTCCTTCTGAATGGATGGTCATATCAACATAGGTTTTCACTAGAAGACTTTGTATGATGTCTGGTTGGTCCTAAATGAAAATGGTGCCAATCTGACATACAATATAACCACCACAGCAGCCATCTGAAAAATCTTGTTATTGCTACTCATCCTGAACGGAAAGTCATATCAGCATGTGGTTTTCACCAGAAGACTTCTCATGGCATCTAGTCGATCTGAAATAAATATCTCCTGTGGGTTGGGGTTTGTAGAATAGACCTGATGCATCCTCACTCCATGTTGTAAGAGGAGACTAAGTGGAGGCAATCTGTTTGCCATGAGTTGTGTTTTGTGTCTCAAATCCTATGCCTGCACAGCTGAAGTGGGGAAGAAACCTTCCACAAACTCTGTCTGTACCCACATGGTCAAAAATAATTCAGTCTTGATGCCACCAAAACCCAGCAGCTACCCAAACCAACAGCGAAGTAGATAAGTCAAATAATCAGTGTGACAATGTAGAAATTTGGACATATAATTCCTCAAGCAGAAAACCACCAAATCCATCCCATGAAAGAGCAGCAAACCACTGGCCCCTGTGGATATAGAATCAGTGTGACACTGAAGATTCCCAACTCTCCTACCGAGAAATCAGTTAAATTTGTTCCACCAAAAGAGCAGCAGACAGCTGGTTCCAGTGGTAATGCATACTCTAAACCAAACAAGGATAGGATCAAAGAAGCTACTAGACTTCCCAAAGGATCTGACGATCATATCAAGCTCTTTAATAAGTTTGGGAGTCTAGAGAGTCTGGACACTGGAGAGCCCCCCTGATATCGCACCAGGGAAAGCTCCTAGAAGTCCCGTACTTCCACCACTTTCATAAATGTGTCTGATACCAAAATACAATGGAATTGACAAGGATAAAGGCAAATATTGATGAAATTTGTCTTCTACTTAAAGAACATGATCCAATAGCTGCTTGTCTTCAGGAAAACTTTTTCAAAGAAAACGATAGAGTTAGTCTTACGAACTTTACCACATACAGCAGCTTTTCAAGAAATACTGATAAGGCTGTTGGAAGAGTGTCCATCATCATAAATAATAAAACTCTTCACAGCCAAATTAATTTCATGACTACATTACAAGTTGTAGCCATTCACATGTCATTACATAAAACTCACTTTTTTCAATATACCTCTCCCCAAGCACTCCAATCAATCTTATCTTGAACATCTTATTGAACAGATGCCAGTGTCTTTTGCTTTGCTTGCTGACTTTTTAATGGCCACCATACACTTTGGGACTGTAAAGGTGTCAACCAGAGTGGGAAGAAGATAGAAGACTTTGTTTCAAAACACAATCTTTGCCTTTTTAATGATAAGTCATATATCTGTCTGCATCCTGCCACAGGATCGTACTCATCCTTAGACCTGACTATACTAGATTTGATTATCTGTAATGCATCTCTTGACTTCTCTTGAGAAGTTGGTGATGACCTGTGTGGTAGTGACCACTTTCCAATATATTTAAGAAGTAATATTTTCAAGGGCTTGGGCAGAGATAGAAATTGAACAAGGCAGATTGATAAATTTTTGAATCCCTCTGCAATTCAAATCTGACAGTTGATCATTTTGACAATACAGTGGATCCAATACCCCTATTTACAAAGACAGTCCAGAATTTCAGGGTATACAATGCCAGAAACTTATGCATTTTCTAAACGTGTCAACAGACCATGGTTTGATGATGCATTCAAAGATGCCAAAAGGGAACGGAAAAAAGTCCTTGAACATTTCAATGTCAATCCAACACATGAAAATCTGAATATATACCATATATACCAAGCTAAAAACTTGTCGTACCATTAGAGAGAGAAAGAGGAAAACATGGAAATTCTATATATTTAGGTTGAACTCTCATTCCTCTATTAAATCGGTATGGAATATGGTACAAAAACATTTAGAGAAATCTGATGAAATGGTCACACCCATGCCAGAAATCTCAAATACATTGGCTGAAACATTCTCAAAATACTCCTGACAAGAGAATTATTCTGAAAACTTCCACCATGTCCAAAGCCTGAAAGAAAAGATTCCTCTAAATTTCAAATCTGCTAATGCTGATGATTGCAGTAAACTTTTCACTGTCAGAGAGTTACAAGACTCTTTTTATCTAGCCCATGACACTTCAGCAGGACCAGATGATATCCACTATCAACTTCTGAAACACCTGACACAACTCTAAATACACTGCTGAACATTTTCAATAAAATTGGAAAACTGGCAACTTTCTACAGTCTTGGTGAGAAGCAATGGTAATACCAGTGCCCAAACCTAGAAAGGACCAAACTGACCCTACCAACTATCGTCCCATAGCATTAACATGCTGCATTTGCAAGACAATGGAATGGATGATAAATGATAGACTGTTCTGGTATCTCAAATCCAAGGAACTACTATCAGATGTACAATGTGGATTCAGACACCGGAGAAGCACAATAGACCATCTTGTCAGACTTGAAGCATTTATTAAAGAAGCTTTCATAAAGACAGAACATATAGTTGCCATCTTTTTCAACTTGGAGAAAGCTGATGACACGACATGGAAGTATGGCATAATGAATGACCTATTCAACCTAGGTCTAATGGGCAACCTACCAAACTTTATCTCCAATGTTTTTGAAAGATAGAAACTTCCAAGTTAAGGTAGGCAACACCTTTTCTGAAAGTTATCCTCAGGAGATGGGTGTACCTCAGGGTAGCATATTGTCAGTTACCTTATTCAATATCAAAATTAACAATATAGTGGAATGCCTTAATCCAGCAACTGACTGCTTATTATGTTCACGACTTTTTGATCTGCTATAAATCAAAGAGCATGCGTACTATTTAATGTCAACTTCAAATAAGCTATAACAGTTCAGAAATGGGCAGAAGAAAACAGGTTCAAATTTTCAAAATAAATAATGGTTTGCATGCACTTCTGCCAATTACATTGTATACAAGATGACCCCAAACTCTGTCTCAATGGTTGTTTTATTTCTGTTGTGGAATAGACCAAATTTGTAGGGCTTTTCTTTCTACCATAAACTAACTTTTCTTCCACATAATGGACACCTCAGGGACAAATATCAAAAAGCCCTGGATTTAATATGAGTTGTGGCAAACACAAATTGGGGAGCAGATCAGAAGATCTTATTCTAGTTATACAGGTCATTAGTAAGATCGAGACTTAACGATGGCTCGATTGTGTACGGATCAGCTTGTAAATCTTACTTGCAGATGCTTGATCTGATGCACAGATAGGGACTTAAACTCTGTCTGGGTGCATTTAGAAATTCCCCATCAGAAAGCCTCTTTGTTTTAGACAAATGAACCATAACTTTATCTCAGACAAATGAACCATAACTTTATCTCAGACAAATGAACCATAACTTTATCTCAGACAAATGAACCATAACTTTATCTCAGACAAATGAACCATAACTTTATCTCAGACAAATGAACCATAACTTTATCTCAGACAAATGAACCATAACTTTATCTCAGACAAATGAACCATAACTTTATCTCAGACAAATGAACCATAACTTTATCTCAGACAAATGAACCATAACTTTATCTCAGACAAATGAACCATAACTTTATCTCAGACAAATGAACCATAACTTTATCTCAGACAAATGAAACTGGCTCTTCAGTATGCTACTAAACTGTCTTCTAATCCATCTAACACCGCATTTGATGTAGTCTTTAGTCTAATCCATCTAACACAGCATTTGATGTAGTCTTTGGGCCCAAATACCAAACTCTGTATGCTGAGAAACCAAACTTAATTCCACCTTCTGGCATATGAATCCATCCTCACTTAGAAACAGCAAATATCAGTGTTGGAAATATTGCACAATTCTGTATTCCAAAATCACCATCGTGGTTATTAAAACCTCCCAAAGTGATATTTGACCCTAGCAAATAAAAAAGTCTTGAACAAATTCTCTGATTTCTAAGAGTAAATTCAATGAAATCAGAGCCATATGTCCCTGTGTACAGATGGCTCAGATGATGGAGACAAAGTTGGAGCTGCCATTGTAACAGCCCATGGCACCATCTTGAGCTGGTTACTGGATAAAGCATCAGTTTTTACAGCAGAAATTACAGGCATACTGAAATCTTTGAATTACATTGAAACCTCTCAACAAAAAAATGTCATCATATTTTCAGATTCCATTTCCACATTGAAAGGCTTGCTGAATCTTAAATTTGACAACCCGTTAATATCCCAGATATTACAGAAACATGATGTTCTCTTACAATCTTGCAAAAGTGTTATGTACTGTTGGCTGCCTAGTCACATTGGTATAAAGGGTAATGAAAGGTCAGATAAAGCAGCCAAAGCTACCCAGCAGTCACCCATTTCCAAATGGAAGATTCCATATACTGACTTAAAATATTGTATCAATCAGTATGTTTGTTATACTTGGCAAAATATTTGGGATGAAAACTCCACAAACAAACTGAAGAACATCAAACCCACTATTGGAGAGTGGCATCCCTTGTCTAGAACGAATCGGAGAGATGAGGTGGTATTGTACTGATAGCATATCAGACGCATATACCTGTCTCATGCATACCTCCTGAAAGGTGAACCTGGACCAGACTGCATACCATGCCAGTGTCCACTGACAGTGGAACACATTCTTGTCGAGTATGTTGATTTCCACCAGGTGGCTATCTTGAAAATCTTGTTATCGCTACTCCTACATTATATGGAAAGTCGTATCAGCATTGGGTTTTCACAACAAGATTTCTTATGGTGTCTATTTGGTCCTGAATGAAAATGATGCCGATCAGACCTTCAGTATGGCCATGATGGTGGCTATCCTGAAAATTTTGTTATAGCTACTCCTCCAGCATTGATGGTTATATCAACATGGGGTTTTCACCAACAGATTTCTTATGATATATGGTTGATCCTAAATTAAAATGGTTCCTCGCAGGCATCCAATATGGCTGCCACAATGAACATATTGAAAATCTTGTTGTCACTAATTCTTCTGAATGGATAGTCATATTGGCATGGGGTATTCACCAGAAGTCTGCTAATGGTGTCTGGTTTGTCCTAAATGAAAATAGGGCTGATCTTACATCCACTATGACCACCAAAGCGACTAATTTGAAAATCTGATTGCTCAAGAATATCAGAGATGGTTTCAACACTCAGTAGTCATAAAGAAGAAATAGTCTTATCTTGAATTCCTGGAAATTCTTTTTGGACAGTAGAGTGTCATTCCCTTTGAGGGACTCTTGTTTAAAATTTAATATGAATTGAAAACTTGTTCAAGATGCTCTGAATAAATACTGACCAAGAAAACATTATTCCTCTTTATCCATAATCTCCCCCCCCCCCACCATAATCCACCCCATACCATAATCCACCTCTTTATCCATAATCCACCCCATACCATAATTGGCCCCATACCATAATCCGCCCCATACCATAAACCACAAGATGAAAGGCCAAGGTTATGAAATTAATAAAATTGCAAGCAAGATACTACAGTTGTCCCACTTGTATGAGGTCACCCCTTCAGCAATGAAAAGATGGCCTGTCAGAGGGATGGCCTCTGGTGAGGGGGGCAAAATGGTACAAGTGCACTACTTTGTGCATGATAGAGAGAAAACAGGAACCTCACATTTGTGCTGGCCTCTATTGAAGGGCAATTATAAGGTTGAGACTATGTGCTGGCCTCTATTGAAGGGCCATTATAAGATTGAGACCATGTGCTGGCCTCTATTGAAGGGCCATTATAAGATTGAGACCATGTGCTGGCCTCTATTGAAGGGCTGTTATAAGATTGAGACCATGTGCTGGCCTCTATTGAAGGGCTGTTATAAGATTGAGACCATGTGCTGGCCTCTATTGAAGGGCCATTATAAGATTGAGACCATGTGCTGGCCTCTATTGAAGGGCCATTATAAGATTGAGACCACTGAGACCATGTGCTGGCCTATATTGAAGGGCCATTATAAGATTGAGACCATGTGCTGGCCTCTATTGAAGGGCTGTTATAAGATTGAGACCATGTGCTGGCCTCTATTGAAGGGCTGTTATAAGATTGAGACCATGTACTGGCCTCTATTAAATGGCGATTATAAGGTTGAGACCATGTGCTGGCCTCTATTGAAGGGCTGTTATAAGATTGAGACCATGTACTGGCCTCTATTAAATGGCGATTATAAGATTGAGACCATGTGCTGGCCTCTATTGAAGGGCTGTTATAAGATTGAGACCATGTACTGGCCTCTATTAAATGGCGATTATAAGATTGAGACCATGTGCTGGCCTCTATTGAAGGGCTGTTATAAGATTGAGACCATGTACTGGCCTCTATTAAATGGCGATTATAAGGTTGAGACCATGTGCTGGCCTCTATTGAAGGGCCATTATAAGATTGAGACCATGTGCTGGCCTCTATTGAAGGGCTGTTATAAGATTGAGACCATGTGCTGGCCTCTATTGAAGGGCCATTATAAGATTGAGACCATGTGCTGGCCTCTATTGAAGGGCTGTTATAAGATTGAGACCATGTGCTGGCCTCTATTGAAGGGCCATTATAAGATTGAGACCATGTGCTGGCCTCTATTAAAGGGCCATTATAAGATTGAGACCATTTGCTGGCCTATATTGAAGGGCCATTATAAAATGAGACCATATGCTGGCCTCTATTGAAGGGCCATTATAAAATTGAGATCACTGTATTTTTTCCTTTTTTTTCTCAGACTGTTCAGGAGGATAATTCTCCTCCTTCACCTGTACTGAAGACCATCTCTGTCACCCTGATATTTGGACATCATCTTCGTCTAGGCAAGTCCACTGAGGTAGGTCAGAGTTGCTGATAGATTGATAAATCCAAGATCAATTGAAGAGAAATAGTTTAACCTATGAGTTTGATTTTTCCTCTCTCCACTGAGATCAGAGATTGATAACATTTTATTCCAGAAGTTGATAATGTTTTATTCCAGAAGTTGATAACATTTTATTCCAGAAGTTGATAATATTTTATTCCAGAAGTTGATAACATTTTATTCCAGAAGTTGATAACATTTTATTCCAGAAGTTGATAATATTTTATTCCAGAAGTTGATAATATTTTATTCCAGAAGTTGATAACATTTTATTCCAGAAGTTAATAACATTTTATATCTGCCACTTTTTTATTTTTTTATTTCTCAGACTACACCAGTTAATCTTTCAGTGTGTAGCAAAGTGAAATCATCATAAATGCAAAGCTTGCACAAATACTTATATCTATACTCGCTTATAAGTGTAGTCAGACTGCAAACAACATATACCCTGATCTGCCATTGCATAATGCACCAGCAGATCAGGGTCGGTGTTTTTTGTTCTACTGATTACTCCTAACAAACTGTATAGACCCAGATCTGCTGGCACATTATGCTATGGCAGATCTGGGTCTGTGCAGTTTGCAGTTGGATTTGACTTGTCAGTGAGTATATATAGTAAGTATCCGTGATTATCATTCTTATAGATTTGATAGGATAGATAATTGGCTGTTCAGATACTGTCGATCACAAAGTGTTCATGACATAAAATTTGTTAAAATGTTGTTCGTATTAAATAGCAAGTCATTTAAAATTGATCCAGAAGTACAGAAATTATTTACAAAATGGAATTATATGTGAAAGCATTCTTCATGAATAAGAGTGAACAATAATTATAAAACTTAATAACCATAGTAGTTGTTATTTGTAATTAATCTCCAAAGTCGGTTTACATTTTCATAAATATTTTTTTATTAAACAAAACCCCAAATTTTGTAGTCAGGTGGAAAGATAAAGGCTAAATTGTAAAATCCTGATTACCAATTGAAGCTTAATATTTAGAACAAGAAAAAAGTTCTCTTTCTTTGTCTCTCCATCTCTCTCTAAGTTGGTAAAGCATCAGACTTGAAATCCAAGCTTCGCTAGTTTGATACCCACCCAGGCCAGCCTGGGTTAGTTGTCTCGGTGTGTTCTTGTGAATGGCACTTAGGTCCTATTTCTTTGACATGATATAGCCAATAATGTGTTGAAAGTGCTGTTAAAATCCATTCATCCAACCAACCAACCTCTTTCTCTCTCTGTCTGTCTCTGTCTCACTCTTCCCAAGATTTTGTTTTACATGTATTAAATTGAGGCCATACCTGCAACATGTCTGGAGATGTATGGGCAACCATCACTGCCAAACAGCTAACTCAGGCGAATGAGACAGCTGTGAAATGCATGATCAAGGTTAGAGACGCCTTCAGTCTTGTTGCCTCCATCTGCAATTTCCTTTTGACTCAGTCCCTGAAAGCTAAATGCTTCCCATTCAAAACAAAATTTGGCAATATCAGCTATCACAAGCTTACACATCGCCAGACCCGCCGTCATCCTCGTTGCTGCAGATAAAACATATCTTCTTAGCTGTAGTTACTGGTCCAGTACTGACATGTTATGTTGGCCCATCTGGACCAGTAGTAGATATACCGTCAACACAGGCACACCCTGGCAATGGCTACAGTGATCTTTCATGGGATAGCTAGTATTGGACTTCAGCACCAGACACCAAGCAGTTGTGTTCTACGCTAGTTCCGACACAGATTAGACCTACGCCCTTTGACTTCTGGGACAGGGTACATTGATCTCTTTTGCTGGTATACCCAGTCTCAGCTTCAAGACACAGATATTGCCAGTCAGTACCAGCCTAGTATGGTGGCCCACCTAAGCCATTCCTGGACACTCCATCACCTCATATAGACCCTGGTACCCGGTACTGACTGTGGTGATCAGTCCTTCAATAGCAGGCACCAGACTTAGACAACAGAACCAACACAGCCTCACCTATGCCATCCATGACCATGACTTGGTACAGTGATCTCTCTTCCAAGTATACCCAGTCCTTGTCTTAAAACACTTACAGCGTCCAGTATCTGGTCATGCCTTGTCCATCCCCAGCTCGTCATGAATCCCTAGCAATAATGGCATCATATTTGGTGAACCTTTCTCCCAACACTGTCTAGTACCAGACCCATGGAAGCATCAGGACCAGCACCCGGCATGTCCATCACTGATCCCATCTCCATTGTGACCCTATACTGGCTACAGGAACTCCCCATTCCTGGATACCTGGTACCTGCCTTGGACCTTTTGGCGACACTCTAGTAAGTGCCAGGAGATCACTGTGTCCCAGCATGGACAGACTTTCAGCATTATTCACCATTTCTGACACCCCACTTCACCAGTTTAATTGTTACTACCATCACAGGTTTTCTTTCAATTGCACTCTTTCAAGTTCGAGGACATGCTCACAAGTACCATCTTCCTTCCTTGATCTGATGTTGTGGGAAGATCTAGTCTTCAGTTGATCTCATAAATAAGCCTTTTCTAAAACAACCTCTACTGACTGGTCCAGTTGCTGGCATTTGACACTGCTTGGAAAGGCAACTTCACGACTCAAGCATCAACAGGCCTTTCCTTTTGCAGTGATGACTCTCATAAATCTTTAACCCAGCAAAAAAATCAAGGTATTTTACTGAAGTTCCAGCTGTCAACAAGACTGGGGGGACCTGGGAATGTCTAAATCTTTCTCTTTGT
Source organism: Margaritifera margaritifera (assembly GCA_029931535.1). NCBI lineage: Eukaryota > Metazoa > Mollusca > Bivalvia > Unionida > Margaritiferidae > Margaritifera > Margaritifera margaritifera. The sequence goes on along the minus strand of JAQPZY010001584.1, from coordinate 4,243,799 downwards.
GCATGGACTGGAAACCTGTTTCAACACACAGCAACTGGTTTGCAGTGTTGTAGCATTTGGTTACATCAGGTCAGTCTCAATGGATCTACTTCAGCAACCTAAACATAAACATAAACCCCATCAACATCTAGAAGTCAGTCTTGCATATGGCTGGTACACTTAATAGGGCAGCTCAACAGTATGCAATAGCTGTGTTCATTAAACTAGCTCATTGAAGAGATGCATCCCTATCTACATCCACACTGCTTAAAAACCATCACAAGGCCATCTGTAGATCACACCCTTTATCTCCTGTACCCCTGAGTTCACTCTTTGTGATGAGATTGAATATCAAGTTCTGACCCTCATCTCACCAGCTGTAAATCCAAAAGCCTCGGTAGCCAATGCATTTTTCCCAAATTGGAATGGTATCACCAAACATGCCTTTCCTTTTTCCCCCATAATTTACAAGTCTTTCAGAAGTGAGGGAATCTAAGTGCAGACTAATCCTAATGACTCACCCCAAACAGAAAACGCCATGGATATGCTGCCTTTTCAATCTAGCAGCAGAAATTCCCAGGACAGTCCTGCGTTCTCCATGCCTGCTGAATCAGCTGCAAATACAGATGTCCATCCGAAGCCAGAAATGTTGAACCCTCATGCTTTGCTCATAGGGGAATCAGTATTTTGTCTTGACAGTCCTGTTTTCTTTGGACCCTTCATCCCAGGGGCATCAAGCAGAACCCCTTCAGGGCTCTGAAGTGGTACTTGAAGCGAACTCAGATGATCAGAAGAGGTAGATCTCACTTGTTCTTACCACTCAAAGAAGGATTGGACAGTGTTTCTGCTCAGGCTTTTGTCTTGGATATGATGGGTTATCTATTCAGCTTACAAGGTCCAGTTGAATTTCGTATATATATCAGCTCACAAAGTTAGGGCAGTTAGCACTAGCATTGCAATTGAGCACAACTGCTCCCTGACTGGCATCATTCAAGTCATGGGATGGAGATCAGAGATGGCATTCTCAAGTTTTTACATCAGAGGCTTTCATCCTAAAGGGCTCAGCTTGACTTAATTGGACCTTTACCAGCAGCACAACTTGCTACCTTCCCAGGTCATTCAGTTGTTTCATAATGACACATGTTACTCTACTTCTGCTAGATGTGCAGGAGTGACATTTTGTTCTCTAAACTGCATCCATGCTTAAACCATGTGTTAACCCTAGTCTATAGAGTCCATATCTCACACTAGTCCATATCTCACACGAAACTTGAAACTGCATCACATACATTAGGAGACCAGAGACAAGGCAACTCTCGATTAAATTGGATGTAACTCCATCGTCTTACTGATTCTTCTGATGTATTATGATCAGGCAACGTCCTTGAGAAGAAACAAATTTTTAGAGTAAGGTATGTTTCTTTGATAATACTTACCCGATCATAATATGGGTACACCTTCCATAGCACTTCCCACAGTTACATCCCTGAAAGAGTGTGTTAGTAATCCACTCCTATTTCCAAGGGGAGACCACTCTAGTCTGCTACCTTGCCAAGCAGACAACCTTTAAGCACTTCTGTTGATAAAACGAGCCAAAAGACGTAGAAAATGTCTTCTTTAACTTGGGAGGGCTGGATTTGTAAGGTATTGAATGTGATCTTAATGTATTATGATCAGGTATGCAATATCGAAGAGACATATTTTACTGTAAGAAATGTTTTTTCATAAATAATGAATTATATATGAAATATTGACAATAAAACAGTAATGATTTTAGTAAATATACTTTTTTGCCTTACATATATAGCTACATAGGATATGTATTCTAAATCGTAATTTCTTTTGTAATATATATATATATATATATATATATATATATTGTGATGATGGTAATTAGTTATTTTTCGTTCTCTAGTTTTGTTCCACCCCGTCACTCTGCCGGGAGGGGGGATGTATTAGATAATGAAAAAGTTGTCAGTCAACAAATAAACAAAAAAGTACTTCAAATGTTATATTTAAAAAGAAAATTATTACAAAAACTTTGTGAAGAATTTACATAAATTTGCCAAATTTATTAACACAAAAATGTTTCATCTTAACAGTAAATGATATTGGTATGCAACATAAATGTCATGTTAGTGGAAGGAATCTTAAACAAAATTAGTCACATGGTATTTAAAATTTTGGCATGGTGTTTTCAGGGATTCCAAAAGGATACTTTTTCAGAGGGTCAGTTTAACCCACTGTATATTTTTCAGAGGATTAGTGTAACCCGCTGTATATTTTTCAGAGGGTCAGTGTAACCCACTGTATATTTTTCAGAGGGTCAGTGTAACCCACTGTATATTTTTCAAAGGGTCAGAGACTGAGGTAGAGAATCAGCAAGGGACAATTGCAGGTTAAATATAATGGAAATCAAAGAAACCACTTTAATATAAAATAGTTCCTTTTTGTAATAATATAGGCAAAAAGACATTTTATTAATAATTTTGTCTCATTTATTTTCATTATTTGTGTACCTGTAAATAATTTTTTTCAGATCTTGCTCACATTTAACTTTAGTATATACCCTTCATTTACTGTTTTCTTTATTAATTCACCCCATCCACAATTTGGCTGTTTCATTTTTTTTTTCAACTGCATGTAGTTATTGTTTGAGTTATTGCTAAATTGTTCATTTGTGGAAATTGCCTTCTTCAAAAATTAGTTCATTTTTATCAACAGTACAAAATCACAAATACATTATGCTGGTGGCCCTCAGTGACTTTCAATACATTATACTGGTCACCCTTTGTGACTTTCAATACATCATCATAGTGGTGGCCCTCAGTGACTTTCAATACATTATACTGGTGGCACTCATTGACTTTTAATAAATTATACTGGTGACCTTCAGTGACTTTATTATACTGGTGGCCCTCAGTGACTTTCAATACATTATACTGGTGGCCCTTAGTGACTTTCAATAAATTATACTGGTGGCCTTCAGTGACTTTCAATACATTATACTGGTGACCCTCAGTGACTTTCAATACATTGTACTGGTGGCCCTCTGTGGCTTTCAATGCATTATACTGGTAGCTGTCAGTGACTTTCAATACATTGTACTGGTGACCCTCAGTGACTTTCAATACATTGTACTGGTGATCCTCAGTGACTTTCAATACATTATACTGGTGATCCTCAGTGACTTTCAATACATTATACTGGTGATCCTCAGTGACTTTCAATACATTGTACTGGTGATCCTCAGTGACTTTCAATACATTATACTGGTGGCTCTTAGTGACTTTCAATGGATTATACGGGTGGCCATCAGTGAATTTCAATACATTGTACTGGTGACCCTCAGTGACTTTCAATACATTGTACTGGTGATCCTCAGTGACTTTCAATACATTGTACTGGTGATCCTCAGTGACTTTCAATACATTATACTGGTGGCTCTTAGTGACTTTCAATGGATTATACGGGTGGCCATCAGTGAATTTCAATACATTGTACTGGTGACCCTCAGTACATTGTACTGGTGATCCTCAGTGACTTTCAATACATTATACTGGTGGCTCTTAGTGACTTTCAATGGATTATACGGGTGGCCATCAGTGAATTTCAATACATTATACTGGTGACCCTCAGTGACTTTCTATACATTATACTGGTGATCCTCAGTGACTTTCAATACATTGTACTGGTGATCCTCAGTGACATTCAATACATTATACTGGTGATCCTCAGTGACTTTCAATACATTATACTGGTGACCCTCTGGCTTTCAATACATCATACTGGTGACCCCTAGTGACTTACAGTGCATTATACTGGTGACCCTCAGTGACTTTCAATACATTATACAGGTGACTCTCAGTGACTTTCACATTATACTGGTGACCCTCAGTGACTTTCAATACATTATACTGGTGGCCCTCAGTGACCATCACATTATACTAGTGGCCCTCAGTGACTTTTGATGGTAGAATGTTAGAATCTGTTGACAACAGGTGAAGACTCAAAAATTTTAATTGCCAAATTTGTTATTAGCTCACCTTGATAAAAGCTAAGTGAGTGTCATCCATCCGTCCAACAACACTTGGTTGTGAACACTCTAGAGGTTTCACAGATTTCACTCAGATTCGGTATGTAAACTTACAGCATCCAGCTCTTGGATGAGTTTGATTATAAGTGACTCCATGCATATTAATGGGGTGATCATGCATCCAATTGGCTGAGTTTGTGAACACTCTAGAGACCATATTTCTGATCAGATATTGATTAGATTTGGTATCTAAGCTTGTATCATCAAAACCTTGGATGAGTTTGATTAAGAACAACATTCATGCATATGGATGAGGTTATCTTGCATCTAATTGGCCGAGCTTGTAAACGCTCTAGAGGTCATATTTCTGATCAGATTTTGATTAGATTTGGTATGTAAATTTATATCATCAAGATCTTGATTATGAGTAACATCCACGCATATTAATGAGGTGATTTTGCATCTGATTGGCCGAGCTTGTAAACGCTCTAGAGGTCATATTTCTGATCAGATTTTGATTAGATTTGGTATGTAAATTTATATCATCAAGATCTTGATTATGAGTAACATCCACGCATATTAATGAGGTGATTTTGCATCTGATTGGCTGAGCTTGTGAACACTCTAGAGGCCATAGTTCATATCAGATTTTGATCAGTCCTGTTATGTATGCTTGAATGATGAAGATCTCAAATGAGTTTGATTATGAGCAACATCCAAGCATATTAATGAGGTGATCTTGCATCTGATTGCCTGAGCTTTTGAACACTATAGAGACCATATTTCTTAAATGATTTTGATCAGATTTGCTATGTAAGATGGTGTTATCAAGATCTCAGATGAGTTTAATTATGATCAAACAAGGATCCAGACTGATCACTTTGTAGGGATCAAACCTGAAACCTTCTGGTCACTAGTCCAATGTCTTAACCACTGAGTCAGTGCAGCTGGGGATCTATTTGGTTTTCAGAGTTATGACTCCATGGGCAGGACAACAGGGAATCAGGACAGATCCAAGAATCCATGCTGACTTCACAGATTAACTCCCCTTGTAATGCCAAGTAATTTATATACTCTAAGTGTAGTGCTCCAAGCCTTTCTTTTTCCCCTCTACTGTTTTCAGGGTCCGCAGCGAACCTCAAAAACCTTGAAAACCCTAAAATTTTATTTTGATCTTAGAAACCTAAAAGAAGTTCTATAAAAAAAAAAATGAAAGAAATCTAAATTAAAAAAAAAATAAAAAAATTGAAAAAATGATTAATGGCTCTACCCCAACCTCCCAGAAAATGCTTTTTTGCACACGGTTTTTTGTTAGGCTAGCCTAGCAGTCAAGAAAGCATCAAATTATGCAAATTAAAGACATCTGGTCATTTTATTCTGACATTCATTTGATAGATCCATAACGGCATATCATTCTCAGATCTTCAACAGCGTTAGCATTGTGTTTGCTTCAATCTTTGCACAGTTCGAAGTCCTTTTGCTTCAACTTTTGTTTGGATTAAGATTCCGTTGCCAGAAGTGTTTTAGGGTGCGTCAACTGAGTAAGGGGCCTTTGTGTCATGGTCTCCTCCGACAACATGTCCATCGTAGCATATCTCCGATGTCAAGGAAGCTCACATACCCCTTCTCTTTGTGTGGAGGTGGTACCTCCTTAGCTGGATGCCTCAGAAGGGATAACCCTCTGAGCCAGCCACATTCCTTGTAAAGCACCACATTCCAGGGAAGAAGAACATATTAGCAGACAGTCTGTCCAGGTCGGGCAAAACAGTCCTCACAGAATGGTCTCTTCACCGCTCCATGAATTTGCTTCATAAACTGACATGTTAGCCAACCAGGTGAGGAATATTAGGTTTATGTGGTTCTCTTGTTTTTAATAAAAATACCATCTGAAAATTATATGCCTTTGGTGATTTTATTGATCGTTAGAGTCGACAGAATCATGTCTCTGAAATTCACTAAAATTATCAGTAATACTGTTCAAAACAGTCGTTCCCTGTCTTTAAGCAGATACATTTTTTTACATTTTTTTCTATGAAATGCATCATGAATCCATGTAGCACCTTCCTTAACAGGTGATTTTCATATGTAATTGTTTATGTTGACAGACAATTGTCTGCAAATGGAAGTAGTCTATTTTCAGAGGAACCAATCAGTGGCAAATTTACTTGTACATCAGCCAATGAAAACATGTCTTTTAAGACCATGTGTATATACTCCACATGCATGGCCTACCTGTGAGCAGATTAGCTGCTAATTACACTTAATTAGGATATCACTTGTTGACAGATGTGGCACCTTGGGGAAAATAAGCCTCAGTCAAACCCAGATTTTACTGGCTGATCAGAATAAAATAACATTGCATTAGATTGACCCATTGAATTTCTTTTAGAGGGTCAATCAAATTAAAAGGTACCATTTACAGCATAAATGTTGTTAAACAAGGGACTTGGTCTTTTAGAGAGTGTACCAGACTTATATTCCACAATATTTAGAGAGTGTACCAGACTTATATTCCACAATATTTAGAGAGTGTACCAGACTTATATTCCACAATATTTAGAGAGTGTACCAGGCTTATATTCCACAATATTTAGAGAGTGTACCAGACTTATATTCCACAATATTTAGAGTGTACCAGACTTATATTCCACAATATTTATGCTTTTGTTCAAGACTTTCACCTGAATCATCCACTTATTTGTACATACAACCGCACAGTCTGTTGATAAAGCAGTAGTTGTACATGTATCTCCTATTATTGTTTAGGCCACAACTTAGAAATTTCATCCACATCAAAAATTTCATGCAGCTTCTTGAAATTTTATAATTCATGAACTTTTATTTTCATTACAAAGAAAAGCCAGTAAAATATAAGATGGCATTTTCCTGTTCCTTCCACAAAACACATTTTTGCAAGGAAATGCAGATTTAAATCTTGGCCATAAACATAATTTTTGCTACAGCTTTTATGAAAGTTACTTGAGCTACAAATGTAGCTTATGTAACTAATTACATATAATTTACAGTCCACCTAGTTAATAATATACTCTTCACAGTTCATGATTATGTCTTATCTAACTCAAAAGACATGGAGCCTAACAGCAGAAATAGAGAGAAGAATCCATGCCTTAGAGATGAGATGTTATTGAAGGATCCTGAAAATCTCATACTTAGACCACGTCTCTTCACAGTTCATGATCATGTCTTATCTAACTCGAAAGACATGGACCCTAACAGCAGAAATAGAGAGAAGAATCCATGCCTTAGAGATGAGATGTTATCGAAGGATCCTTAAAATCTCATACTTAGACCACGTCTCTTCACAGTTCATGATTATATCTTATCTAACTCGAAAGACATGGACCCTAACAGCAGAAATAGAGAGAAGAATCCATGCCTTAGAGATGAGATGTTATCGAAGGATCCTGAAAATCTCATACTTAGACCACGTCTCTTCACAGATCATGATTATGTCTTATCTAACTCGAAAGACATGGACCCTAACAGCAGAAATAGAGAGAAGAATCCATGCCTTAGAGATGAGATGTTATCGAAGGATCCTGAAAATCTCATACTTAGACCACGTCTCTTCACAGTTCATGATTATGTCTTATCTAACTCGAAAGACATGGACCCTAACAGCAGAAATAGAGAGAAGAATCCATGCCTTAGAGATAAGATGTTATCGAAGGATCCTGAAAATCTCATACTTAGACCACGTCTCTTCACAGTTTATGATTATGTCTTATCTAACTCGAAAGACATGGACCCTAACAGCAGAAATAGAGAGAAGAATCCATGCCTTAGAGATGAGATGTTATTGAAGGATCCTGAAAATCTCATACTTAGACCATGTCTCTTCACAGTTCATGATCATGTCTTATCTAACTCGAAAGACATGGACCCTAACAGCAGAAATAGAGAGAAGAATCCATGCCTTAGAGATGAGATGTTATCGAAGGATCCTTAAAATCTCATACTTAGACCACATCTCTTCACAGTTCATGATTATGTCTTATCTAACTCGAAAGACATGGACCCTAACAGCAGAAATAGAGAGAAGAATCCATGCCTCAGAGATGAGATGTTATCGAAGGATCCTGAAAATCTCATACTTAGACCACGTCTCTTCACAGATCATGATTATGTCTTATCTAACTCGAAAGACATGGACCCTAACAGCAGAAATAGAGAGAAGAATCTATGCCTTAGAGATGAGATGTTATCGAAGGATCCTGAAAATCTCATACTTAGACCACGTCTCTTCACAGTTCATGATTATGTCTTATCTAACTCGAAAGACATGGACCCTAACAGCAGAAATAGAGAGAAGAATCCATGCCTTAGAGATGAGATGTTATCGAAGGATCTTGAAAATCTCATACTTAGACCACGTCTGTTCACAGTTCATGATTATGTCTTATCTAACTCGAAAGACATGGACCCTAACAGCAGAAATAGAGAGAAGAATCCATGCCTCAGAGATGAGATGTTATCAAAGGATCCTGAAAATCTCATACTTAGACCACGTCTCATCACAGTTCATGATTATGTCTTATCTAACTCGAAAGACATGGACCCTAACAGCAGAAATAGAGAGAAGAATCCATGCCTCAGAGATGAGATGTTATCAAAGGATCCTGAAAATCTCATACTTAGACCATGTCTCTTCACAGTTCATGATTATGTCTTATCTAACTCGAAAGACATGGACCCTAACAGCAGAAATAGAGAGAAGAATCCATGCCTTAGAGATGAGATGTTATCGAAGGATCCTGAAAATCTCATACTTAGACCACGTCTCTTCACAGATCATGATTATGTCTTATCTAACTCGAAAGACATGGACCCTAACAGCAGAAATAGAGAGAAGAATCTATGCCTTAGAGATGAGATGTTATCGAAGGATCCTGAAAATCTCATACTTAGACCACGTCTCTTCACAGATCATGATTATGTCTTATCTAACTCGAAAGACATGGACCCTAACAGCAGAAATAGAGAGAAGAATCCATGCCTTAGAGATGAGATGTTATCGAAGGATCTTGAAAATCTCATACTTAGACCACGTCTGTTCACAGTTCATGATTATGTCTTATCTAACTCGAAAGACATGGACCCTAACAGCAGAAATAGAGAGCAGAATCCATGCCTCAGAGATGAGATGTTATCAAAGGATCCTGAAAATCTCATACTTAGACCACGTCTCATCACAGTTCATGATTATGTCTTATCTAACTCGAAAGACATGGACCCTAACAGCAGAAATAGAGAGAAGAATCCATGCCTCAGAGATGAGATGTTATCAAAGGATCCTGAAAATCTCATACTTAGACCATGTCTCTTCACAGTTCATGATTATGTCTTATCTAACTCGAAAGACATGGACCCTAACAGCAGAAATAGAGAGAAGAATCCATGCCTTAGAGATGAGATGTTATCGAAGGATCCTGAAAATCTCATACTTAGACCACGTCTCTTCACAGATCATGATTATGTCTTATCTAACTCGAAAGACATGGACCCTAACAGCAGAAATAGAGAGAAGAATCTATGCCTTAGAGATGAGATGTTATCGAAGGATCCTGAAAATCTCATACTTAGACCACGTCTCTTCACAGATCATGATTATGTCTTATCTAACTCGAAAGACATGGACCCTAACAGCAGAAATAGAGAGAAGAATCCATGCCTTAGAGATGAGATGTTATCGAAGGATCTTGAAAATCTCATACTTAGACCACGTCTGTTCACAGTTCATGATTATGTCTTATCTAACTCGAAAGACATGGACCCTAACAGCAGAAATAGAGAGAAGAATCCATGCCTCAGAGATGAGATGTTATCAAAGGATCCTGAAAATCTCATACTTAGACCACGTCTCATCACAGTTCATGATTATGTCTTATCTAACTCGAAAGACATGGACCCTAACAGCAGAAATAGAGAGAAGAATCCATGCCTCAGAGATGAGATGTTATCAAAGGATCCTGAAAATCTCATACTTAGACCATGTCTCTTCACAGTTCATGATTATGTCTTATCTAACTCGAAAGACATGGACCCTAACAGCAGAAATAGAGAGAAGAATCCATGCCTTTAAGATGAGATGTTATCAAAGGATCCTGAAAATCTCATACTTAGACCACGTCTCTTCACAGTTCATGATCATGTCTTATCTAACTCGAAAGACATGGACCCTAACAGCAGAAATAGAGAGAAGAATCCATGCCTCAGAGATGAGATGTTATCAAAGGATCCTGAAAATCTCATACTTAGACCACGTCTCTTCACAGTTCATGATTATGTCTTATCTAACTCGAAAGACATGGACCCTAACAGCAGAAATAGAGAGAAGAATCCATGCCTCAGAGATGAGATGTTATCAAAGGATCCTGAAAATCTCATACTTAGACCACGTCTCTTCACAGTTCATGATTATGTCTTATCTAAGTCGATGTTGTACTTTACATAAAGTATAACTGACTGTTTGCCATGCATGGCTCCCATTTAATAGAAGTACATAATGTGAGATATCATCATTTATAGATTCATTTTGTTGCTGACATCAGTAGTTATGCATGTTTAGAACTCAAACCTAGTCTTAAAAATCATAGAGATGTATAACCTTACCACCAGCAAGTAGTAGGGTCATTCACTTAGATATAGTCCTTAACTGGTCTGTATGGTAACCATCTGCAAGGGGAGGGGGAGGTATTATCCTTTTCTACCTCCCCTGGGGTCCTTTGTAGGGGATCAGAGGTCAAGCATAAAAAAGACAATTCAATTACATTGACATTTTCCATTTTTTTTTAACAAACTTTTCTTATGCAGTAATAGCAGGAAGATCAATAATGCATGTAATGAACCTGGTCAATGTCTTGGGATGGGGTGGGGTGTGAAAGAATCAAGCATTTAAAGTTGCTTTGGTTTGTGTTGTAGATATATCCCAAATTCACTGAATTAGTGGAAACTTAAGTGGCATGTAATACAAGCCATTTGTGAAAACTTAATGATACTCAAGTATTACAATGTACAGTATTTTAATGAAAACCTAATGATACTCAAGTATAACAATGTACAGTATTTTAATGAAAACTTAATGATACTCAAGTATTACAATGTACAGTATTTTAATTCAAACTTAGTGAAACTTGGGTATAACAATGTACAGTATTTTAATGAAAACTTAATGATACTCAAGTATAACTGTACAGTATTTTAAAGAAATCTGAATGATACTCAAGTATAACTGTATAGTATTTTAATGAAAACTTAATGATACTCAAGTATAACAATATACAGTATTTTAATGAAAACTTAATGGTACTCAAGTATTACAATGTACAGTATTTTAATAAAAACTTAATGATACTTAGGTATGAAAACTGAATGACGCTCAAGTATTACAATGTACAGTTTTTTTTATTATTCCATTAATTTGAAATGCAAATGGTTTTACAGAGTTTGCATACTTTAATTTTGACATAAATTTGAGATATCTGCCTTATTTTAAGTGTGCACCGGGGCATTTGGGCTTAGGGAGACAACTTTTCTTTGTAGATTATTGCTTTTGCAAAGATGCATATTAAGATAAGTAATGAAGATTTTATTAGCATAAAATGCATTAAATAAACTCTGATAACTTTGTTAAATTTGCAATATCAGATGAAATATACATCAAAAGCCTACCTTTATCTGACTTGCAGATTAGGATATCACAGGTTTTTGCAGTTTCTATCAATATTGAGTCAACCTGTTAGTAACATATGACTTTATTATCAGCTATGGGATGATAAATATAGCTTCAGCATCATTTGGACTTGTTTGGAAATTATAATTTATTATATATAATAATAAAAATTGGATATGATTTGGAACTGAAATGGACAAGATACAAGTAAGTTATTTTCAATCCAGGAAGATAGGTTTATGATTTACCATTTATACACACTTATTAGTAGATTCCAACTGCAAACTGCACAGACCCAGATCTGCTGTCGCATAATGCACCAACAGATCTGGGTCAATGAAGTTTGTTAGGAGTAATCAATAGATCAAACAACATAGACTCTGATCTGCTGGCATATTATGTGATGGCAGATCAGGGTCTGTGTTGTTGGCAGTTGGAATCGACTTATAGGCGAGTATATATGGTAAATTCTTTATATAAGTTTAAATAACTGGCATTTCTTGCATTAAAGACTGTCTCTTACCCAGGAAGGTTCTTGAAGTAAAAGTGTAACACATAGCTAGATTGCTAGAGTTGTATCACAATGAATTATAAAAATGCCATCAACCGAGTTGTTGGAAACGTATAATTTGTAAAATCTCACACTTAGCATATAGTGATATAGTTCTCCATAAACCTCTACAGGCAAAGTTTAATCACAGTTGGTTTGGTTTTGTTTGGTGTTTTATGGAACAGCAACATAAGTAGGTTATTTAGTGTTGAGGCAGTTGGAGTCAAGTGCCTTGTCCAAAGACTCACCATGGTAGCTGACTCAGGCTGATCAATGGTAGAATTCTAACTGTGCCGTTTCAGTCATGAGTCTGGAATGCTAACCACTGAACCATTATGGCTCTTGTCTCCATTAGTTGCCTTTTACAACATGCAGTAGGGCTTTTTAGGTCTGTTATACATCCTTGAACACACAGGGGGCATAATCACAATTGACTTTTTACAACTACAAATCCTAACACTGATATCACCCCTCTGTGAGCTCAGGGATGTAGAATGGCCAGATGCCCCTTCCTGCATCTTGTTCAAGGCAACTAATAGAGGAAACCTTTTTGTCCTGGGATGCAATCTTTATTGATGTTCCAGCTTAAGAAGAAGGTCTAGGATACTTTAATAGATTGCCATTTGTATCAAAAATTTGACTTTGTATTTTAAGGTTTTTACCTGTTTTGTCTTTACCTTTCTTTTGTATGCCTTTTTTTTTTTTGGGGGGGGGTGGTGGATACCTAAACTTACTCAGCACTGTTTAACCAAGGTTGTGCTGATGTGCCATTAAACCCTACACATCCATACATACATACATACATACATTCATACATACATACATACATACATACATACATACATACATACATACATACATACATATATACATACCATATATACTCACGTATAAGCCAGGTCTAAATGCAAACAACATAGACCCTGATCTGCCATTGCATAATGCGCCGGCAGATCAGGGTCTATGTTGTTTGTTCTACTGATTAGTCCTTACAAACTCCATAGACCCAAATCTGCCGGTGCATTATGTGATGGCAGATCTGGGTCTATGCAGTTTGCAGTTGGTAATGGCTTATACGCGAGTACGTATGGTACATACCTACATACCTACCTTATACGCGAGTACGTATGGTACATAGCTACATATCTACCCAACTACCTACCTAATGCTACATCGATCTGCGTAATATGAGGATCATGACCTAATGACCCCAGCAAAAAGTAATATTCAAAGATTTTCCAGACAATTAAAATCTCCATTTCATACACTGGTTTGGTTTATTTGTTTGATACACTTAATATTCAAAGATTTTCCAGACAATTAAAATCTCCATTTCATACACTGGTTTGGTTTATTTGTTTGATACACTTAATATTCAAAGATTTTCCAGACAATTAAAATCTCCATTTCATACACTGGTTTGGTTTATTTGTTTGATACACTTAATATTCAAAGATTTTCCAGACAATTAAAATCTCCATTTCATACACTGGTTTGGTTTATTTGTTTGATACACTTAATATTCAAAGATTTTCCAGACAATTAAAATCTCCATTTCATACACTGGTTTGGTTTATTTGTTTGATACACTTAATATTCAAAGATTTTCCAGACAATTAAAATCTCCATTTCATACACTGGTTTGGTTTATTTGTTTGATACACTTTAGATTTCTTCCATTTGATCACACATAATTGATTCACTAATGGAAATTTTAAAGTGACTTTGTGTTGATTGACTAATCAAATCTGGTCTGAAATTTGCAGTACTTGGAAACAGTTTGGCATGCTCATTGATATGGGCCAATGTGATTATTTTATTACATTGATATGGGCCAATGTGATTATTTTATTACATTGATATGGGCCAATGTGATTATTTTATTACATAACATTGATATGGGCCAATGTGATTATTTTATTGCACACATTGATATGGACCAATGTGATTATTTTATTACATTCATTGATATGGGCCAATGTGATTTTTTTATTACATACATTGATATGGGCCAATATGATTTTTTTATTACATACATTGATATGGGCCAATGTGATTATTTTATTACATACATTGATATGGAGCAATGTGATTTTTTTATTACATACATTAATATGGGCCAATGTGATTTTTTTATTACATACATTGATATGGACCAATATGATTTTTTTATTACATACATTGATATGGGCCAATGTGATTATTTTATTACATACATTGATATGGACCAATATGATTTTTTTATTACATACATTGATATGGACCAATGTGATTTTTTTATTACATACATTGATATGGACCAATGTGATTTTTTTATTACATACATTGATTTGGACCAATGTGATTTTTTTATTACATACATTGATATGGACCAATGTGATTTTTTTATTACATACATTGATATGGGCCAATGTGATTTTTTTATTACATACATTGATATGGGCCAATGTGATTTTTTTTTTACATACATTGATATAAGCCAATGTGATTATTTTATTGCATACAACAGCTTGGCATGTTCATTTATATGGGCCAATGTGATTTTTTTATTGCATACAACAGCTTGGCATACTCAATGATATGTGCCAAAGTGATTATTTTATTGCATACGACAGCTTGGCATACTCATTAATATGGGTTAATGTGATTATTTTATTGCATATGACAGCTTGGCATGCCCATTGATATGGGCCAATGTGATTATTTTATTGCATACATTGATATGTGCCAATGCGATTATTTTATTATATTCATATATGCAGCTTATGTGACGGCACCAGAAGGAATAAATCATGGATGTATTACAGATTTCCTGTTGAGTGAATTTTTTTTCTCGGTATGGACCTATGCAGTAGTAGTCCAGCTTTTCTTTTGGCCTTTTTGTTTAGTGGATATCAGTTGTTTCTTCCCCTGATGAAGAACTTAATTAGCTCAAAACATTGGGAAACTCTGCCACTCTGAACAAAATGCATGTATATAATATTAGGCAATCATAATATTGAAATGCATTTGAACTTTTATTCAGTATAGCCCATCCTCTAGTATTTTCAGTGGTGTAATGTCTCTTATTTTAACAATAGTAATTTGTGACCATTTTTGACTGTAATTTAGTTTATATTATGTTTTTTCTCCATCATTAGTCCCTTCCATATTGATTGTTTGTATGCAATAAATCTTAATAAGCATGTGATATTTAGAGAAATAAAGAATTTAATCAAATTATGATATTGGAAAAGGAATGTACATAATAAATTATCACATCAGTTAGGTTGCTGGGATCATAAAGAATATTTTCCATATGGGTGGTCTGATTTGATCATGATGATTTTCTGATCCTCTTTCCACTTCATATAGGCAGCAGGTTTAGTGAGGCAAATTTGTTTAGACTTCACTTGTTTGATGCTTTGTATCAAAGCACTTATCAGCTCTTAAACTAGATCGATCAATCTGTCGTGATAATGATTTTTAAAAAATTCTGATGGTTGTTATGGGTGATAGTCAGAATAAAAAATATCATTATCAGTCCACATTGGTAGATCTGTTCTTAAACATAACTAGAAGAAATCTTGGGGAGTCTCTTACCAAACTTGTGTATAGATTCAGAGATTACAAGTAAATCTATTTATTTAACAATTTAACTAGGTTACTCTTTACAGCGCTATTATTTTATAGCAGACATCATACCGTATATACTTGGGTCCAAATGTAAACAACATAGACCCTGATCTGCCATCGCATAATGCACCAGCAGATCAGGGTCTATGTTGTTTGTTCTACTGATTAGTCTTTACAAACTGCATAGACCCAGATCTGCCGGCCCATTATGCAATGGCAGATCTTGGTCTATGCAGTTTGCAGTTGCTATAGGCTTATACGTGAATATAGACGGTAATTAGTGGCAAGATAAATAACTGAAATAGTCAAAGATTGATTTTTAAATCAAACAAACTTTGAACAAATTTATCATTTTTCATAATTGATTATGAAAGATTATTTCATTTTACCAACAATATATATTTTCTTTTATTGCTGTACTTTTTTCTGCATGAACATGTTCCTCATTAAATGGTATGCAACCCTGCATGAGATTTTCAATGTGTGTGTATATGGTGCGGTGTTTTGGGTGGCAGTTAAAGGTAGTCAAAGAAATTTCAGATGTAAAATGCAAAGACTTACTGACCTTGAGCATGGAAGAGCCATTAGAATGGTTGGCGTGTGCAGGAGCATCCATTACATAGCCTGTTGTTTTAATGTCAATCCTCAATTATTTTTAGGCTCAGGCTCAAACTGAGAATGACAGGTAGTTTCTATGACATAGCACATGTAGGAAATCCAAGATCTTTGACACCTGCAGACAAACATTATCTGGTGCTCTCTTGCCTCCGACATTATATCGATTGGAGTTGATTTGGTCTGGATTTTGCAGATCAAAGTCTTGGAACCTGGTGACGAACAAATTAATGCTATGCCTGGTGTTGCATTGATGACAGTGGAGGAAGCATCATGGTCTGGAAAGGTGTCAGTTGGGACAGGCGTTTGGATCCTCTGTGATACTCTGATGAAATCTTGCACTTCTTGTGGTGCCATTTGTAAGACATTATGGGCTGAATGTTTCAGCAAGACAGTGCACTTGCTGATACAGTTTGTTTAATCATCATCTTACTAGCAGCAAAAACTGTCCATGTTCTTCTTTGGCCAGCAAGATCTCTGGACCTGTCACTCATTTAGCATATTTGGGATCTTCTTGGCACCCATGTACAGAATTGCCATGGCATCATGACACATCATCAGTTTATTCATGCCCTCCATAATGAGTGGAATCGGGTTGTACAGTGAGAGATAATGAACAATGTTTGATCTCTATGAAGGCAATATTGTACTGCCTGCATCAAGACTTGCTGAGATCACAGTTTTTCCTGACTTTATCCAATTGTGACTCTCTATTCAATTGGTAGGACTAGGTGGTGAATCTAAAGAAGTAATTTTTCCATACATGTGACAGAACCAGGACATCCCACCAGTAGATCTCAACATTTTGATCAGTAGACTGGCTTCTAGGCGGGTAGATTTTTTATAGACATAAATTTTATGTGTTTTAAAGGGATTGAAAACAAAACCCTCATAAAGCACCATATATTCCTGAAAAACTTAGTTTTTTTGCTCTTCGTGTTTTGCAAAGAAGTAATTTCATTTAATAAGTTGACGAATTTTGTGAAATAATAAAAATAATATAAAGTTTAAAATTAATTTTTATACTGAAATAATGCTTATGAAATAATATTTCATCTGTATAAAATCTGAATGCATGGGATGTAGAGAGGATATTTGCTTGAAATGAGTGAATAACAGATATATTTCATCGAGTGGGTGAAAATGCTTAAGTTTTTCACCCACGAGATGAAATATATCCGTTATTCACTTGGAGCAAGCAAATATTCTTTTTATTTTATGCTCAAGCATATTGTCTAGCAATTTGTATAACACACTGAAGTAGCTGATTTCTTACTGTATCCAGCGCGATAATGTCAGCAGTTTACCGTTTATGTTCTGCTCTGTTTTGTGTATATTTGCACATAAAATATCAGTAGTTACATAATGCTCCTTCCCAATTCAAGGTAAAACCGCAGATAAAAAGAAAATGAAAAAAAAAAAAAAAAATCTGCCCATAGCTGGATTTGAACCTGATTCACGTGGATGCGAAGCGGCCATCTTAACCTTTACACCACGCAAGCATCTTACAAAAAATTTGAAATTTCTTCCCTATAATGTTATCAATGTTTATTGATGGCCAGTGAAAAAAAAAAAGATATTTTTTCACTGCAGTGAAATATCACAATTATTTTACACGGAAAATCCAGTAAATCACTGCCTTGCTTAAAATAAATGAAATTATTTTCTTTAAATATAAAAAAAGAAAAATATACCGAAAATTTACAAAGATTCCATAAAAATCTGGTTCAGGGATCTGAAGGTCATTTCACTCTTGTCTGCGTTGCATTTGGAATACCAAGAAATCTAGTTGAAATATGCTGAACTATTTGATCATACACATAAACCAGAACATTCAACATTTTATTATCCCCTTGATCATTTGATTCATCAATCATGACACAGAACTTCTGACTCCTACACATATTTTAAACTTTTCTGTCCCAGTAGGGGGCTAGGGCCTGAGTGACAATATGTTGTCTTTGTACAATGACAAATCAAAATACTTAACTCGGGGGTGTTTCTGCCAATATCATTTTTTGGTTAGTCTTGCCTTTCTTTCTCACCTCCTTCAAAGGTCAGCCAATTTTTAATCAAAGACTTAAAAACCATCATGGACCACCTTTGATCCCTTATAATAGTTATAACACCTCAAAAAACACCCTGCATTTTGACTTAAACTCTCCAGATTACAACAGTAAGGTAATCAATTAACAAGTTGTTGTGTATACATGTTAGCCTTTTTAATCGGACTACTCAGTCACACATCACTGCACTGGTTGTTGCACTACAATAACAGCTCTAGTCTCTAAAAGACTGGTTCCAGTAGGTTTCTGTTATGTGTGGAAAGAACGTGTAAAAATATATTTTTTCTTCTTCTTTTTTCAAATTAAAAAAAAAAATCTTTTAATTTTCAAAAGCGGTAGATTTCAACTATAAACAGTATGTGTGGTTGATGGCCTTTAAAACGGTATTTTTGTACAACCACCGGTAGAATCACTTGTATCAGTTTCGGTTTTCTGTATTTTCTGGGTCGTCTACGTGCTGTGATGTCACAATGAAAACTGTGCATGTTGAAAAAAATTCATACTACCCTGTTATTTGTTATGATTAGACCCAATGTTTTCTTTTTTTTTACCCAGTTTAGTACTTGACCACCATTGTAATAGTCCATAGTGAACAGTGACTTTCATCTGAAAGTTTTTTAATGACATATAAGGTGCAGAGCATTCATCAATCAGGATTGAATATATTTAGGTTAAACTATATTGGTGTTCAATTTTAGAGAAACAAATTAATATTTAATTTCAGATGAGTAAATGCACCTACATGACCATGTTGACATACATTTTAGCCAATATTGTGTTAAAAGTGCTGTTAAACCAACCGACCAGCCTTCTTTATGAATAGCTGTTGTATACCGTATGTACTCGCGTATAAGCCCATACCAACTGCAAACTGCATAGAGCCAGATCTGCCATCGCATAATGCGCCGGCAGATCTGGGTCTATGCAGTTTTTAAGGACTAATCAGTAGAACAAACAACATAGACCCTGATCTGCCGGTGCATTATGCGACAGCTGTTGGTTGTTGGTTGGTTGTTATGGGTTTAACGCCATTTTTCAGCACATGATAGGCTATACAGTCATGGTGGCCAGTATATTTGGTGGGGGAAGAACCTGAGAAAACCCTGGAAAGAACCACCAACCCACGGGAAGCTACTGGCAAACTTTCTCGCATACCCGCATTGGCTTTTACACGAGTATATACAGTATATAGGGGTGAAATATTTGAAGTATATAAGGAAAAGGAGTTTTTAGATCTTGTGCTTTTTTAGCAGGTGTTCTTGATATGGGGGTGTCCACAAAGCAGGTTTCACTTTATTCTGTATTATTTACAGACACTGTTTAACTTTCCCTTTTAGCCATGATTATTAAGACTGCAACATTTATAAACATGTACACAGCATACAGTAATTGAAACAATACCGTTTAAATGAACCAATTAGAAACTCAACCTTTCCCACCAACTGCATGTTAGGCTTACAGCTATTTATATGTAAGCCGCTGATAATGTGTAGGCCATACTTCGCTCAACTTGTGATTGTTTCATTTGTTGTGCATCATTTACTTCTTATTATGACAGGATTTAGTTTGTAAGACGTGTCTTTGTTGAATATATCTGAGAATTTAGATGCAACATCCTTAGAATTGTCAGGATAATTTTTTGTACTGCTACATATATGTATGTGATGTAAGCATAGCTGTCTTCTGACAGCTTTCTTTATTATTCAACTAAAGCATCACCCAGAACAGGTACTAATAAACAAATTTGCATGAATTATTGGGGACTTCATATATTCTCTCAGAAAATAGTTTCATACAGTGCAGTTTTGGGTTAATTATATGGGTAAATCTCTGCAGAAGAAGTAAACAAGTGTTTTGGGTGTTTTTTAACGAGTTGAAAATACAATTAAAAATAATATCTATTTTTTTTGTTATACTGTATGTACTTGCATATAAGCTTAGTCCAAATGCAAACAACATAGACCATGGTTTGCTGTCGCATAATGTGCTGGCAGATCAGGGTCTTTGTTGGTTGTTCTACTGATTAGTCCTCACAAACTGCATAGACCCAGATCTGCCGGCGCATTATGTGATGGCAGATCTGGGTCTGTGCAGTTTGCAGTTGGTATTGAATTATACACGAGTACATACAGTATATATATATATATATATATATATATATATATATATATATATATATATATATATATATATATATATATATATATTTATAAAGGCTTTTCTGCAATATTTCAGCAGTATTCCTCAAAAACTGGTGGTATATAGATTGATTCTGATTTTAGTTTTTTTCCAGTTGTTTTTTCATGAAACTTGCAGATTGGCTTTTATGACAAATGGCTAATTGGTTTTTTGATTTTTCCTGATTTTGTTGTTGTTTCTCCAGCTAATCAGACTCATCATATATGAATATAATCAGAGCTCTTGTAATGAGTCAAAATTAGAAAGAAGTCAGATGCTGCCAAAAAATGTTGGAGTTATTGTTAGGCTGGGTCATAGCAACATGACCTTATGTTTCTTTCTTATCAGTAATTAGGAACCCTATAGTAACAACCTTTTTTCATCTATCCATCATTCCATCTGTTCATCCATTCATATTTCTTGTAACCACTAAAATTCGGCAACATAATTGGATGCCATTTGCTAGATGAATTGTCTGTTACATGTAGCTTTGCCTTTATAAAGGTTTTGTCTTTGGGGGTCCACTTTTGGTTTTTGCATTGACTCACAGACCTAGATGGGACTTTTATGGGTTTTGTCTCCTCTATTATATTTTAGATTGAGTTGTGGCCCTTGATA
This sequence comes from Margaritifera margaritifera, assembly GCA_029931535.1. NCBI lineage: Eukaryota > Metazoa > Mollusca > Bivalvia > Unionida > Margaritiferidae > Margaritifera > Margaritifera margaritifera. Next base: position 4,222,449 of record JAQPZY010001584.1, on the reverse strand, counting down.
TTTAATTTCACATCTTCACGTGGGATGTTGCTTGAAACCAGCACAGCTCTAGAACCATTCAGCATGACCTTATCAACATAGTCTAGTGCATTTTGGTGTGAACATTGTCTCATAGAGCTAGATGTGCCTTCTCTGGGTTTTGTCTTGTCAAGACATTTTTTTTTGATAGAGTTATGGCCCTTGATATTTAACATTGGTTTTTGCATTGACTCACAGACCTAGATGGGACTTTTATGGGTTTTGTCTCCTCTATTATATTTTAGATTGAGTTGTGGCCCTTGATATTGAATTTCACATCTTCACATGGGATTTTGCTTGTAACCGGCACAGCTCTAGAACCATTCAGCATATTCTGATGCAATTTGGTACGAACATTGTCTCATAGACCTAGATGTGCCTTTTATGGGTTTTTACTCGTCCACACCATTTTGGGTAAATAAAGCTACAATCCTGGAAAATTAACTTTGCATCTTCACATGGGATGTTGCTTGTAACCAACACACCTAAAGAACCATCCAACATATTCTGGTGCAATTTGGTATGAACATTTTCCCATATACTTACATGTACCTTTTAGTCTCATCTACTCCATTTTGGACTGGGTTATGCTCATTGTTAAGCATAGTCTTGTCTTTACGTGGAAACTTGGAATGTTGCTTGCAGTCGGCATAGTTCAAGAACCGTTCAACATACATTGATGGAGTTTGGTAAGAATATTGTCTCACATACCTAGATGTGCATGTTATAAGTGTTTTCATTTTATACAGAGTTATGCCCCTTGTCAATCAACTTCATATCTTTACATGGGTTGTTGCTTGTAATCAGCCTATACTTCATGTATACATTTATTCAGAAGGATTTATCATACTATCGTATATACTCGATACCAACTGCAAACTGCATAGATCAAGATCTGCCATTGAATAATGCCTAAGCAGATCTGGGTATGCAGTTTGTAAGGACTAATCAGTAGAACAAACAGCATAGACCCTGATCTGTTGGCGCATTATGCGACAGCAGATCAGGGTCTGTGTTGTTTGCATTTGGACCCGGGTTATACACGAGTATATATGGTAATTGTTTGTGGAATCAATTTTTCCATGTTTCTAACTTAGTTGGCACCATATAGTCACTAGTGTGCTGAGGTGCCATAAAATGATACTATGTACATACATTGTAATCAGCGTTGCCCAAGAACCATTCAATATATTCCGATTTAATTTGATGGGAATATTGTGTCATGGACCTACATGTCTGGTCCGCTCTATTTTGGACAGAGTTATGGCCCATGTTGATCAGTCTTTACATGGGATGTTGCTAGTATTGATGAGACCTTGAAGGAGCTGCATTTCAAGCATTTCACATACTTGTTTAGAGGAGTCTTGGCCCTATCTTCTCCTAAATTTGGTTTCCCAACAAAAATTCTTCTGTTTAAAGCCTTTGGAGCAAATTGTAGTGAGTTGAGCCCATTGCAGTGATCCCATCACTTACAGTTCCCTTTTTTTTTTTTTTTTTTTGCAATGTATGATGGTTGAAGAAATAAAACTAACTTAAAACATACCCCAGATTTTCACAGAGTTGTTTGACAGTAGATAAGGTATACAAAAACTATTGTTTGTTAATTAGTTAAGGCATTTATTTTCTTAACAACTTTCCAGGCAGGGAGTTATGTTTTTATTATGATTGCAGTCACTGTATGGGAGTAAATTCTACGCTGATCATTGCCAACACTTAATAAGCTTGTGATTACCTTTCCAATTCTCCCATGAAATTTAGATGAGACTTCACTTTTTTTCTGGTTCAACAATGTAAGCAAGTGTTGTAGTAAGGTGCATGAATGTTAACAAGCTTAGAACTTTTGTACTTTGGACAGGGGAGCAAGTTATCAGTAATTCACATCTAGCTAGATAAAAAACTTGATTTGACAGTTGCATAAAGTTCATATTTTTTTTTTTTTTTTGGGGGGGGGCGCATATGTAATAAGGTTCCAGTTTTTAAAGTTAACAGTTTCATGGTTTGCTACACTGGGATTATGGAGACAGTGTCCATGGCAGCTTTAGCTTCCAGGTTCTCTTTCTTCATACCATTATTTTGAGTGACTTTCCTTTCCATTGAACCAAGTTTTTCACCTCCACTATGTGGCCATCTCCCCTTTTCATCTATCTTTGTACACCAATACAGTGACTGACCTATTGCAATGTTATGAATGAGTTGCAAAATTCCGGCCCAAATAAAAACAACCAGAAAGCTAATTAGATTTGAATCAAAATTTATAAAGTTATTTTTTCAGGAAGACAATATAAGACTCTAAAGGTGTGGAGGTCAAAAGTTCATATGTTGGAATCATCATTTTGAGAAGCAGAAATGCTTTCTTTTAATAAACACATTCATTTTATTGGTTCTTGTCGCAAAGTTTGGGAAATTATTTATGTTTATGTTGAAAGAAACCAATTGATCATTTGGGCCAAAATTTTAAATGTAAGGCCACTATACTTTTATGAAAGTCAAGTGAGTAGGTGTATGCTGCATTCTTATTTCCATGTGATCCAGCTTCTATTCAGCTCCATACTTGGGAGAAGGGAAAGGTGTTCTATTTAGGCATTCATCTGTTTTGTGGAGGCTCCTTTTGATAAGAATTCATCTTTTTGGATATTGTCATTTTTTTTGGCTCAGTAAGCACTGGATAGGTTGAAAAGTCTCTGATATTTTTAGAGGGGCTTTAGTAGCTCAATTGGTTGAGTGTTAAACTCATAATCCAAGGGTCATGGGTTCGATACCTGCCCAAGCCAGCTTTATTGGCTGCCTCAGTGTGTTTTGGGGAAAGTCAGTTAACTTCCATTTCCTCAGTATGATATACTGGTAGTGAATAATGTGTTAAAAGTGCCATTAAACCAACCAACCAACCAACGAACCAACCAACCAACCTGGTCATTAATTTTGCTCATAATGGTTCTTATCATGGTAGAGGCTGACTGCTGTTAATGCATAATACCTGTTTATACATAATACCTGTTAAAACACTCATGCTGTTTTAAGAGATAATTAATCTGTCAATACTTTAAAAAAATTTTGTTCCTTGGTCTTGTTATATGATGATATATTACCCTTGTAACAGGTGGAGAAAGTGTTTTGTCTGTTACACTCTAGACAGGTGACAATTTTACCTGTGTTCAACACCTGTGTCTTTCAGGTTTGATAGTAAACTTGTATAACTGAACAATTTGATGTAATTATGTTGTCTTTTTTCCAAATCAATGCCATGAATTGAATATCAGTGTTAGTACGAGGTTGATTCTTGTTGGATATGTCATTTGTCACTGTTAAACTCTATCTGACATGCTTTGATGTCATTTTGTGCAGGAAAAAATTATTGGTAGTTGGGAGGTGGGGGAGGAGTTAAAGCACCACTCCTCCATTTGTGGAATCTAGATGATTGCAGTTAATAACCCTCCCATTAGAAAATGAAGTACATTTCCACAGTTGTGTCTGTCTGTCTTCATTGAAATTCATAGTAATCGCTGACCTAACATTATATCATATGTCATATTGTGGTGTAACTCTTTCCAGCATCATCATTATAAGCATGCAATGGCAAGTCTTTGTAGATGTGTTATAAATAGAACTCTAAATTTATTATCATTATATATGTCAAAATAGCTTAACAAATATATAGATGGAGTGTATTATTATGACGTCCTTCCCTTCCATACATCCATCTTGTACTAATTTCATTTCTGTACAATAACTCATTTTGTGCACCTTCTGCAGTTACCAAACTTTGTGGATGGATTGCACACAAGGGTAAGGAAGAACCCTATCGCTTGCAATCAATTGAGATCAACAGGGAGATTTTTTAAGGTGGTCCAAAAGTACATAGTAACAAATAAGAAATTTGTTCAATCACTATTTGTGTCTTCATATATACCACCTGAGCTGAAGCTAAAAGTCCCTTACCTAATGTTCCTCCCTCCATCAACACCAACATTTTCATATTTTGTCTTTTAGGTACCGTATATACTCGTGTATAAGCCAGTTCCAAATGCAAACAACATAGACCCTGATCTGCCATCGAATAATGAGCCAGCAAATCAGGATCTGTGTTGTTTGTTCTACTGATTAGTACTTACAAACTGCATAGACCCAGATCTGCCAGCGCATTATGCAATGGCAGATCTGGGTCTATGCAGTTTGCAATTGGTAAGGGGTTATACATGAGTATATATGGTATACAGTAATATGTTTCTGTTATAAATGCTTTTTAGTTCCTGTTTGATATTATTACAATATTGTATGCACAATTTTCTTTAATATCTCATTAGTTGTTTTCAATGTTTGCCATCCTATGCCTTCATTACTCACATCATGATGACATTATAAAAGTAAAGATTGTAAATGAGGAGATAATATAAGCTTAAGCTTGTTGCTCAATCCTTTAGAAATAAAATACTGTTTAAATCAACCCTATTGATTTCGGGGGCCAAAAGCTCAAAGGACAGAAAAATGGTTTCTGCACAATAAATTGAGTTCTCCACCATCAATAGTTACCAATCTTTGTGGATGGGTGGCACTAGGGGTAAGGAAGAACCCTGTCAATCTTGAGGTCAGAATGTCCCAGGTGAATGTAACTGAAAGAAGAAAAATGGTTTATGCACAATACCTTTAGGTTTGCATCATTTACGGTTCGAAACTTTGTGGATGGTTTGCACCTGGGGAAAGGAAGAAACCTGTTGATTTGGGGGTGAAAAGGTAAAAGGTCAAGGTCACTAAAATAAAACTGGCTTCTGCACAATAACATTAGTTCTACATCACATAGCTGGATCAAACTTTGTGGATGGCTTGCACTTAGGGTTAAGAAGAAGCCTGTTGATTTTTGGGTCAAAGGGTCAAAGGCCAAGGTCATTTTGACTGAAAGAATAAATATGGTTTCCATGCAGTAACATCAGTTCTACATCACAGACCTGGACAGAGCCACTGTAGCTCAGTTGGCAGAGCGTCTGACTCATAGTCAAAGGGTCATGGGTTAAATACTCACTAAGACCAGCCTGGGTCAGTTGCCTTTGTGTGTCCTTGGGAAAGGCATGTAGCTCCCATATCCTCGGCATGACAAAGCCATTATTGTGTTAGAAGTGCCACCAATCCAACAAAAACAAAAAAGCAAAACAAAACATCACCAACCTGAACTGCACTCTTTGGATGTCTTACACTTGGGCTAAAGAAGAAGCCTATCAGTTTGGGGTCAAGGTCACTGTGAAGAAGAATGGTTTCTACACAGAAATTTTAGAGAATTATTAAATACAGGATGGGCATATAATGTGCTGTTCACAGTACTCATGCTGAAAAATAAAATATACATCATTAAACTTGAAATTCAGTTTGACACTTTTTAAACAGTACAGTATATGCCAATTACTCCATAATGTATTTCAGCTCATTTCAGAAGTTGAATGAAACTTAAATAGAGCTGTACATGTATTACTAGATTGTCTCTTATGGTAGTTATTGTATGCCTGTTGGAAGGTAAAGTATATCATGCTTAGACATTTGAATGTCCTTCCACCTGTCTATTTTGGTTTCTGTCCAGTTACTTCAGCTCTAGATAAAGATCTTTGACCAAACTATGTGTATGGCTTGTACTTGGTGTAATTAGTATGCATGTCAATTTTGTGTATGGCTTGTACTTGGTGTAATTAGGATGCATGTCAATTTTGTGTATGGCTTGTACTTGGTGTAATTAGGATGCGTGTCAATTTTGTGTATGGCTTGTACTTGGTGTAATTAGGATGCGTGTCAGTTTTGTGTATGGCTTGTACTTGGTGTAATTAGGATGCATGTCAATTTTGTGTATGGCTTGTACTTGGTGTAATTAGGATGCGTGTCAATTTTGTGGCTTGTACTTGGTGTAATTAGGATGCGTGTCAATTTTGTTTATGGCTTGTACTTGGTGTAATTAGGATGCGTGTCAATTTTGTGTATGGCTTGTACTTGGTGTAATTAGGATGCGTGTCAATTTTGTGTATGGCTTGTTCTTGGTGTAATTAGGATGCGTGTCAATTTTGTGTATGGCTTGTTCTTGGTGTAATTAGGATGCGTGTCAATTTTGTGTATGGCTTGTACTTGGCGTAATTAGGATGCATGTCAATTTTGTTTATGGCTTGTACTTGGTGTAATTAGGATGCGTGTCAATTTTGTGTATGGTTTGTACTTGGTGTAATTAGGATGCGTGTCAATTTTGTGTATGGCTTGTTCTTGGTGTAATTAGGATGCGTGTCAATTTTGTGTATGGCTTGTACTTGGTGTAATTAGGATGCATGTCAATTTTGTGGCTCAAAGATCAAGGTTAAGGTCACTGCCTGAAATAAGAAAAGTGGACGTGCTGAAGATCATCCACATGTGGGCGCGCTGAACAGTTATCCACAAGCAAGGCAATTTTTCTTCCTTGCACTTTCATCTTTCTGTCGAGTTTCCTTATCCACTCCATAGAAATGTCCGATGTCATCCAAGCTTTTGTGTTTGCATGATAATCCACAGGAAGATGGTGCACATTCTTAAAACAGCGAGGCCTCTTAGACTTGCCAATAACAAGAAGTGGCATTTTATCATTGCCAATCATATTTGATGTGGCTAGAACAGAGATGCGGTCTTTAGTGCACTTAAAAAACAAAGCTGTTTCATCCGGATTGTATATATCCTCAGACTTATGATTCTGCAAGATATCTTTAAGTTTGGCTTTCCATCCATCAAGCTGTGATGTGTCTGCTGAGTTGTCTTCTCCACAAATCCTTTTGTAACCAATGTTATGACGAACTTTAAAGCGACTGAACCAACCACTTGTTGCAGTGAAGTTCTCCACACTAAGTTTTTTGCAAATTCTTTCGCTTTCTCGATAATCATATCACGATCTATTGATAAGGTAGAATTTCCAATGCGGGTTTCATGGAACCATTTTACTGTGGCCTCCTCCATGTCTTCAAATTTAGCAGTCTTCTTCTTCTTCCTTTGGGGAGCGCAGTTACCTTCAATGTAGTCTTTCTTTATAGACTAGGCAGGTTTCATCCATCCTGACAGGGTGTTATGTTTAAGTGAAAAATGTTCACAGACATCTTTGCAAGATGCCCCACCTTCAACTTCCTTAACAGCCAGATATTTAGTTTCCAGAGACTGTAAATTTAATCTGCGCTTTACACTGCTGTTGGTAGCCATCGTAAACATAAATAAAGTTAAAAAGGAAACTTTCACAGCACAATAAACTTGTTTTAATCACCGATCGCTTTGGAAAATGCAACAATCGATCAGATTTCATTGCTTTTTTCAAGTTTGGTGATGTTTTTTTTTAATGAAGGGTGCATTGTTTTTATTGAACATCGTGACCGGCATGCTTTGATGAAGAGTACATGTGTTATTTAAGTCGCTGCGAGAGGATAACTTTATAGGACCAAACAAAAGCCTGTTTTTTAATCTGACCACAACATTAAAGCCTGGCGGCAACATCAACTAATTGTAGAACAAAGTATAGGTCGAAACTGGCCGCTTGTCAACATAAATGATCTGTCGGCAAAATTAAAGCCTGGCGGCAACATCACATAATTGCAGAACAATGTATGGGTCAGAACTGGCAGCTTGTCGACATAAATGATTAGAAAACAAAGGATTTGTTCAAGCTGGGACCAAAGGCTTCTGTCGACATGTACGTTTTTTTTTTATTTCGACATCAACATAAGCAATAAAATTTGGTAGTGATAGTAGACCAAGGGACCAGGACTTTGCTTTTTTGTCGACATAGGCGGCTTCTCGACATAAGTGATGTCGATATAAGTGGGTAGGACTGTACAGGTGAAATTTAAGGAGGGTTTGACTGTTGATCTTAATTACAGGTACCTCAGTAGTTTCCTTTATGTGTATTGTATAGAATGTAATTTTTGTGTATCTTATAGGATGGAATTCATTTGTATTCTGTTGGCAAGGTTACATGTGTCAGATGGTCTGATTGTGGATGTCCAGGTTAAAATTATGGATTGACCATGCATGGACATCTATGGTCAGGGCCCATGGTCTATCCATGAACTATCTCAGTCTATTCTAGAACTGAAAATTTAGTGGGAAAACTCCCCCATCCATTTGAAAAAATAAAGAGGGGACATCTGAAAATAGGGATTTAGTGAAGAAATAAAGGTAGGGCTTGAAAATATGATGCATAATTTTTGCGTGGTCTGCTGATTTCCCTGTCTTCATGATGTGTCATGCACCACACACCATGCATCATCCATCAACAAAATTCCTATTTTAAAATTCTAAAAAAAAAAAAAAGGACCAATTTGCACAGAGCACTCTGGCATGAAGGATTTTCAATAATCAAATATGGCCACAGTTAGTAAAACAATGACTTCTTCTCAAAAACCACTGAACACAGTATGACAGAAAGCATCTGCATGAACGTCTTTCAAGTTTGTACAAATAATGTTGATCAAACTTAAATCATGGCCACCATTGCTAAAAATAAAAAAAAGTTTAAATGACTTCTCCAAAATCCCTGAATGTAATTTGACCAAAAATTTACAGAAAGCATCTTTGCATGAAGATCTTTCAAGTTTGTACAAATATTATAGATCCATCATCAAATATAGCCATTGTTACTAAAAATAAACAAACCTTTAAACAACTTCACAAAAAACTATAAACTGAATTTGATTATTTGACTGAAAGCATGCTGGCATTAAAACCTTTTAAATTTATATAAATGATGCCAATCTGCCATCAATTATGGTGACTGTTACTAAAAATAGAAAACCTTGAAATCACTTCTCCAAAGCCATTGAATAAAATTTGATCAAAATCCTGGCATAAAGACTTTTCGAATTTATACAAAATGATGCCACAACCAACCAATACTAAAAATATAAAAACATTTAAACAACTTCTTCCTAAAAATCCACTCTACTAAATTTGTCTAATTTTTAGCTCTACTGGTGTTAGACCAAAAGAACTCATGGGATGGTTTATTGTCCATCATCTGTTGTTGTACATCCAATGTCTGTCTGTCCATTAGCACAAGTTTGTTATTCATACTCCTCCTAAACTACATGGAGGATTGCAATCAAACTTAACACACACATTCATCCCAAGGTCTAGTTGGTCCTAAATGAAAAGGTTCTGCTCAGACATCCAGTATGGCTGCCACAACAGCATTTTAAAAATCTTATCGCTACTCCACCTGAATGGTTCCACTTGGACATCCAGTATGGACACCACAGTGACCATCTTGAAAATCTTGTTATTCCCACTCCTTTAGAATGTATAGTCATATCAACATGAGAGTTCACTAAAAGACTTCTTACGAAAATGGTGCTGATTCTGACATCCAATATGGCCACCACAGCAGCCATCTTGAAAATCTTCTTATTGCTTCTCCTCCTACATGGAACGTTATATTGACATGGGGTTTACACCAGAAGACTTCTTATGTCTAGTTGATCCTAAATAAAAATGGTGCTGCCTGGACATCCAATATGGCCACCACAGCAGCTGTCATCAAAATCTTGTTATCACTACTCCACCTGAATGGATAGTCATATCAACATGGGGCTTTCTCTTAAAGACTTCTTATGATGTCTAGCTGGTCCTAAATGAAATGGGGCCCCGTGTGGTCAAGTGGTCTAAGGTGCTTGCCTTTACATTTCATTGACATCTCACCTCTCTCCGCATGGGTTCAGTCTTGGCTGGACCAACATGAGTATGTGAGAAAGCTTGCCAGTACCTTCCCATGGGTTGGTGATACTGGCCGCCATGAATAGCTTATCATGTGCTGAAAAATGGTGTTAAACCCACAAAACCCAAACCCAAACATAAATGAAAATGGTGCCAATCTGACATACAATATGGCCACCACAGCAGCCATCTTGAAAATCTTGTTAATGCTACTCCCCCTGAATGGAAAGTCATATCAGCATTGGGTTTTCGCCAGAAGACTTCTTATGGTGTCTAGTTGGTCCTAAAAAAGGTATACCTATCTGATATCCAATATGGCTGGCACAGTGGGCATCTTGAAATTGTTATCACTACTCCTCCTAGATGGAAAGTCATATCAACATTGGGTTTTCACCAGAAGACTTCTTATTATGTCTAGTCCATCCTAAATGAAAATTGTGCTGATCTGACATCCAGTATGGCCACCATGTCAGCCATCTTGAAAAACTTATTATTTGTACTCTTTCTTAATGAAAAATCATACAGACATGGGATTTCCACCAGAAAACTAATTATGATATCTAGTTGGTCCTGAATGAAATTGATGCAAATTTTATCTCAAATATGACTGCCACAATGAACATATTGAAAATCTTGTCACTAACTCCGCTGAATAGTGTATAGTTTGTCCTAAACGAAAATGGCGCCAATTTTACATCCAGTGGCTAATTTGAAAACTGTATCACTCAAGAATATCAGAGATGGTTCAACTCTCAACACTTAAAAAGAAGAAATGGTCTTATCTTGAATTTCTGAAAATTGTTTTTGGACAGTCGAACATCAGTCCATTCAAGGGATTCTTGTTTCAGAAAGCATCCTGGCATAGAGGGCTTTTGGGTCTATACAAATGATGCTTATCTGTTATCAAATATGGCCACCATTACTATAAATAGAAAAACATGTCATTCCTGGCATGACACCTGGTGCATATGTTTGTATACCCCATATACGTAATACGAATTGAAGTTAAAATTCATTTCATCCACCCCATTGTGTCAGCGCCAACATGTTTCATATTTTATTTATTAGCAAGTAGCAACATGTTTATGCTATCAATACTTGCTAATTACTTTCTGATACAATTAGAATATTGTATGAGCAATTTTCTTCAAAAATTTAATTATCTAGTACCAAATTTAGCATTTATCATTGTATTGTCTTTCATTCCTCATGTTAGATCATTTAAGTATGATTATACAGAGCGCGAAATAAGCTTACACTTGTTGGTCAGTCATCTGTATCTCGTGATGTGGTATTGTATGTACTTTCTATTATCATGTTTTAAGTAAAGACTGTTTAAACCAGCTTCTTCTAAAAAAGTGCTTAACAGACTTTGCTCAAATTTGACAGGAAGTGTCCTAGCTTGAATGCCTTTCAGATTTGTACAAATGATGCTGTTCCACCCTCAAATATGGCTGCCATATTGAAAGTGCAAAAACATTTACATAACTTTATCTAAAAAGAAACTGCTGAACAGATTTTGACCCAACTTTGACATAAAGTGTCCAGGCATAGGGGCATATTGAACAAATGATGCTGACTAGTCATCGGATGAAGACACAAAAACTAGAGAAATATAGCTTGAAATAATTGTTTTCATAACATATGCAATGAACAGCATTGGACGAAATTTCAGCTGAAAGCAGTTGGCTGACCCAGATTTCTTGGCCAACTGCTCTTGCATTTGGCTATTAGGCAGATGTCAGTCAGGTGAGAGATCTCAGGTCCACTTGGGTCTCTTGTTAGAATTAAGTACATGTGCTATGGAATATGATGCAACTTTAAAGTAACTAACATTTTTAAACATGGTTAAAGTGCAGAAAATTTATACTTTTCTGTGGATTTTTTCATCTGTGAATCAACTTCATATTAATGTATGTAATATCTTTTGATATGACAATATATTTATCCCATGAAGTTGATTAACAAGTTTGATTATATCTTTTGATATGACATTATAGTTATCCCATGAAGTTGATTAACAAGTTTGAGTATATCTTTTGATATGACATTATAGTTATCCCATGAAGTTGATTAACAAATTTGAGTATAACTTTTGCTACTAAAAATAGTGAAAAAATAGCAGTACTTGATTAAAATTGTATTCTCCTACCCAGTTCAAGTGCAGTTTTAAGAACTTTTTAATGTATTCACAGCCACAGTATATCAGATAATGTGCCTCATTCACTAAATGTTATAAATACCCCCCAAAAAATCAATATTTCTCATCAAAACAGTGACTAGTAGATAGTATTTTGGAAATTTTGGAGTTAGAAAAAGCACTTTAGGTACATTTAAATTTATTTGAAGTACAGAAAGAACTGATGATGCCAGACTCCATTAATCAGTAGGTTCCAGTATCTGATAATACTGTTGGGAATATCAGTCTAAATCATTGTACTGTGAAATGATTCAATAATCCAGAATGCTTTTTAATCCAAATGAAACAAAATAGAATAAAAGTGGGCTTCACTTCTGTAATCTTACATACACTTGGAGCAAGTAGCATGTTTCTGTACCAAAAAATCATTTTGTGCATTGGTTTCTTACTTTAGAGGGAATTTTATGATAAGAGGTGAACTTGAAGCAGAAGATTACAGAGACCCCCATTGTGTGGTATCACTTGAATTAAATTATATATAGAACAGATTTTGTAAGTTTTCATTTTGGTTTTATCGTGGAATTCTACGACATTTATCAAAAAGTTGGGATGCTCCTTTATAAGTAGATGGTAATCTGTCATACCGTATTGACTGGTTCAAGAGTTGATCCTCTCTGTAAACACTGATTATAGAACCAGACTGATGTCAGTCACAATGTAGTTTATGTATTAAGGTTCCTTTAAACTTTATGTATAATTTATATTTTAAAAAATGTATTTATCTATAGATTTCTTTTATCAAATCAGGTTTAGTCTAATTGAATCAACCTGTATAGGAAACATTTGAGTAATAATCGAATGGTACTAAAATGTAATACATTATAAACAAGGATTATTGCTACCCTAAATTCCAACACAGCATATCTGATGACTGCGGGGTTCTTGTGCTTGAAAGACTTCAAGGCATTTTGAAATAATTTTTACCAGAATCTTGTCATATTAATTTAGGTGCCCTGGAGAGTTGATGATTTCCACACAGGTACTTAACACACAGTTTATACTTGCATTGAGACCCCTGAAGATTTCTAATTGTAAATTTAGAATAAAAATTCATATAGAAACTTACCGACTGTAATCTTGTTGTTTTTGTTTTGTAAGTAAGTCTTAATTTTCAAATATTTGTAGAGTTTTATCTAGACATGGCTAAAGATTAGTGACAAATTAATTGATATGTCGTCATATTTTGTCCTGTATCAGATGTTATTGTTCTTCTATTTAGTGGCAACATTTCCTCTTTGTGTCAATTGATTATTGTGAGACTTGATTAGTTGACAATTGTCATAAAATTTGGCAACTTAGTTTCGAATGATTTGGCATAGTTCACTATTGTCATTAGACTTGACAGATTAGTTCACTATTGTCATTAGACTTAGCAAATTAGTTCACAATTGTTAGACATGGAAAATTAGTTCATCATTGTCATAAGACTTGCCTAACTAGTTCATATTGTCATAAGATTTGGCTAATGGGTTCACATTTGTCATAAGACTTGGCAAATGAGTCCACCAATGTTATAAGACTTGACAGATTCGTTTGCCAATGTCAGAACACTGGGAAGTTTATTCACTATTGTCATTAAACTTGGCAGATTAATTTGCCATTGTCAAAAGACTTGACAAATTAGTTCACATGCAGACATGGAAAAAAAAATGATGCTAGGTGTGCTCTAGGTCAATAGTAGTGTTGTATGGATTGCAGTATTTGTTTGACACAAAACTATGAATTTAAAATTTGTTGTGCTACTGGTCAGAGAGCTTCAGACCTGCCAATCTTTACGATTTGACCATAAGACTTACTGAAACAACCCATAAGTTACAGACTTACAGAATAATTGCACAAAATATGAAAATGCAATTGTTACAGTCAAATCCGGATATTGATTTGTCTGGGTTTGGGCAGGATCCAGGTTTTCATATTACATTTATTAGAATTGGTTGGAGAATCAGACTAATTTAACAGGAGTACCTCACATGCTTCAATCTTCTCATGTTTGTCATGCAGAATGCCTGCATAATCAAGCTTTTGCTTACAGAACAATCTAGAAATGTTGTCCAGCAAATGAAAACACATTGATGATGAAAGGGACAATCATCCCCATAAAAGTTCAAATAATCAGCACGGAAATATAAAAAGTTATATTCAGATTATTAGAAAAAAAGCAGGAAAGGCAATAATTAGCCCAGGTACATTTATTGGACACCATATTGTGTCAATTTGAGTATATTCCTCATGGTGGGAGAGATGATTACCGCCACCACTCAATATTTGAAAAACAAACAAACAAGGATCATGTCAACTTGGGAGATCAAGCAAGAAGCCATTGACATCCATGGGGTTGGGAACTGCAGTTTCTGAAACTGAACTGGAGGTCACTAAAGTCTGTTTTCCAGTTTGACAATAGCAGTACATGATATTTCATTACACTTTACTGAAAATTGGTCTAATTTTTGTTTGGTAGGGGGGAATATCCACTGCCTTAATGAGAAGGTCTTGTTAGGATTGGCAGACCTTGAGCTTATGCAATAGTGTGTCATCCATCATGAAGTACCATATATACTCGCATATAAGCTGATTCCAACTGCAAACTGCATAGATCCAGATCTGCCATCACATAATGCGTCGGCAGATCTGGGTCTATGCAGTTTGTAAGGACTAATCAGTAGAACAAACAACATAGACCCTGATCTCTCGGCGCATTATGCGATAGCAGATCAGGGTCTATGTTGTTTGTATTTAGACCCAGATTATACACAAGTATTTACGGTATCTATCCTTTCATCTGTTAGCACAAGTCTGCTATTGCTACATGACCTCCTCAACTACTGGGAGGATTGCCATGAAACTTTCCGCACTTATTCATCCCAGGGACTAGTTGGTCCGAAATAAAAAAGTGACCTTGACATCCATTATGGATGACAACCATAGTGGCAATCTTGAAATTCTTGTTTTTATTAAAGTAAAGATTATTGTTAATGAGGAGAGAGCCTGAAATAAACTTAAATTGACACTGAAGTTTAGAAATGAAGACAACATCTTAACATACATGAATGAAAATTCCTTCAAAGTTGGTTTAGGAGTTTTCGAGATATTTAAGTTTGGCAACTTACAGGATAGGTAACTTTGGTCAGTCATTAATTTTCAGGAGTTCTGATGATGTCATACCAGATAAAAGATTTTTTTTTTAAAAATGATTGATCTGTTATAATATAAATTAATGTCAATTTTGTTGCAATTTTTAAATGAAAGATTTGTAGGATGCTGTTGTCCATTTAGGTAGTTATTTGGATAATTTTAGCAGCATTAAAAATTGAAATTTCAATAGTTGAAAAAAAGTAAAAGTTTCTAAAATCTCAACATTATATCTAGCAGACCTTATTCATATGTTACTAGACACATTTGAAATGTAAGTATATATAAGTATAAGTATAGTAAATGTAAGTATAAGTTAGAATATATTGAAACTAGAGATTTTTCTCATTTTGACAGAAAATTCAAATGTAAACTTTATAAAAAATAAATGTAAACATCCATGTTTGGCTGTAATTAAAAAAATATGTATTCCTTCTCATTTACAAAATGTGTTTATCTAAATATGAATGTTAATTTAAACATATTTTATTAAAAATGAAAGAAAAAGAAAGGATCTTAAATACTGTTACAGAAAATTTAAATTATTACAAATTAGTATTCCTTATCTATGATATCATCAAAATCAGGGAAAGATAATATCTTTGTGACGAGGTGTGTCACCTGAAAAATCTGTAAATGCTCATTACTTTAAAACTACTTGACAGATTTTTATAAAAATTTTACCCTCCTTACTTTTGTAATGTTGATTTCTAAACTTCAGTGTCACTTTAAGTTTGTTGCTCAGTCCTCCATATCCCTTGTTCAATTTTTTAGTGGGAGCCTCAACAGTCCATTTGGTAGAGCGTCAGATTCACAATCCAAGGGTAGTGGGTTCAATATCCACCCAGGCCAGCCCGGGGTGGCTGCCTCGATGTGTCCTCGGGAAAGTCACTTAGCTCCCATTTCCTCAGCCAAAAATGTGTTAAAAGTGCCATTAAAAAAAACAAAAAAGCAGAAATAATTTTTTTTTATGTACTGTCCATGAAGACTTGTGCAAATAAATACTATTTAAATCAGTCTTGTTATTTCTAGTTCTCTTGTAGAGATGGTCATATTGACATGGATTTTTTACTAAAAAAAAAAACTTTTATGATATATTTTTTGTCCTAAATGAAAATCATACTGACATGACCTCCCATAATGGCCAGCATAGTGGCCTTTGTGAGAAAAAAAACATGTTAACACTACTTCTCCTGAATGGATGATCATAGCAACATGTTTTTTTAAAATTATTTCTTGCAGTATGTAATTGTTCCTATATTAAATTATGATGATTCAACCTCCAAAATGGCTGCTGTGGCAGCCATCTTTAAAATCTGTAAATGGCTACTACTCCTGAATGGATGGTCTTATTGACATGGTATATTTACTAACTCACTAATGCAATATATTGTTGCTTCTAAAGGAAAATGGTGTTTATCTGACCTCCAACAAGACACCATTGTGGCCATCTAAACAATCTTGTGATCACATCACTACAGACTGCTTGTCTTGAATGAATAGTGGCACTGACATGGGGTTTTCACTAAAACACTTCTTGCATGATGTTATTGCTTCTGAATAAAAATGGTGCAGATCTGACCACTGACATATCTGTACTTTTGTGAAAGAGTTTGAAAAGCAGACTGAATTGAGCTTGGGGCAGTGTTCGTTCCAGAAAGGAAAAAGTGGGGCCCTTTACCAGGTATACAATAAAAGGGTTGCTAATATCCTTACCTGGATTTTGTTTATTCAGGAAAATTCAAACACATATCATCAGCAGGCCCCACTGTTGCAGGTCGTATATATTGAGAATTTAATTGCTCATGCTTGAGTAACTATCCCTCCTCATGAATTTTATTTTGGACACATTAGTCTGCATTATTACCCCCCTGTGTGCTGCACAGGAAACAAATGCAACAGTGCTTGGGGTTTTTTTTCTGTTATTTTTTTTTAACAAAGATTTCATCTTGTCCTCTTTGCATTTGCTATCATTGACCATTGACCATGTGCTTTCAGTTGGGGCCCAAGCTACTGTGTAGTCAAAGTCAGTATAACATTTCTGTCAGCTATTGAAATTGGTCATCTTATTCTTCATTGGCTATTGAAATTGGTCATCTTATTCTTCTTTGACTATTGAAATTGGTCATCTTATTCTTCTTTGGCTATTGAAATTGGTCATCTTATTCTTCTTTGGCTATTGAAATTGGTCATCTTATTCTTCTTTGGCAAGGACCATACTTTATTCAGTAAGTCAGCTTGTGTGGCACTTGATTCAGTCAGTGAAAAATCAACCATAAAAATATTTTTGTTTTTATTTTCTGGCATCTTTTTTTATGAGCCCTACCATAGAGGTAACTTTCTTGTGCCAAAGATGAAAAATAAGTCAATGGTGCAGCCTCAAATGAACGCTGTAAGGCAAAGACCAAGGTCATCGCTTGCATTTTTGTACTTCACTGAGCTTATTAACACTGTCAGTGACTTGTATCAATACAAATGAATTTTGGCCAGACTTGGTATTTTGTTGCATTCCAGTAAACAAGTTGATAGTCAGCACTCTGTCATGGATTTTCAGGTCAAAGGTCTTCACTCTGGTTTTTAGCTGTACTGGCATATGAACCTGATAACACCAACACATATGAACAGATTTTTTTTTATCAAACTCAGAGTGTGGATATATCTGAAAAATACCTTGAATGATGCAAGTTGAATAACCTGGCTTTTTTTATCCAAAAAACATCTAAGTTAATTGAGTTGACTAAACTTAGCATGTGGGTATATCTTGACAATGTCTGAGATAGGTTCAGTGATCCATGATATTAGGTTTAAGGTCAAAGGCAAGGTCAAAGGTATTGACTCAAGTTTTTAGCTGTACAGGTTTGTGAGCAAGATAACACCAACAAGTGTGAATGGATTTGATCAAACCCAGTTTGTGGATATATATAAAGAATATTTTTAATGATACAAGCTGAATAACTTGGGTTTTTGCCCCCAGAAATATAAGTTAATGAAGCTAGCTAAACTTCGCATGTCAGTATATCTTAACAATGTATGAGACAGATTCAGTGATACATGATATGAGGTTCTAGGTCAAAGGCCATGACGAATATTTTTTCATACTGCACTTACAGGTATCTTGTGAAGTTGTTAACTGAAACATAAGAAAGTATTTTTATTACCAAATTTGGTATGTTGGAGTTTCTTGAGGATATCTGAGATGGTTTGAATAAAAAGACAGAAGAAACTGACTTGTCATGGATTCCGGGAAATTCTTTTCATCTAGTACTAGAGCATCAGTTCCACTGAAGGGAGCTGCGAAGGTGCAGTGGTTAGCATACCAAATTTACAACCAAAAGGGTGCAGGTTCAAATCCTACCATTGGATCGGTCCGGGTCAGCTACCATGATGTATCCTTGAGCAAGGCACTTTACTCTGATTGCTTCGGCACTAAATAACCTACTTGTGTTGCTGTGCTGTAAAACACCAAATCAAACCAAACCCATCGAGGGACCCTTATTATATACAGGATTAACAGTAATGATGACAGTGAAATTTATGATGCATCTAACAATGTGATATTTACTGTGAATTGAAAGTAAATTCTTTTGAATACATTGGATAGATGTGAGTGGAAAACTCTCTTTAGACGGTAAATACAGTAGATAGCTGTAAGTGTCTCAGATCTGTTCACTCCCCAGCCTCCAGATAGTACCGTCTATACTTGCGTATAAGCCTATACCAACTGCAAACTGCATTGACCCAGATCTGCCATCGCATAATGCACCGGTAGATCTGGATGTATGCAGTTTGTAAGGACTAACCAGTAGAACAAACAACATAGACCCTGATCTGCCTGCACATTGTGCGACGGCAGATAAGGGTCTATGTTGTTTGCATTTGGACCGAGCTTATACACGAGTATATACAGTACCTCAGGCCCTCTAATTCACTGGAGCCAGAAAAACTATATCCCAAGTACAGACTGTCAAATTAGATTGGGAGATGCAAAACAGAGCTTCAGGCTCTAACTCTTGCCTTTGTTCACCTCTAATATTTTGGGATTTAGACTAAATTAAATGCTGAGTTTGGACTAATTGAGAATGACTGTGAGGCTTTCACTACAAGTCTTTAGAAATGTCTTAATTGACCAGTGAAGACTGTAGGTATCTTTGTTTGGTCATAGAGATGTACAGATTATAGTTCTTATCCTAGATCAACGATACATGTACTTGTCTCATTCCTTTACACCTGTATGTGTGATACTGTTTGCCAATGTGAGATAGACATGTGGATGGATAGACCTATCCCACATGAGTACTGTTACGCACCTCTTGTAACAGGTGTACGATTTGGTTCATTATCGTTATCTGGAGAATGATCGACCTCAGTGTTATTGCCCGAATCGAGTAAATAATAAAATAAAATATGAAATTTATAGATGGGATAAATAGAGATCTGAGTAGAGATATAGAATAGAATAACACGAGCCCCCGTATGTGAAATATAAAAATTTAATCAATTACATAAACAAAATGAAAATTGTACATGATATTTGAAAGATACACTTCTTTTAGAAATCAATTACCGAATTTCAACACAAATGTAATTATCTGATCTGTTTATATCGATAAGACTCAGTACATCATGGAATCGAGTGAACAATCAAATCAATTGCCCAGCATGCTTGCATAACCTTGTTGTTGCCGGTCACTCCCAATTCCACGTTGCTGACAGGTCAGGTTTTTTTTCCTCTTTTGCTTCTCTCTCTTTCTCACTTTTATCCAGTCTCTTTTCGGTCATCAGACTTAGAATGGGATGCCTCTTCTCTCTACCCTGTAAGTGGATATATATACATGTATCAATGGATGGGTGGGTAGGTGGAGCTATTTCCCCTTTTAAATATAAACAAGAAGCAACCTAAATATTCAGTCAGATTTCCTTCTGGGGAGTAGAACATTACCCCATTCTCGTTAGATCATATATCATCCTATTGGAATTCAAACAGATACCAAAGGCTAACAGGTCCTTTCAGGCCAAACCTGACAGATGATAAACAAACCTAGTTTCAGAAAATTAATGTACTTTCTACCAGCTATTTCATTTCTAACTCACTCTAACATCAATGAGACATAAGAGTCTTGTGTTCACACCTTAATTATACAAACGAATCAATGAAATTCCAATCGTGGCTTAACTACATTAGTGGCAATGAATATTCACTCAACTCTTTAGTCTACATGATTCATATCATTTAAGACAGGTAAGTTCACGCAGATTCTCGCAACTCGTATCAAATATAAAGTAATGTATGAAATCCTTAGAATGCATGATTCCTATAACAATCAAGATGACAAATTCAAACAATTCGTCAAACTCATATAAAGAAAGTTGTTGTACAAATTCAGACAAATGAATTCAAACAAATAGGTATACTCATATCAAGAAAATTGATGTACGAATTTAAACAAATAAATTCAAACAAATAATTATATTTATATCAATGAATAGCATGAGATTGATGCAAATACCTTGTGCTTTCGAGACTCGCTCGCTTCTACCGCCAAAATCGTGTCCCTCAACTTCCAGACACCTGTCCCTTGAACAATTGTGTATATGAGAGAATTTTGTCTTGTTCTGCTCGGAGTCAAGAACCTCCCGGCCTTTTGCAGGAAAACTTGGACTGACTAAATTTTGCAATGTGGAATATTTGAAACATGAAATTTCGTCTGGGAAACACACCCCTTATTTAGCATAGCCAATCAGGATTAAACATATCTACCACCTTTTATAACTACATGTCCATTGTGTTTAGCGTAACCCTCTAGATTTCATGAGCTATTTAAATAACTGATACTGAAAAATTTCAAAAGATGACATTACTACTACTGGTTTCAAAAAGAGTCAATGCGTCCTTTCAACTTTGACATTTTTGATACCTAGACCCCAAATCCACCTTGCCTTTTACATCTCTTCGACCATTATCCAACGAATGCTTAATTAAGAATCAATCGCACCCCAAACAGGGACATTAAAACCATTGCAGTCTAGCGATTTAATACGGTACCTTTCCTCAAAAATCTGATTAATTGTTACGTGCCACACTGACCATGGCAATAATGCGCTCTACGGAAATACATCAACAGAAATTTGCATCCTTACAAGTACATTCATTGACACTGTTGGTGACATCAGCATGCTTATGATGTCATGAACAGTGGCTATATTTCATGTGGTTTTCATATCAAAAGGACAAATTTTACCAGCTTATAACCAGTAATCCTTGTTTATAATGAATTCTTTGTTGTAAACTAAACCTGTTATGCTCTTCCTCATGACATAACTATTTTTAAAAACGTTCTTTATTTCTTAAGCTATATTGATACCAACGATGCTACATTCTTTTCAAGACAGCCTTAACAGAAGCTCAATATACCATATATACTCGTGTATAATCTCGGTCCAAATGCAAACAACATAGACCCTGATCTGCCATTGCATAATGTGCCGGCAGATCAGGGTCTATTTTGTTTGTTCTACTGATTAGTCCTTACAAACTGCATAGACCCAGATCTGCCGGCACATTATGCACCGGCAGATCTGGGTCTATGCAGTTGGTATAGGATATACGGTAGTAATCACTTTGGCATCTGTGTGCGTGTCCATATGTCCACACTCTAGATTAACCTCAATGTTAAAGTTTTTAGAAAAGCAGGCCTTTTAAAAAGGATGTCTCTTGTTTTAAATCTATTTCCTAGTGATACATGAGAGAGAAATAATCCGCCATATGCATTTTGGTTTGGGTTTAGGAAATCCCACCCATGGGATCAGAATTTGTGGGCTGGAACGAGGCTATGTTCCTGCCCATAAAGTCTTCCTAAGGGTCCAGGAATTTTCCTATCCCACACCAAAATGTATGATGGATTTTATTATTCTCGTCCATAATTTCCAAATGGTTGGCTTCCTTTTCCTTAAATGCAACTGTTATTTCATTTACATGAAAATTCATCTAATTTACAAAAACAGGGCGACTAGTTTACTTTCCAAACTTGACCAAGAAATACAGGAAGATTGAATAGGTGTTACTGTATATTTCATTGGAACAATAATGAACATGCAATTAAAACTTAGGAAAGACATAGAAATGTAAATAATTAGATAATTGTATAAGTTTTAATTTTTTTAACTCTGGGAATTTAATTTAGTTCAAGTCTAGCACTGCTATATTATTGTTATTGCTATTTCTGAACCCATGTGGTTTTCACTAAAAGACTTCTTATGATAAGTAGTTTGTCATGGATATATCGACGTTGGGTTTTCACAAAAACGCTAAAATGACGATTTTGTTTATTTGACCTCTAACCTTGCAATATAGTGGTCATCTCCAAAATCTTGTTGTCATTACTTCTCTTGCATGAATCGTGGCTTTGAAATGGAGTTTTCACTAAAACATTTTTGCAATATGTAATTGGTTCTTGGAGCTGAAGTGGCCTAATAGTTAGCATGCTGGACTTGCAAGTAAAAGGGTGTGGGTTCAATTCCTACCATTGGATCAGCCAGAGTCAGCTGCCATGGTGTGTCCCAGGGCAAGGCACTTTACTCTGATTACCTTGGCACTAAATGACCTACTTGTGTTTCTGTGCCATAAAACACCTAACCAAAACCAAACCTGAATGTAAATAAAATCTGACCACCAAATATATCAGCATTTTGAAAAAACTCAGCTGTAATTGACTTTGTGGTATGGTCAAAGGTCAAAGATTGAATTTTTGTACTTCACTGAGCTTACGAACACAGTGACTTCTACACATGCAAATGAATTTAGATCAGACCTAATATTTAGTTGCATTCCAATAAATAAGTTGATAGCATTCTGATAATTGATTTTAAGGTCAAACCAACTGACTCAGGTTTTTAGCTGTACGTCTTGTGACCTTGATAACGCAAAGAAGTATGAATACCGTGAATGATATACCTGTTCAGCAAATTTCACGGGGGATTGGGGGCCGAAAATAATAATTATAGATATAACCAAACTTAGCATGTGGGTGTATCTTGACATTGTCTAAGACTATTACATTCATTGATCCTCTATTGATGCTATCAGGCTCAAGGTCAAAGGCCATGACAAAGAATTGTTTATTGCACTTACATGTATTTTGTGAACATGTTAACTCGAACATGTAAGAAAATATTTTTGTCACCAAATTTGAAACAGCTTATCGTGGATGCCTTTAAATTCTTTTTGGTTCATGACTCTTGTTTCAAAATCATCCTCAGTAAATACTCCATCAAGTTTCGCTGCAAATCAAAAAAGAAGTTGTAAAAACAAAGCATACTGAGATCGAGTTGTAAAAACAAAGCATACTGAGGTAGAGTTTCTAGAAAATATAAATACTATGAAGTTACTATACCATATAGTGGGGGGGGGGGGGGGGTTATGGACATAAACACATTTGTTATTTTGTTCAAAAACAGGATTTTATTTTGGGTGGTTATTACTATATTTTATTGATAGGGCCCATATGTGTGTTTCCTATTGCACTGGTTTTAAAATTAGGGTAGGCAGGTATGGTTTTTTTTTTTTTTTTTTTCACTATATAAATAAAATAATATTTCAAGTGCTTCAAAGTACTGGGCAAAACCGGCTCAATTAGATGCACAAATCAACTTTGGCAATGTGATTTATTTATTTATTTATTTATTTTTTTTTAAATTGGGGGGGGGGGGGCAGTGCTAGGGTCAGCAACGAGAAACAGAGACGATTAACCGACCGGAAACATACATATTTTTTTTTGCCTAGTAGATCTATACAGCTTATAATCTTTAAGGTGGCAAATTTTAACGAGATTTATTTTCGCAATCCCACACTGATTCTGCTAAATCACTAAATCATGTAATGTTAACAATGTTGAATATTTTTGTTAAAGTGTACATCATATACATGTGTAATACATCAGTGCTTGCACACAGATGACCAAGACACCAGGTTGCATCGAACACTAATTACTGTTTTGTGGCATTTTATTACATATTTATTCAATTGTTCATAATTGATCATGCATTTGATATGGATATTCAATCCATACTTCCATATTGAACACCCTGAGTGAAAATATTTAGGTGTTTTTACTGATGTCCTCACGTCAGTATTGGTAAATGCACTGAATCAAACTTGATTAAATCCCAATTTGTTTTTAGCTTAATTCACTTTGTATAGCTGGAAAGTGTAAAAGAGGGGATATGCAATAAATACAAAACCACATTCATGTTTTATTTGGAGTCAGGGGAAATAACTCATTTGATATGTCATATGAATACATCTCAGCCTGATGTTCTTGATGTATGTTCCCTACACCATATCAATCTCGTTCTTTCCATAAACTTGGAACAAAACATGTTTGTAGTTTGTATATTATTTAACATAATTACCTTGTTATGAATAGGATTTAATGTAGAGGAAGTAATGACATTTCCCACTGTACAAAATATATGGGTCAATTTTTTTTTTTTTGGGGGGGGTAAGGGCAAGTCATGTTAGCTATGGTGCAACAAAAATTGTTGGTCCTTTTATTTACATTTGGCAACATTTTTACCCTGGAATGCATCCCATGGCATACATATGTACATACATACATACATACATACATACATACATACATACATACATACATACATACATACATACATGTGTGTACATACATACATGTATGCATACATACATACATACATACATACATACATACATACATACATACATACATATGTACATACATACATATATACATACATACATACATGCATACATACATACATACATACATACATACATACATGTGTGTATATACATACATATATGCATACATACATACATACATACATACATACATACATACATACATACATACATACATACATACATACATACATAGGGCAAACAATATGAAGATACAGTTCCACGCCTTCAAGAAAAGCAAGATAAAAACTTAAGAAGCTTGGGTTTTTTGTTCATCTGGGTTTTTTCTTTCAGTTTGGCATTTTAGTTCTTTTGGTTTCTTTTTGTCTGCTGAGTTGGCAATCAGACACAACTGATATACTGGTAATTGATATATTATACAAGATGTTTGCAAAGAAATGCAAAGTAAAGAAACTCGAGGATATCGGACAATCTATGCATTGTTTCTTGTATTCATATAGTACATTTTTATATGCAAAGGCAGCAGCAAAAACAAAAGTGAGATAAGTAAAAGATATATCTCACAATACTTATCTAAGATTAGTATTTCTCCTAAAATACCTTGGAGAAATGATAAGTCTATCATAAATTACCTCTAATTAGCAAGTCTGTCCATCTCAGAGTCTTTTATCTTAGATCAGTAAGATAAATGTCTCAAAGCAGACAGACATCATTGAGATGGCAGATCTCAACTGTGATCAGTATGGGAGAACACTTGTTAGAGATCATATCTATAGACCAGCATTAGTGATAACATTTGGAAGAAATGGACTGGATTTTAGTGTATTTTTATGTATAGGTATTGTTTTTATGTTTCTCCTGCATCCAGCATCCAGCTGTGAACAAACAGTTAAACAGTGTGGTACAGCTCTCCCCCATCATAACACGTCTCGTATTAACGTGTTTCCTTATATAATGTGGTACTACTATGGACCCCAATTGACCAAAATCATACCAGTGTATAACAATAAGGGTTGAAAGAAAACAAGGTGAAACTTAGTCTTATATCTTCATTACCTTTTCAAAACACCATTGTTTAACAAATTTTGACCTCTATATTATGCTATTCTCAATTTATCGCGGTTTTGCATATATCGTGGTACTCTATATAGCGCAGTTCGGTACATAACACGGTTAGCAGTAATGGATCCTGACTACCGTGTTACAACGAGGGAGAGTTGTATGTTTTTTATTTTATTTTCTTTAATTTGTTTGAATTCCCTACTTGGTTTGATTCGGTGTTTTACGGCAAAGTAACACAAGTACGTTATCTAGTGCCGATGCGATTGGAGCAGTGATCAGTGCCTTGACTCAACATGGCAGCCAATCCAGGCTGATCCAATAATAGGAATCAAACCTGCACCTTTTTGGTGACGAGTCCAGTATGCTAACCACTGAGTCACTGCAGCTCTTTAGGATTCCCTGCTCCACCCACTTTAAGTATCATGTCCTGGACTCTTGGGTATATTTTAGAAACATCAGGAAATGTTGGCACTGGACTTCCACTTTCAGCATCGCACAAGGAGCTCTGATGATGAATGTAAAGAGCAAGCAGATTCAAAACAAATGTTCATCTTTTTAACAGAAATCACTGCAGTATCTATTGCATTTTCTGACATTATATGGTGGTGAACAGTGACAGTTCCTAAATTGTAAACAAGAAAAGGGGAGAAAGAATAATTTAAAATCAAAAGAACTTTTTATTTGAAATGAAAGATTTGTTGCCTTTCCAAAGTTGGCTACAGATAATTTAGTCTTTGAGAATTTGGAGTTCCTATCTGTTGATCTGTGTGTACATTCCAGGTTCTCTTTGGTTTCCTCTTTGGCATTCCACAACAAAAGCCATCTATAACCCTAGTTAGTAGTGACAGAGAGAGATCTGATATGGCCATGGTAAAGGCAGTAGTCCAGCTTAACTGAAGCACACGCCCCCCCCCCCCATCAGAAGCCTCTAAATTGAAAACAACAGCCAATCAGATGAGACGACTAAGTATTGCTGCTGTCTTTTATGATCAGATATAGAGGGGGTTGCCAAGGGGACCAAGAATCAGAAATGGACTGGATGATTAAAAAAAAGAAGAGAATTATTACAGTGTATACCGTTTATCAGTCAAATCCAACTGCAAACAGCATAGACCTAAATCTGCAATTTCATAATGCACCAGCAGATCTGGGTCTATGCAGTTTGTTAGGACTAATCAGTAGAACAAACAAAGATCCTGACATTTGTATTTCATGAACATATTTAAAGTTTGAAAGGAGTTAGAGATGGAAGATATTGGAAAGAGAGTACCGTATATACTCGTGTATAAGCTGATACCAACTGCAAGCTGCATAGACCCAGATCTGCTGTTGCATAATGCACAGGCAGATCTGGGTCTATGCAGTTTGTAAGGACTAATCAATAGAACAAACAACATACACCCTGATCTGCTGGCGCATTATACAACGGCAGATCGGGGTCTATGTTGTTTGCATTTGGATTGAGATTATATGCGAGTATATACGGTAAGACATTGAAACCCTTAGACAGGTTTAGACTAATAATGTGGAGCCTGAGTATGGAACTTTCTTCTGTTGGGTAAAATATCATCTCAAGGCAAAGAATGTAGTGGTGCTTGGAGGGTGCTCACTTTGGGATAACTGAACCAAAATTCCAGCATTAGCATGAACTAGATTTCAGTTAGGCATTACATATAATTAAATTGATGCATTCCCCCACCCTCACCCACCCTTTTTGAGCCTCAAGCAACCTTTATTGGACATTTGAGACCCATCATTTGTTAAAACAAGCCATCCTGCTGACATACAGTCAGTTGCTAACATTGTAAATACAAATTACTGTTTTCTTTTTTTCTGCTTCCAGTGCTAGTTGAAATTTCTGTTTTCCTTTCTAAGAGAGATAAATTTGATATAGTGATACTGTTGTGTCTTTCAACTGTGTAAGATCACAAACGTTTTGATCCTGTGAGAATTTAATTTCTGCAGACACTCAAATATGAGATCATTTTTGCAGTCATTTACAAGAGAGAGGTTTTGTTACACATATTTGCAGTCATTTACAAAAGAGAGGTTTTGTTACACATATTTGCAGTCATTTACAAGAGAGAGGTTTTGTTACACATATTTGCAGTCATTTACAAGAGAGAGGTTTTGTTACACATATTTGCGGTCATTTACAAGAGAGGTTTTGTTACACATATTTGCAGTCATTTACAAGAGAGGTTTTGTTACACATATTTGCAGTCATTTACAAGAGAGCGGTTTTGTTACACATTACAAGAGAGAGGTTTTGTTACACATTACAAGAGAGGTTTTGTTACACATTACAAGAGAGAGGTTTTGTTACACATTACAAGAGAGGTTTTGTTACACATATTCACTAATCATTATAGTGCCTTTTATCAACTGTGTTTTAGAAAAACTTTCTGTTAAAAAATTGAATTGCTTTTAATTATCTTTTTTCATGCAGGAGGTAAGACTTACCACCCCCTTTGCTAGTCTGCTTTCTGGTGTCTACACTTGTAAAAAAAACTTGATACACATTCAAACAAAATTTCACTAAATTCATAATCTTGTTTTGAAAATATGATACATATCGTTAATTTGGGCTGTGCTTAATGAGGTCAGTGGAGCCCTCTAATAATCATGTTGTCCATCCAGTCATCTGCATGTCCAGCTCTCTGTCCATCCATTCATCTGCATGTCCAGCTCTCTGTCCATCCATTCATCTGCATGTCCAGCTCTCTGTCCATTCAGTCATCTGCATGTCCAGCTCTCTGTCCATCCATTCATCAACAGTTTGGTTAACACAAGATAACTGCAGGGAATGGTTGGATTTGAACCAAATTTGGTATATGTTTTATATTAAAGAGACTTCAAACAAGTTTGACTTTCAGCATGCCACTAAATCATTTTCAGGAGTTGTGGCTCCTGGTAGCCAGTCCTCCTAAATGGTTGGCACATGTCTTTAAAAACCCTTTAATATACGTCAGGTCTTGAAAAACCCTTGAAAATGAGAAAAAATTGGAAAAGCTTTTGAAAAGTTTTTGAATTTTCATTGACAGCCCTTTAAAAACCCTTTAATTTTCCTAATATTTGACTTGTTACTATTAAGTTTTTGATTTCTACCTATTTTATTATTTTTTGGGGAAAACAGCATTTACAATTGTTCAAATCCATTTTATCACACATTGTGTTTATTCAGATACCTTCGGTATTGTCCCTTGTCTTATAGCATGTTGTGATACATTTTTACTCTCACTTTCCAAAGCATTGTTTACATGTCACTATTGGTAAACCAGTCAGTGCAAATGGGTGATGAAGCATGGTGAATGTAGACTTCGTCGTCTGCTTTACCAATGCTGAAATACATGTTCAATCACAAATGGATCATGGATCCCAAATACTCATGGAGGATAAGGCCATGGCAATGTGTGCATTGTGTAATAAGTTAATAGACTTGGGGGAAAATGGGGAAGTATGCCGTTTGTTCGCATATGAAAAGTAAAAAACACCAATCATTAGCAAGCACTTGGAATTATCTGAAAAGTCATTGATGACTTCTTTTTTTAAAGACAAATCCTGATAAAAAATTATATCAGTCAGCAACAAATCCTCCCTCCCCCTTCTGATGCAGCTGGTGGGTCATAACTCATATTGGGGCAAGGACTCTATCCCAAGCAATCACAGTTAAAGCTAACAGCCTCAATCAGAATGCAGAAGCCCCAACTAACATTTACTATTCAGTCAAATTATCTTGGGGGAAAAGATCTAAATAAAAGGCCCAGGAATTCTAGAATCTGGAAGAAAAATTGAATGATATGGTAGAATCCCTGAAGAAGTAAAATGTAGAGATTGGATGTAGCTTGGAAGGTAGAATACAATAATTTGACAGAGTACACATGCAGCTGTAAATTATTAATGACAGTAACTTTGATTGACAGTTCCATTATTGTATATATGTTGATTATATCTCAAGACTTAAACGTTTCACACTTTTTTTATAATTTGGAAGATGAAATCCACGCAAATGCAGTAAAAGAGGTTTCAGAATTCAACCTTAAAAGTGAGAAAGTTAATTTAAGCAAGCCCTTGAAAAATCTTTAAATCTGGGCCTGAGATTTTTG
Organism: Margaritifera margaritifera; assembly: GCA_029931535.1. Classification (NCBI taxonomy): domain Eukaryota; kingdom Metazoa; phylum Mollusca; class Bivalvia; order Unionida; family Margaritiferidae; genus Margaritifera; species Margaritifera margaritifera. Next base: position 4,192,577 of record JAQPZY010001584.1, on the reverse strand, counting down.
AATGAAACATGCCCTAACCTTATTTTCCAAAGCATAACTTTACCAAGGATTGTTGGGTTTCAACCAGATTTGGTATGTGCTTAATGAGACCTCCCGAGTTTGATTTTCGGCATTCCATGATATCATTTACAGGAGTTATGGCCCCTGATAATCTGGCCCTGATTTATTTAAAAATATTCTCAGAATTTTTCCTCAAATTGAAATTTTACATTATCTTGCTTATGATACTTCAGACAATATCAATATTTTTGTCAGAGGTCGAGATAATGTAAAGGATGCAAAATAACTTTTTAGTTTTTAAATGTAACACATGGAAACTGTTTTATTCTTGAAAAAAAGAGTTGAGGGATACCTCAAATTTGAGGAAATGCTCAGTTTTCTCAGAGGTTTAGAGGTAAGGCAATATTCCTTTAAGGAAAATTCAAGATTTTATGAATCTATTTGAATCCCTTATACCTGCTAAATATTCCATGAAAAAATTATTGTTACCAACAAAGAAATAAGATAGATGAGATATTTAGAAAATCTTAATTTGTGGAAGAAATTTTTAGATGTTTAGTGAAACTGGGGCCCGTCTTCCTAACTTTGGTTTCTAAAGCATAACTTTACTGAGGATTGTTGTATTTTAACCTAATTTGGCATGCTGCTTTATATTATTTAGACTTGAAATTATGTCTATTTCCAGCCTTCTATATCATTTACAGGAGTTATGGTCCCTGATTGTCTGTTGCCTAACTTTGATTTCCACAGCATAAACTTTACTATGGATTGTTGGATTTGAACCAAATTTGGCATGCAGTTTTGTTTTGAAGAGAGCTTGAGTGATTTAGCTTTCAAGCAATCAATGACACCATTTACAGGAGTTATGGCCCATTGATTACATATTTTCTTAACTCTGGTTTCACTAAGTTTGTTCAATTTTAAATAAATTTGGCATCCGATATGGCTGCTATGGTAGCCATCTTGAAAATTTTTATCACTACTTCTCCTTCACAAAAAGTCATATTGACATGGATTTTCACCAGAAGACTTTTTGCAATGTCTAGTTTGTCCTCAATGAAAATGGTGCTGATATAACCTCCAATATTGCCACCATTAAATTTTGAAAATCTTGTTATCACTACTACTCCTGGATCAATGGTCATGTCAACATGGGATTTTCATCAAAAGATTTCTTGTGATGTCTAGGCAGTCCTAGATAAAAATGGTTCCCCTCAGACATCCACTATGACAACCATGGCAACCATCTTGAAAGTCTTTTATTGCTACTCCTGCTAAAGGGAAATGATATTGACATAGGGTTTCCACCAGAAGACTTCTTATGGTGTCTGGTTGATCCTAATTGAAAATGATGCCAATATGACATCCAATATGTCCACCATGGTGGCTATCTTGTGAATCTTGTTACCGCTACTTTTCCTGAATGGTTGGTCATACCAGAATGGGTTTTTAACCGAAAGACTTCCTATGATTTTTGGTAGGTCCTAAATGATAATGGTGTCAATCTTACATCCATTATGGCTGCCATGGTGGCCATCTTGCAAATCATGTTGTATCACAAGAATATCAGAGATGGTTTCAATACTCATCAGTTAAAAAGAAGAAATGGTCTATTATAGGATTCATGGAAATTCTCTTTGGCCAGTAGAGCATCAGTCCCTCTGAGGGACTCTTGTTTCCAACTTTGTTTTTTGCACAGGATCATCCAGGATTTCAGCGTAAAATTCTTAAACTATTGCACAAGTGTGCCAGCATTTTACATCACCTTTATTTTCGGAATCCACCCCCTTTTGTTTCAATAAGTTCTTCTGTTTGAGGCCCAGCTGAACAAATTGTGGAAGGTGGGATCCTTTGCAATACACCTATCACTAATAGCTCAGTTTTATTCTTGTATTAAAGGAACATAAGTGGAAGATGTACATGGAAGTTGATGATGAAGATGACAGTGATCTTAACCCTTTGACCTTGATCAGCAATGTGACCTTTACCTGTGGACAATATGGAACCTTCAAGATTACTCAGGTGTGTTCTACATCAGTTTTAGGATTCTGTTGACACATTTTTGTGAATTCACTATTTTCATCAGTTTTTGGGGGGATTTTGTGGTTGCTACAAAGCATGAATTTAAAATTCAACAAATGGCAATTCTGCTGTGAAAACAATGGGACAACTTCCCAATTCATGAATTTAGGACTGATGAAAATGTCATTTTTTTGTAAAACCACAAACCTGATACCCACAAAACTAGATTAATTCACTGTATTTGTGAACAATTTTGTCACAAGATCTGCCAGCTCAAATACTGTTCATCCCTCGTACTCAAAGACAAGTGAATGAATTATATTTTTATATGCCTGCCAAAAGCAGAACGTATATTGTTATGACATTGTCCATCCATCCATCCTTCTGTTACCTTCATAGTTTCCACACAATAACATTAGTTTTACTCCATCTACCTTTTCCAGTCTTTATGGATGACAAAAGGTTAAAGGTCATGGTCATTATAACTCAAAGAAAAATTGGTTTTGCACAATAACATTTGTTCTAGAATCAGTTCCTTGACCTAATTTTGAGGATGGCTTGCATTTAGGGTAAAATAGAAACCAATACATTTTGGGTCTAAATGTTAGAGGTCAAGGTCATGCCTAGTCTAAAAAGAAAATAATGGTTTCTGCACATTACGTTTAGTTCAAGACCACATACCTTGACCAAAGATCAAGGTCGTTAAGAGCCATTGGTCAATGGTCTCCAGTGTCAACCATGTCATACTAGTGCCCACATATCGTTCATAGTACTCTTGTTCATAGATTGAAAATAGGTACCGTATATACTCGCGTATAAGCTAGATCCAAATGCAAACAACATAGACCCTGATCTGCCATCACATAATGCGCCTGCAGATCAGGATCTGTGTTGTTTGTTCTACTGATTAGTCCTTACAAACTGCATAGACCCAGATCTGCCGGCATATGCGGCGACAGATCTGGGTCTATGCAGTTTGAATTTGGTATTGGCTTATACACGAGCATATACGGTGCCTGTATTTTGAAATGAGGATTATAAACATAAATTTGAAGTGATAACAATTATATTGATTTCTAAATTTTAGGTTTAAGAACAATGAATGAACCTTTTGAGGATATTGGACTTGCAGTCTTTCACCTGTTAAATAGAATCTATGAAAAGTATTAATAGAAAAAGGTAAATTCTTGATAATTACTGTGAATAAACTATTTTGCATGGATACCAATTTTCATGGGTACCAGTTTTTATAGACTAGACTTCGTGGTTGTTCCAAGCCATGAATGTCAAGACCCAGCAACCACTGATTCTTCTGTGGAAAAAATAGCAGCTAACCACAATCCATGATACTGTGGAAATAATAGGAGCTATTCCCAATCCATGATACTGTGGAAATAATAGGAGCTATTCCCAATCCATGATACTGTGGAAATAATAGGAGATATTCCCAAGCCATGATACTGTGGAAATAATAGGAGCTATTCCCAATCTATGATACTGTGGAAATAATAGGAGATATTCCCAATCCATGATACTGTGGAAATAATAGGAGCTATTCCAAATCCATGATACTGTGGAAATAATAGGAGCTATTCCAAATCCATGATACTGTGGAAATAATAGGAGCTATTCCAAATCCATGATACTGTGGAAATAATAGGAGCTATTCCAAATCCATGATACTGTGGAAATAATAGGAGCTATTCCAAATCCATGATACTGTGGAAATAATAGGAGCTATTCCAAATCCATGATACTGTGGAAATAATAAGAGCTATTCCAAATCCATGATACTGTGGAAATAATAGGAGCTATTCCCAATCCATGTTACTGTTTGAAATATAATTGATACCCACACAAAATATATGAATTCACAATATGATAATTAAATGTATGATGGTTTTTATTCCACAGCCCCCTTTCATTATGGAGAAATGGTGCATGGGAATCACATCTGAGACAACAGTGCAATGCTTGGTAACATTTGAGGTACAGTTTTAACTATTTCAGCTTAGTTTGTGAACATTATGTAGTATTTTCTGTTATACAATTCTTCTGAAATAAATATATACATTATCAATAAAGACAAATCATCGATTCTGTGACAAAACAAAAGATTATTTTTAAAGCCTCACCATGACAGTGGAAGGGCATAAAGTGTTACCATTGTCCATCTATGAATCTGTCCATCCATCACACCATGGTTACGTTTTACATTGACAATGTCAGGTGGGGCATATTTGTTCCATGAACACATTTCTAATTTAATATTTAATATATTGGCAGACACCAGTACTTGAATCATAATAAAGCTAAAATGATCATGTGTGTGATCAGCAAGTCTTGCATCTTAAAATGAATGTAGGATTAGTGCACATTTAAAAATCATTTAATATCATCAGCATAGATGGTTTTTTAGTCTTTCTTTGCAAGCTTCTGTATGATAAACTTGTTGTCAAACAGGAGTGGAGTTTTTGTCTCCATTTTTAATAAATCAGATTTTTTATGACGATATGCATTATTAAAAGAAAAGGAAAGTTTTGATTAAGGTTTTTGTGGACCACATTTTGATAATGGTGGCTTCGGAACAAAGAATTCAATTCCAAGTGCAAAATTCCTGACCTCTACAGAATAATCCAACAGCTGTTAAGGTGGCAGGAGACCATAACAGTTGTTGGATGGTTGACTGTTTTCATCAAAAGTGATCAATATGCCAAAACTAGGTGCCATTTAAAGTAAGGTAAAACCTGTCAATAGCAGCCAGCCATTTGAAAAAGTCAAACTGGCTCCTGTACACAGGTGATTTCAGTATGCAGGTTCACCTTTCAAACTTGGTTTTTGAGCATATACCATGCACTGAATACCAGTATCATTATTATTATTAGTAGTAGTAGTAGTATTACTTTTATTATTGTTACTTTTGTTAATATTATTATTATTATTATTATTATTATTATTAGACTTTAAATAGTGCACTATTCAGCAAAATCATGAAATACATGTATATGCTGTTAAATAATCACTGCCGCTTAAAAAAAACAACCCCAAAACTGACCTTTGTATTGTGCACGATGACAAAACACTAATTTCTCTACTGAATTGTCAGCCTACATATAATTGTGAAACAGAGGACTGACTCTTTCTTGGGCAACTTGCATAAGTAGGCTTAGGAACAGGTGTTCACACTTCATTCAATATCTGGATTAAGCTGTTGCTTAGCTCGCCAAGATCAAAGGCATCAGCTTATGTGAGAAGCTTGTGATGAGTAGGGAATGAAAAGAAGCTTACTGTGGCTATTGTTATTAACACATGAACTGAAAATGTGCCTGCCTTTACAGTTTTGTAAATATTGAATGACCTCTGACCATAATGAAAAATGGATAAATTTGTATCTCTCCTCATAGATTAGCTCATTTTATCAGATATAACAAATTTAGATTTCAAACAACACCTGTCACAATCGGCAACTCTCATTTCTTCTGTTACTATACGACTACGTTTCCTACCATCAACTAATGAATTGTTTTGATGCTTTCTCTCTAATGATAAAAACCACCTCGCTTTCAAATTTGACATGTTGAGTTACATTTGACAGTGTAACTTGAGTACAGTGAGTACAAGTGAGATAAGAATTGTTTACACATCGATTCCTATGCTATTCCCTTATCTAAACAATGCCTTCCTCAAGAAGCAAAAGTTTCATTTGCTTGCAATGAGCAGTCACTGTTGATATGCACCAGTGACCACTTAAAGCAGGAAGAAACCAGTATTTGATTTGGAAACACCTGGCTGCTGACCACGGAAAGCAGGTGACCATTATATACATGACTTTTATATAGGAAATTTGCTGGGGAGAAATTAGAATGGTTTTTGTGACCAGGTGACCACTATATAAAGGTAACCATTGGGACAGGTTTGACTATCAGTAATGTTTGTCTGTGCAGGATATCTAAGAAACACTACTGCTTTGTGAAATTTAACATATCAGTGTATCAATATATAAAGTTCTGGTATTAAAAGGTAGTTCTGATATCAGAAATAGAAACAATTATCATAGCATATTTGGATATTTTGTCTTTTACCCACAGGGATAAATGATAGATTAGTTCAAAGCTTGATATGTTTAATATTCATTGAAACTACATAACCCATCTGTTATCTATAACTGTGGCCAAAGCCAATGTTTGCAAATGAAATGTCATTTCCCTGATTCAATGGATACAGCTGCAATCCAGAGGTAGTGCTTGTATTTTAATACAGATTTCTTTTTAAGAATGGTGAGTCTGCTTGGGATGGGGTTAGAATTCTGGATCCATTTTCAAATCTTTAGCTACAAATTGTCGTTTTCTATAAGATCTGTTTACAAAAGTATTTGGGCAGCAGTGTGCATCAGGTCATACAGGAATGAAGTTCAAAAATGGCAGACATACCAACCCAGTCTTTCTTATACTTTGGAATTACTTGTTTTTATGAATATTGAAAATGAATTTTTAGATGCTGCAATTTTTTAGATAGAAATAAAACTTTTGAAGCATTGGCATACCGGTTAAATCAACGAAAGAGGTATCCAAATCAGTAATCTATTTGAATTTTTCTCGAATGATCTGTCTGCAGTAAGACAGTCATGACCACCATTGGAATATTCTCCCAGCCTGTTACAAACTGTGTCACTTGTTTCCACAAGTGACATATATGAGCGTTTCTTTTGTGAAATTTTATTGCAAATATATGAAGTTATGTGCGGAACATTTTCATAGTACTTACATTTTTTGATGCAGTGGATCTGAAAAAGGTGCAGTACAGATTTTCTGTTACAACAAAACTTCTAAATATCTCGTATTTGTATAAAAAAAAAAAAAAACATTTGAGAAAAAAACTGTGACTCCTTTTGTTATGGCCACATAATATAAACAGATTACTTTGTAAAACAAAGTCAAGTACTTAGGTGTATGAACTAAATTATCAAGGTTTACAGGTCATCAATAAACAGTGGCAAATTACAGTAATTAAGCTTTTCACATTCAACCCAGATAGGAAAATATATGGAAGTATGAGGGGAGTGGAGAAAATGTCAAAATAATTTCAAAACTATATAAAGTTTTGCATATTTACCATCAAAGTGTCCAACTAGAATGTTGAAGCAGCATTTGTATGCATTAGAGAATTGATTGACTTAATTGGTTTTTATAAAAAAAATAAAGCAAATGTATCTCCCTGTGTTTGGCCATATTTTTTTACTAAAAAATAGGGCTACATCAGGCTTTACCCACTTTTCCAGTAGTTGAAAATATTTGGTTTACTTGGGTCTTACATTCATCTTGCCTTAAAATTCTGAAATGCCGTTATCATACAATTTGTCAAAATTAGTCATAGACAATCATGAGAGTAAATTTCAGCATGTTATTAGTAACAAATATTTAGTTCAGGGTAGAAAGATTTTCAGTGTCAGAGGTCTAAAACAGGTAAAAACAGTCAAACACTTACTCGAATGTGTCAGCAATTTTTGTTTGGTTGAATGCCAGTAATGAAATTGTAGTAAAGATATAGGTTGAGCCATCCAGGTTCTGATCCAAATGACAGGTCATGTGATTATATTACATAGAGTGTGAAAGGTCTAATTGGAGAATACACAGAGATTTGATTGTCTGATTATCTTTATTTCCTTAAAGCAATATAGATTTCGAAACATTATTGACTGAAGTGTCTACATACAGTTCCTATTTTTTCTACATGTCACATTTTACTGGGTTAGGTTAAGTTTTTGCATGTAGCTCATAAACACAGGATTTGTACATCCTGTATAACACTGTTATACCTGGAAGCATGAAACTCGGTGAGACGATGGATCTTGATGAGTACTACCTCCTCATCTTAAAGTAGGTCATTGTGTCTCATATTTCATGCATCATTGAGAAAAAGCAGTCTTGCATAGAGGGCTATTCTTTTTTCATAAAATATTGCTGACCTGCAATCAAATATAGTCACCTTTACTAAAAGTTGAAAAACCTTAAAAGATTTTAATTAATGATGCCAGTCTGCTATCAGGTACGACAGCCGCTACTAAAAACAGGAAAACTTTAAATAACTCCTTCACAAAAACTCCTTAGCAGAATATGACCAAATTGGACAGAAAACATTTTGGCACTAAGGGTTTTCAGATTTATACAAGATGTTGCCAGTTTGCTGTCAAATATGGCCACCATTACTAACAATAGAAAATCAATTAAATGACTTCTTTTTCAAAAACTACTAAACAGAATTTGACCAAATTTTAAACAAAATATCCTTATCTGAAGAGCTTTTAAATTTTTTATAAATAATTCCAGTCTACTGTCAAAAATATGACTGCTGTTACTAAAAATAGACATTTTTAAAAAATAACTTCTCAAAAACCTCTTGACAGAATTCAAACAAATTTGACAGAAAGCATCTTTGCATTAAGACCTTTCATATGTATGCAAATGATGCCAATCTGCCATCAGATATGGCCACAATTAAAAATAAAAGAAAAATAATTACACAGCTTTATCCCACAAAGCATTTAACATAATTCATCTAACTTAGACAGAAAGCGTCCTGGCATACCAAGGCCTTTCAGTATTGGATAAATGATACTGATATGCCATCAGATATGGATGAATATATAAAAACTAGAGAAACCTTGAAAAAATTGTTTTCATAAAATATGCAATCAAGAGTATTGGAAGAAATTGATACAGAAAGTAACCTACTGACCCAGATTTCTTGACCAAGTGCTCATACATTTTTCTATTATGCAGATGTCAGTCAGGTGGGCCAAACTCTCAGCCCCACTTGGACTCTTGTCTAACTTGGAATATGGGCCTATATCATCAGGATCTAGGACAAGTTCAATAATACACGAGATCCATACATATAAATGAGGTGGTCATGTATCTGATTGGCCAAGCTTGTTACCACTCTGGAGAACATATTTCTGATCCAGTTTGGATCATATTTGGAACATGGACTTATATCATCAAGATGTCACAAGTTCAATAATCAATAAGATTCACACATATCAATAAGGTGATCTTACATCAGATTGACTGAGCTTGTTGCAGTTCAGGAGATGATATTTCTCTCCCAATTTTGATCAAACTTGGAATATAGAATTATATCATCAAGGTCTTGGACAAGTTCAGTAATGAGCAAGATCATCAAGGTCTTGACAAGTTCAGTAATGAGCAAGATCATCAAGGTCTTGACAAGTTCAGTAATGAGCAAGATCATCAAGGTCTTGGACAAGTTCAGTAATGAGCAAGATCATCAAGGTCTTGACAAGTTCAGTAATGAGCAAGATCATCAAGGTCTTGACAAGTTCAGTAATGAGCAAGATCATCAAGGTCTTGGACAAGTTCAGTAATGAGCAAGATCATCAATGTCTTGACAAGTTCAGTAATGAGCAAGATCATCAAGGTCTTGGACAAGTTCAGTAATGAGCAAGATCATCAAGGTCTTGGACAAGTTCAGTAATGAGCAAGAGTCACACATATTCATCAGATGATCTTGTATCTGATTGGCTGAGCTTGTTACTGCTCAGGAAACCATATTTCTGATTCAGTTTTTGATCAAACATGGAATATGGGTTTATATCATCCAGATCTCAGAGGAGTTCAATAATGAGTGAGAACCATGCATATTCATGAGATAATCTAGTCTCAGATTTGCTGAGTATGATATCACTGTGAAGACCATATTTTCTAATAAGATTTGTATCAAACTTGATATAAAACCTTATATGATCAAGATATCACACGACTTTAGTAGAGAACATGATCCATGGATATTAATGAGATGATCTTGCATCTGAAAGGCTGAGCTTATTACCATTAAAAAACTTTATTTCGGATCCAGTTTTCTGATCCAGTATTCTGATCCAGTTTTCTGATTCAGTATTCTGATCCAGTATTCTGATCCAGTATTCTGATCCAGTATTCTGATCCAGTATTCTGATCGAGTATTCTGATTCAGTATTCTGATCCAGTATTCTGATTCAGTATTCTGATCCAGTATTCTGATCCAGTATTCTGATTCAGTATTCTGATCCAGTATTCTGATCCAGTTTTTGCTTAAACTTGATAAATACATGTAGACTTAATCTCAAGTCCTTGGATGAATACAATTATGAGCAAGATCCACACATATTAATGAGGTGATCTTGTGTCTGATTGGCTAAGCTTGTCAACACTTTAGCAACTCTATTTCTTATCAGATTTTTATCAGACTTGGTCAATAGGCTTATTTCATTCAAATATCCAATGAGTTTCTCTATGGGAAAGATCTACACATATTAATGCAGTGATATTGCATCTGATTGGATGAATTTCTTGCCTTGCAAGAAATGGTATTTCTGATCCAGTTTTAATCAGACTTGCTAAATAGGTTAATGTCATCGAGATATTGGATGATTGTAGCATTAATGAGTACAACATTTGCATCAATATTGAACATTACTCTACTCTCTTTTTTTATACTTCTTTCCACTGCTCTCTTCTGGCCACCTTAGTATCATAAATGCTTTGATTATTTATGTGCTGGGGGGAGGGGGGCATTATATTTATGATTTTTTTCACTGGAAGATATAGATCTTATCATGTTTATATGTGTGCAACTTGATACCCAAGAAATTTGTGTTGGGGTTGATTTTTTTTATGTTCTATTTGTTTATTTTTCCAAGGATTCAATTTATTTTACAGAGTAATGTCAAAAAACCCAAAACCATTAAATATGACCACCATGTTGAGACAACAGGAGCAACTTCTGGCCAAAAGGTTGTGATCTTGACCTTGAACCAGCTTTCTACAGACACAGCTACCATGGAGACAGGATCCCAACCAAGTCTTTATGTGAACCCTAAACATTCTGTCCTCCATTCCACTAGTTCCCCTCAACTATCGGGGGCGTGGAGGAATGAAAGATTTGTTAGCATAACAACACCAGAAAAGAAAGGTTAGTTGTGTAGCTTCATAGTATATTCGATTATAATTTCTCCTGCATTGTAGGGATGATTCCTTAAATCTGTGGATCACATTTCAAATGCAGAAGGTGAAAAGTAGGTTACAAGCACCCATTTCAGGCTTCGTGATAAATGTAGCAGGGGGCAGCAATTCCAATGTTGACTTGCTTGGAAGATTTATGGAAAACCATCTCAAAATTAGAATTTTGTCTTCTTATTAGTTCACCTCATGAAGTAGAGGAGAGCTATTGTACTACCCCTGACATCAGCATATATAAAAGCATATACATACATATGGTCTCACTGCATCTGAGCCATTCTTTCTTCCTAGGTCCTAGGCAACAGATTGGGATGTGTTTTATAGCACCTACTCCCTGGGGAGGGGGCTAACTTAGTACATACATGTACCTTAGTTGTACATTTTTGAAGTTTTTCAGTTTAGCTGAGTTTTTTTGCACACTGTATACATACTGTTATATCTGAAATCATGAAACTTTTTGAGTGGATACATCCTGATGAGTACTACACCCTCATGCCAAAGTAGATTACTGTGACCTTTATTTCATGCTTCACTGACTTTGGTAAATTTTGTGTTTTATGTCTATTTCTCAAGCTCTATTCATGTTAGAATTGTCAAACTAGATGATTGTATGCAATACTATAACACCTTTACAACAAAAGAAGGTCGGTGTGACCTACATTTCACACATTACTGACTTAGGTTAAGTTTTTGCATTTAGCGTCTGATCAAATGGGTTCTTTGCACCCTGTATATATATTGTTATACCTAGATTCATGAAACTTGGTGAGGGGATGCATCTTGAAAAGTACTACAAACTCTCATCACAAAAGTAGTCACTGTGACCCATATTTAATGCTTCACTGACTTTGGTTAAATTTTGTGTTTTAAGTTTATATCTCAAGTTCTGTTCATTCTAGAATCATCAGACTAGATGATTGTATGCATCTCTATTTGTGCAAGAAAAGAGGGTCTTGGTGACCTACATTTCATGTTTTACTGGCTTTGGTTAAGTTTTTGTGTTGAACTGATGACCAGATAGGTTTTTTGCACACTGGATACACCCTTTTGTACCAAAAATCTTGAAACTTGGTTAGGCAATGAATCTTGAAGAGCACTACAACCTCATCACAAAAGCAGGCCACTGTAATCCATATTTCACACTTTGACTTGGATTCAGTCTCAACCACCATTCATGCCAAAATCATCAAACTCTGGTCTCAGGAAAATATTTCCCAAGCACTTGTCCCTGGGATGAGTGAGTTGCAAGAGTTACTCGTCCCTGTCCTCCTGTCCTCATTATACTCAACACAGTACACTTCTCCACTACACTGCTTACGCTTTAACTAAAGAACCACATGCAAGCTTGACACTAAAATGGGTCAAAACCATGAAATGATTATGTTCTAATACATGACTCCTTCGATAAATAAGTATATAATAAACGACAATGTAACTCGAGAAATTGCAGTTGCACACATAACCCTTGATTTCTTAGTGGTATTCACATTTACAGTGAAACCTTTTAGTAATCTAGGTGTCATAATTTTCCTTTTCAATGAGCTATCACACATCTTTACGAGTTAGATATGGGAGAAGTATGGTGAAAGAGAATGTCAACATTTTATGATTTTTGTCTGGTCAGACATTGTTTAGCTTGCCCTAGATCACCAGTATTTCCAAGACTGTGTGGCTTTATTAATATAATAAATGATTTATAATGTCATGCCAAGGGAAAAAAAGACACCAGCAGATGTTTATATAAGTATGTAATTACTTTTCACAAGAAAACTGTCAGTAACTTGCAACTGAAAAAAGAACTCCAAATGTCTCCATTTCCATGAACTTTCGTACTAAATGATCCATTTTGGTCAAACCTCCATTCTAGAGAGCTACACACAGGCGCTAATAAAAAATAAGAATGCGGATTGGTTAAAAGAATTTGAACATTTCTAGGTCATTACCCCAACTGGATTTTGACCAATCAACTGTTGTCTCTATTTAATCTGCTTTATAAATAGTTTACAACAGCATGCATTATGCATGGGAATCGGCTGAGACACTTAAAATACTCATTTCAGCTGTAAGTTGGCAACATTTTTCTGGTGAAAAGTAATTACATACTTAAAGAAATATCTGCTGGCATCTTCCCTTTGGCAATGACAATGTATTTTTTCTTTCTTTGTGTCAGTTTTAACGGCACTTTTAATACATTATTGGCTATATCATGAAGAGGAAATTGGAGCTAAGTGCCTTTCCCAAGAACACACCTAGGCAGCCGAAGTTTTACCAACTGAGCGACTGCAGCTCCTGGCATGACAATGTATCAATAAAGCTTTGGTCTTGAAAATAGAGGTTACCTGGGGCAACTGTAACATTGCCTGACTAGATGAAAAATTACAGAAGTTTTAACATTCTCTGTCTCCTAACTTCACAGAGTTCTGACTCATAAAGATGTGTGATAGCTCCAGAGATGCTGCCAGGGCGGGCAACTGCGCGAATCGCGCAAAATTTGTACGAATTTGCGCACTTGGAAAGCAGTGATGCATGAGAACTCCCACAAATTAGTTTCAAGTCGCGCAGATAAAAATGTACTCTGAGCAGTATACAATTTTTATTTAACTGTTAACCCTTTAAAGTGCTTGTCGGGGCATAAGTCATGCCACCTGTAGAAGTCTCGTAGCGCTTGTCTCGTTATCGGTCTTATGTCCGGTAGGCAACTGTTTATAAATCATTCGGCTTGATATGAATGGTTGTTACACTAAATTTGATTGGCATATTGGGCTCTGGAACAAGCATTGTTGATTTTTATCCTTGCATTCATGAAGGAAGTTTTACAAATGCTTGTTTAAAGTTAGGGCCCCTAGAAAATCCAAAATGGCTGATTCGCAACATGGTTCATCTTCAGACAACGATTGTATAAATAAAAATCTAAAAAGAAATTACAAAGTAAGGATATTTATTTTTAATCAGAATAACTCTGAACAAGCTGACTATGGCATTGATGGACTTGAACCCTAATACAAAATTGTGGAACAGATCAGAAATATGGCACACATGTAGTAGTCAACAAAGCACTTATTCAAGAAAGTTAAACTTTGGCAGAGCTCTTGTTAGTGAAAAATATTATTTTGGAGCAGAGATATCCAAGAGACAATACCTATGAGCTGCTGAAAATTGTACATAACAACCATAAAGAACATTTTTCCAACTTGTTCAAGCTGGCTTATCTAGCTATGCATATGTGAAAGGAGGTTCTCAGCACAGAACAATATTCATACACAGATAAGGAACAAATTAAGCTCAGAATTGATCAACAGAATAATGCATATACAACTAGAGGAGACATCTTTTGATGATTTTGATTTCAATAGAGCAGGAAAAAGAAAGAGACGGATAGTTATGTGTTAGGTATATATTGAACTATGGCCATTTCCTCCTCCTCCTCATTTTTGTTCTACTTTCCCTTATTTTGCTGACAAGGGGCGAGCTCCCCCCTTTAGATAAAATCCTGGCAGCATCTCTGTAGCTCATTGAAAGGGAAATTTTCTCCGCATCAAAATGACGCCTGAATTACTGAAAAGTGTCACTGTAAATGTGAACACCACTATGAAATCGAGGGCTAGGTGTGAAACTGCAACATAATATGTTCATAATATTTACCCATTTTAGTATCAAGCTTACATCGGGTAACTGTGTAAAAGAAAACAAAGTCTTTTTCTTTGCGACATGTTTTAGACTGACAACAAGTAGGCAAATTAGGCAAATGTTATTTATAATTGATGCACGCCAAATGTTAAGCGATGTTGAACTTCAATGTTTGTTAAATGCATAAAATGCACTCAGATTTATTCTCAAGATGCTCCGAATCTGCATCTACTTGGCCCAAGGACGAGTACATAGTAAAGTTTTACTTGGCGCAGCCAATTTTTACATTGTCAGGACGAGTGGTTTTCCTGAGCCCAGCAAACTTGATGATTGAATGCATCTCTTAGTACCACACCCTTACAAGAAAAGGTCACTGTGACCTACATTTTCACATGTTACTGGCTTAGTTTAAGTTTGACCTACATTAATATTTTACTGGCTTAGTTGAATTTTTTTATATTGAGCTCTGACCACATAGGTTTTTTTACCTCCTGAATGCATACTGTTATACCTAGATTCATAAAATTTGTTGAGAGGATCCATCTTGATGAGTATTACACAATCATTGCAAGAATAGATCACTGTGACCCATATTTCATGCTTCATTGACTTTGGTTAAATTTTGTGTTTTAAGTTTATTTCTCCAGCTCTCTTCATGCTAGAATCATCAAACTAGATTATTATATGCATCCCTGTTAGTACCACACCCTTACAATTAAAGAAGGTCACTGTTACCAACATCTCACATTTTACTGGGTTAGGTAAAGTTTTTGAATTTAGCTCATGACCAAATAGTTTTTTTGCATGCTGTACACATACTGTTATATCTAGATTCATGAAACTTGGTGATGGGATGCATCTTGATGAGTACAACACCATCATCAGAAAAGTAGGTCACTATGACCCATATGTCATGCTTCCCAGACTTGGGTTCAATCTCAAGCATTTTTCATGCAAGAATCAATAAACTAGTTGATTGTATGCATCTCTGTTAGTACCACATCCTTACAACAAAGGAGGTCACTGTGACCTTCGTTTCACATTTTACTGGCTTTCGTTAATGTTTTGCATTTAACTCATGACCACATCACTATTTTACAACCAGTATATGTACTTTTACACCTGGAATCATGAAACTTGGTAATGAGATGAATCTTGATGTTCTCATCTCAAAAGTAGGTCACTGAGACCCATATTTCATGCATTACAGACAGAATTTTAAAAAGATTAAAAGCTAGAATGTAAAGATAAAAAATTGCAAACAAATTTAGTTTGAAAATAGGCCAACCTTTTTGTTGTCAAGATCACTTTAGTCTGAATTTATTTTCTACATGATAAGTAATGTTTACAATGGCTACTGGAAACTACTAAAAAGCATCAGAGAGGTGAGCTATGTAATCATGGATTACACTCAGGTTTATTATATACAAGCTATGTAATCATGGATTACACTCTGGTTTTTTTATATACAAGCTATGTAATTATGGATTTCACTCTGGTTTATTATATAAAAACTATGTAATCATGGATTACACTCTGGTTTATTATATACAAGCTATGTAATCATGGATTACACTCTGGTTTATTATATACAAGCTATGTAATCATGGATTACACTCTGGTTTATTATATACAAGCTCTGTAATCATGGATTACACTGGTTTATTATATACAAGCTATGTAATCATGGATTACACTCTGGTTTATTATATACAAGCTATGTAATCATGGATTACACTCTGGTTTATATACAAGCTATGTAATCATGGATTACACTGGTTTATTATATACAAGTTATGTAATCATGGATTACACTGGTTTATTATATAAAAGATTTGTAATCATGGATTACACTCTGGTTTATTATATACAAGCTTTGTAATCATGGACTACACTCTGGTTTATTATATACAAGCTTTGTAATCATGGATTACACTCTGGTTTATTATATGCAAGCTATGTAATCATGGATTACACTCTGGTTTATTATATATAAGCTATGTAATCATGAATTACACTCTGGTTTATTATATGCAAGCTATGTAATCATGGATTACACTCTGGTTTATTATATACAAGCTATGTAATCATGAATTACACTCTGGTTTATTATATGCAAGCTATGTAATCATGGATTACACTCTGGTTTATTATATACAAGCTATGTAATCATGGATTACACTGACTTATTATATACAAGCTATGTAATCATTAATTACACTCTGGTTTATTATATACAAGAATGTGGATAGTTATGTTACCTAAGAAAGTTTACTATCTTAATTAACAAGGCTTGTTGAGCATAAGTATTGTCATCCCCTGATATAGGGGAAGTGTCAGGAACTTCATGCAGAAACAAGTCATCCCTGATGTAGGGGAAGTGTCTGGAAACATCATGCAGAAGCAAGTCATCCCCTGGTGTAGGGAAATGGTCAGGAACTTCATGTAGAAACAAGTCATCCCCTGATGTAGGGGAAGTGTCTGGAAACATCATGCAGAAGCAAGTTATCCCCTGATGTAGAGGAATGTCTGGAACATCATGCAGAAGCAAGTCATCCCCTGATGTAGAGGAATGTCAGGAACATCATGCAGAAGCAAGTCATCCCCTGATGTAGAGGAATGTCTGGAAACATCATGTAGAAACAAGTCATCCCCTGATGTAGAGGAATGTCTGGAACATCATGCAGAAACAAGTCATCCCCTGATGTAGAGGAATGTCTGGAACATCATGCAGAAACAAGTCATCCCCTGATGTAGAGGAATGTCTGGAACATCATGCAGAAACAAGTCATCCCCTGATGTAGAGGAATGTCTGGAACATCATGCAGAAACAAGTCATCCCCTGATGTAGGGGAAGTGTCTGGAACACCGTGCAGAACAAGTCATCCCCTGATGTAGGGGAAGTGTCTGAAACATCATCCAGAAACAAGATTGGGAGCAGGGCCAGGTTTCACTCGGATTTTCAAAATTTCTCTTCAGATTGAAAATTTACATTATGTTGCTTTTGATACTTCAGACAATATCAGTATTTTTGTTCAAAGTAGAGATAGTGGAAAGGAACCAAAATCACTGTTTGGTTTTAAGATTGAACACATGGAAACCATTTTTATCTTGAAAAAAAGGTTTAGGAATTTCTCAGATTTGGAAATCTAAAAATGTCCTCAGAGATAGGCAAGATGCCTCTAAAGAAAATTCAAGATTTTATGACTGTATTTTAATCCCTGTTGCATGATGTTCTGTGAAAAATCATTGTTACTAACCAAACAAAAAGAAAGTTTAAAATTTGGGGAAGATTTGTTTTAGATGCATTATTGAAATTGGGCCCATATAAGTATAATGGCTTTGGTTTGAATAGAAAAACTATTTCTGACAGTCAAGTTCTTAGTACATGTATTTGACTCACATTGCTGTACTTAAGTGAACATTTTTTATTGCTGCAAATTTTTCTTGGTACAAAAGCTACTCTGCAGTGATATCACAAGGACACGTTGACAAATAAAAAAAATTGTTTATTTGCAGAGCTGTGTACTGTTTTGATTTACAGAGCTGGTTACTGGTAAAATTTAGTAATATCTCACTGTCAGGTTGAAAGGCAATATCTTAAAGAAAACCCTCTCCAATAAGCTTTTATGCCTATAGAGAAATATCTGTTTCCGGTTTCCTGACCAACACAATATTTTTGACTGCTGACCCTAGAAAGTTTTGCAACTATATAATTACAGATTTTTAGTTCTTTTATTGATAAATCTAAAGAGCATGTGCAATGGTCTTTTGTCTGGCATCTGTTAGCACAAGTTTGTTATCACAACTCTTAAACCACTGCGAGGATTGCCATAAAACTTGGCAAACACATTCATCTCAAGGTCTACTTGGTCCTAAATGAAAATGGTGCCCCTCAGACATCCAGTATGGCCACCATTGCATTTATCTTTAAATCTTGTTATTGCTTCTAATACAGAATGGATGGTCATATCGACATGAGGTTTTCACTAAAAGACCTCTTATGATGTTTAGTTGTTTCTAAATGAAAATGGTGCCAATCTGACATCCAATATGGCTATCATGGTGGCTTTAAGATCGTATTTTATTGTTACTTCTCCTGAACAGATGGTTGTATTGACATGGGGTTTTACCAAAAAGACTCCGTATGATGTCTATTTGGTTCTAAATGAAAATGGTGACCCTCAGACATGTAATATGGCCAAAAGTAGTGGAAATCTTGAAAATCGTATTATTGCTACTCCTTCAGGCTGGATGATCATATCGACATGGGGTTTACACTAAATGAGTTCTTACAGTGGTGTAGCAAGAAATTCTGGGCCCTCTGGCAAAACTTAATACTAGGGCCCCCTCCCAATAAAATAAGTTGTTTGATAGGAATTTTGGGCCCCCATTTGGTCTGGGCCTCCCTGCAGTTGCGGGGGTTGCTTGGGCAGTTGCTACACCACTGACTTCATATGATGTCTAGTTGGTCCTGAATGAAAATAGTGCCAATTAAACATTCGTTATCACCACCATGGCATCCATCTTGAAAATCTTGTTATCTCTACTCCTCCTAAATGGATATTCATATCTATATGTGGTTTTCACTAAAAGACTTCTTATGATGTCTAGTTGGTCCTAAATGAGAATGGATGCTCATATCTTCATGGGATTTCACTAAAAGACTTCTTATGATGTCTAGTTGGTCCTAAATATAAATGGTGCTGATCTTGTATCCAGTATGGGGGCCATGGTATACATCTTGAAAACTTTGTTATCACTACTTCTTCAGAATGGATGGTCGTATTGACATGAAGTTTTCACTCAAGGAATTGTTGTGATGTGTAGTTCATCCTAAATGAAAATGGTACCCATTGGACATACCCTTAGACATCCAATGTTTTGAAAATCTTGTTATCACTACTTGTCCTGAATTCGTATGATGTCTAGTTGGTCGTAAATGAAAATGGTACCAATCTGACATCCAGTATGGCCACCATGGGTGCCATCTTGAAAATCTTGTTATTCCTATTTTTCCTGAATGGATGGTTGTATTTACATGGGATTTTCACTAAAAGAATTCTTTTGATGTATTTTTGGTCCTAAATGAAAATGATGCCCCACAAACATCCAAAATGGTTGCTACAGTGGACATTTTGAAAATTTTGTTATTACTAATCCTCCTGTATGGATGGTCATATAAGAAAATAGTTTTTGTTACCAAATTGGGTATGTTGGAGTTTCTCAAGAATATCAGAGATGGTTTCAGTATTTAGCAGCAATTAAAAAAAATGGTCTTACCTTGGATTCCTGGAAATTCATTTTTGGCTAGTAGAGCATCAGTACCTTTGAGGGACACTTATTTTAATTCTGTGAACAGCGTGAGTTCATTTCATTCGTAGGTAACAGAATCAGACATCATGCTGATTAAGATGTTTACCATTTCTCAGAACATTTTTAAGTGCCTACTGGCGTGACATTTCCGCACAGGCCAACTAGGCCCAGGCCTAGGCTAGCATATTTTATGGGGCAGCAAAATTATGGCGGAATTTTTTAAATTTATTTATAAAAACTTGCTGTAGTGAATACAAATATGTTGCAAATACAACACTAATAAGCAGTTGTCAAAAAAAGATTTGCGATCCTTCTCTTCCTGCCATCCCTCACTGTGTCCGGTCTATGGAGCATGTGGGTGGCAGTTCCAAATGGGACTAGGGGTGGCAAAAACCTAAATACATTGCTGCCCACTGGACAAAGTCTAGAAAGCATGATTCATTAATGGCTACCATTGCATGCTTTTCACTAATCATTGGTCAGCTTCAATTTTACAGCAAGTTATATCAAGCAAGTGCAAATTATTTAAGTAATTACAGAGAGATTGCATGTCTAGTATCATAAAACATCATGTTGTGAAGCAATACTGACAACGCCTTTTCTCAAAGGAATAAAGTTAGGTCATACAACCATGGTTCACTTTCAGAAAATGGAAAGGGAAAATATGAGTAAAAAAGTCTTTTCCCAACCGACCACCCAACCCAATATTTTCAGCATGAAATCGGAAACACACATTATTTATTTAGGCGGTATAAATAAGTTTGCTTGATGTAACATACAATGACCCACTTAAAGTCTGTGTTCAACCAAAGTTTATCAGTATTTTTCTTGAACTGGTGAACAGTCTGTGCATCACTTACCCACTGATAAAGGGAGTTCCAAGTACCCACAATTCTCTTTGAACAATTACCCACTGATGAAGGGAGTTCCAAGTACCCACAACTCTCTTTGAAAACACATACATTCTGATGACTTTTAAAGGTCACAACTTTAAAATGTGCCCTCTTCTTTTTGTTCTATGTTTTTTTGAAAACATTGTCTCTGTTGTTGTTTTCCAGATGTCTTAATATCTTTAAATTTTCAGTATTTTCTACTTTCTCATCTGTATAATAGTGAAGGCAGTGTCACTATAACTAAGAAGTTTTAATCTGGAAATCAATTTTATGCTCAATTTTGAACATTTTCTGTCATCTTTGTATCTTTTCTTAATCATGAACTCCATACTGAATTTGCATACTATAGGCATAATCTAGCCATTGCTTTATGCAGTTTGAGAAAAGTCAATGTATCCATATAATCGAACGTTCTTAAAATAAACACCTACAACGCTATTGACCTTGTTTACACTGTTATTTGCTTACAGGAGGTCACACTAAAAAGTTACGCCCAAATTCTTTTCTTTGCTTTCATACAGATGTCTTTCATTGTCTCTTTTGTTTTCATTCAGATGTCTTTAATTGCCTCCTTTGCTTTGAAACAGATGTCTTTCATTGCCTCTTTTGTTTTCATACATATGTCTTTCATTGCCTCCTTTGCTTTCATACATATGTCTTTCATTGCCTCCTTTGCTTTCATATAGATGTCTTTCATTGCCTCTTTTGTTTTCATACATATGTCTTTCATACAGATCTCTTTCATTGCCTCTTTTGTTTTCATACAGATGTCTTTCATACAGATGTTTTTCATTGCCTCCTTTGTTTTCATACTGATGTCTTTCATTGCCTCCTTTGTTTTCATACAGATGTCTTTCATTGCCTCCTTTGCTTTCATACAGATGTCTTTCATTGCCTCCTTTTCTTTCATACAGATGTCTTTCATACAGATGTCTTTCATTGCCTCTTTTGCTTTCATACAGATGTCTTTCATACAGATGTCTTTAATTGTCTCCTTTGCTTTCATACAGATGTCTTCATACAGATATCTTTCATTGTCTATTTTGTTTTCATACAGATGTCTTTCATTGCCTCTTTTGTTTTCATACTGATGTCTCTTTTGTTTTCATACTGATGTCTCTTTTGTTTTCATACAGATGTCTTTCATTGCCTCTTTTGTTTTCGTACTGATGTCTCTTTTGTTTTCATACAGATGTCTTTCATTGCCTCTTTTGTTTTCATACTGATGTCTCTTGTTTTCATACATGTCTTTAATTGCCTCCTTTGTTTTCATACAGATGTCTTTAATTCCCTCCTTTGCTTTCATACAGATGTCTTTCATTGCCTCTTGTTTTCATACAGATGTCTTTCATTGCATCCTTTGTTTTGATACTGATGTCTCTTTTGTTTGCATACAGATGTCTTTAATTGCCTCCTTTGCTTTCATACAGATGTCTTTCATTGCCTCCTTTGCTTTCATACAGATGTCTTTCATTGCCTCCTTTGTTTTCACACAGATGTTTTTAATTGCCTCCTTTGTTTTCATACAGATGTCTTTAATTGCCTCTTTTGCTTTCATACTGATGTCTCTTTTGTTTTCATACAGATGTCTTTCATTGCCTCTTTTGTTTTCATACTGATGTCTCTTTTGTTTTCATACAGATGTCTTTAATTGCCTCTTTTGTTTTCATACTGATGTCTCTTTTGTTTTCATACAGATGTCTTTTATTGCCTCTTTTGTTTTCATACTGATGTCTCTTTTGTTTTCATACAGATGTCTTTAATTGCCTCCTTTGTTTTCATACAGATGTCTTTCATTGCCTCCTTTGTTTTCATACTGATGTCTCTTTTGTTTTCATACAGATGTCTTTCATACAGATGTCTTTCATTGCCTCATCTTGTATTCATAGTCTGGACATCTGTTTCCAATATGCATTTACATGTACTTTATACTTGCCTACATTGAATCAGAATAACCATATATCTGACCATTCACATACTGTCTATACTTGTGTATAAGCCGGGTCCAAATGCAAACAACATAAACCCTGATCTGCCATCTCATAATGTGCCAACAGATCAGGGTCTCTGTTGTTTGTTCTACTGATTAGTCCTTACAAACTGCATAGACCCAGATCTGCCAGTGCATAATGCACTAGCAGATCTGGGTCTATGCAGTTTGCAGTTGATATCGGGTTATACGCGAGCAAATACGGTAATGTGTTAAAACTGTAGTATATTGTTTTCTGTCATCTTTTGTCAAAACCAAATAATTCTGAGTCATCTGCAAACATCCCTATATAACTAATTTTACTTCTTCTATGAGGTCACCTTTGAATATATGAAATAGCATTGGACTAAGTACACTTCCCTGTGATATTCCACTTGTAACTTCTGTTCATGATGGTTTACATGAGTTCCCTTTGACCAGTTATTTTCCTGGATACTGATATGCATATAGTTTCTTATGAAGTCTTTCATGGGGTACTGTGTAAGGACATTTTAAAATCAGGATATATCACATCTATTGCTCCACAAAAATCAAAAACTTCTATCCATATTTCTGTTACTTCTTACTGTTGCAGCATGCATGATCTCCCCTTCCTAAGAGCGAACTGTGCATCTGAGAATAAATTATTATCTTCCATACAAGTAATAAGTTTTTCTCTAATGAAAGACTCCATCACTTTACAAACAACAGATTTGAGACTGACTGGTTTGTAGTTTCCTGCAGTTCAAGGTGTTTATGTGAGCTATTTTCCAATCTTTTGCAACTGTTCCACTTTTCAAGGACTTCTTGTATTTTCCAATCTTTTGGAACTATTCCACTTTTCAAGGACTTATTGTATTTTCCAATCTTCAGGAACTATTCCACTTTTCAAGGACTTCTTGTATTTTTCCAAGCTTCTAGAACCATTCCACTTTTCAAGCACTCACTGTATTTTCGAATCTTCTGGAATTTTTCCACTTTTCAAGGACTTACTGTACTTTCCAGTCTTCTGGAATTATTCCACTTTTCAAGGATTTATTGTATATTCCAATCTTCTGGAATTATTCCACTTTTCAAGGACTTCTTGTAGTTTCCAATCTTCTGGAACTATTCCACTTGTCAAGGACTTGTTCAATTTTCCAATCTTCTACAACTGTTCCACTTTTCAGGAACCAGGGCTGAGCAAATTTCATAGCCTGACGTCCCAGATTATTCATTTTCAGTGTCGTGCAAGTAAAATGTTCCAAGTCGCTAGTGCATTTTCCTTTTTTAAAAAAAGTCCGGCAAGTGTTTATTTTCATGCTATAATCACTTTATCTACCTTTATCTGGCTGTTCGTGCCCTTGTGGGCATACTTAATGCTTGATTCTGCTCCTCTCCATGTATTTATTTACATCCCGTATCACACCTGCCAGTGGTCATTGATAACTTTTTGTATGTACACACGTTCTATTACCTCTTAACTGCATATTGGGCTAAGCAACCAAAATTATTGACCAATCAAAACATGTAAAACAAAACAAAACCGCTGTGATTAATTAGCAGTGTTTTAAACGGCTTCATTGTATTGTGTAAACCAGATCCTCACTAACAAACAATCAACTGATTTCAATCCAGCAAATCAATCCAATTAAATGAATGAAAGGCACTTTATCGACATTAGTGTTGGTTGCCTTTGTGAACTGATTAAATGGCAGTGATGATTCTTTTATTTTTAATTGATTATACAGAGGATTAACTTCCATGTCCAATATTGCGTTTGAAATGAAACAATTACATTACTTAAGGAGCTGTCTCTGTTCTTATTTAAAGGACAAAATATATGTTATGATAACTTTAGAAGTAGATGTCAAGTAAGGTGATATTTACTATGTGGATAAAATGAGTTTACTAAATTATTTTCGCAAGAAAGTTAATAAGGAAGATTCAAAGAATGAAAATTCTTTTGAAAGTGGAGGGGTAAAACGTAAGACTGCCACTGAATGTGAGGTAACTATTTCTCCAAAGAGACTGACTCTGTGGCAAAAAAATGTCAAATATGACACTACTAAAGAGACTAAGAAATTTTTAGCTGCATTGGGTTGATAGTTATCACTGGCTTTGAATTCATTGACTCAGAAGGAAAAATGTTTTGCAGTTATTGCAAACAATATCTCAAACTGGCACAGGTTGGAAATTCAACCAGTGTATTTGTCAATGGAACTGACAAATTCAGGATTGAACCAATCAAGTCTCATGACAAGTCTGGACCTCACAAGGCATGTGCAGCACAGTATATGCATGACACTGGCCAGCATGTGCAGAAAATCCCTGAAATGAAAAAAAATCAGAGCTCTTTTTAACACAGGTTACAATCTAGCTGGTTATGGAAAACCATTTTCTGGTATGGAAATTCTGTGTGCACTCATGGAGAAGAATGCTGTTGAACTTGGTGCTAATTATAAGAACGGATTCAGCATAAGAGACTTCGTTCTATCAATTGATCAAGTCTGGAGAGAAGAAGTTAGGGAAAGTCTGAATTCCAGTAAATTCCTTTCCATTCTTTGTGGTGGAAGTACTGATGCTACCGTATTGGAGCAAAAAATAGTGCATACAAGATACATGGAATTGGAAAACTGAAAATCTCTCATAACAAAATGTATGATGTCAACCTATGTTTTTGAAACATTTAATTTTTTTAAAGAAATAAACTTGTTGTACATTATTTCGTTTGTTCTTTCTTTGGACTGAAGTGCATACATATCATAAAATCTTGACAAGTGATTATCAAAAGGTAGGTGGGACAAGTGAATTTTCTTAAACCACTTGTCCTGGACAAGTGGCTGAATACAAATGTTGCTCAGCCCTGAGAACATATTGTATTTTCCAGTCTTCTGGAACTGTTCCACTTTTCGAGAATTATTGTATATTATAGCAAGTGGTTTACTAATCTCTTTAATCCTTTCATTCTTGCCTTTTTCTAAAACGTGTGATCCTTAGAATATGCTATGCCATGATGTCCTGAATTTTTCTGTAAAAATTTTCAAAGAAAACTCAATATCTCTTGTAAGAATATCATCCCATTCTATTTCATGAATAATTTTGTAAACAACAGAAGAATACCTCACCTCTTGTTCATCTTTGCATTCATCAAAGTAATACAAAACATTGGAGGATATCATAATATGATCACTTTTACCAAGTGGATACATACCTTGAAAATGTTTACCATGAACACTTTTACAAAATAGATCAATATCTTGAAAAGTTTTAGCAAGTGGATGCATACCTTGAACAATTTTAGAAAGTGGATACATACCTTGAACACTTTTACCAAGTGGATACATACCTTGAACACTAACCAAGTGAATACATACCTTGAACACTTTTACTAAGTGGAAACACACCTTGAACATTTTTACCAAGTGGATACATACATTGAACACTTTTACTGAGTGGATACATGGCTTGAACAGTTTAACCAAGTGGATACATACCTTGAACACTAACCAAGTGGATACATACCTGAATACTTTTACCAAGTGGATACATACCTTGACTATTTTTACCAAGTGGATCCATACTTGAACACTTTTACCATTTGAATCCAGGCCTTAAACGCTTTTACCATTGCATTTTTTTTTGATTGCAAAATGTTCTAGTGATATACATTAAATTATTGGTAGAACTTCAAGTACGTAAATTCAGCAAAGTCACATGCATACAATGAAGCTTGTTTTTGGCATTGATTAATTTGACTATGAGATATGCTGTTTTGTGTATTGCCTAATACTGTAGTAATACATGTACCTACTGATAATACACAGTGGACTAGGGAACAACTACCATATATACTCATGTATAAGCCGATACCAACTGCAAACTGCATAGACCCAGATCTGCCATCGCATAATGCACCAGCAGATCTGGGTCTATGCAGTTTGTAAGGACTAATCAGTAGAACAAACAACATAGACCCTGATCTGCTAGCGCATTATGTGACGACATGATCAGGGTCTGTGTTGTTTGCATTTGGACCCAGATTATCTGCGAGTATATACAGTACTATATTTTCAAGGGGATACAGGATATCTTTTGCACCCAACCATTTCATTCACAAATCTGGATATATTTCTGTGATATTACCTTCATTTAAAAGGATCCACACCATAAAATAGTTTCAGTTAGAAAGTGAAGCTGACTTCGCCATTCTCTATCCCCTTCCCATCCCCCATCCCACAGCACTCTTTTTCAGGACACTGAATGCTTGCATATAGTACAAAAGTACATAACTCTTGTGTCTTTTTTGTTGTTGTTCAGTGAGCAATGTAAAACAGTTTAAACATCAAATTTTGTGCTTTTCATCAACTTTTGTGTCAATTAAATGATCATTTTGGTCTGCAATTACATTTTAATGTACAAGATTTCCACCAAAAATTTACGCATGAAGCTTGAAAAAGTGGGTAAATTCCATGCATTTTGTTGCAAAATCATGATCAAACATTACTCTGTGGCAGTATATAGGCTGATTGCAAGCAAAAGTAAACAAGTTTATTTCATATTTCAAGATGTAAAAGTAAGAAGAAAGGACTTGATATCTATCACTAGATTTTGACAGTAACCTTTTTTCAAGGTTAACATCCTTTGCAATAACAATGTCTTACAACAATTGTACTAAATAAAACTAACAACAGTTGTAATATTTTGTTTTGTTTTTGTTGGTTTAATGGCACTTGTAACACATTATTGGCTACCATATATACTCATGTATAAGCCAATACCAACTGCAAACTGCATAGACCCAGATCTGCCATTGCATAATGCATCGGCAGATCTGGGTCTATGCAGTTTGTAAGGACTAATCAATAGAACAAACAACATAGACCCTGATCTACCAGTGCATTATGAGACGGCAGATCAGGGTCTATGTTGTTTGCATTTGGACCCGGATTATACGTGAGTATATACAGTATATCATGCTGATGAAATGGGAGCTATGTATCTCTCCCAAGAAGACACCAAGGCAGTCAACCTGGGCTGGCCTTGGCAGGTATCAAACCTGAGACCCTTGGATTACGAGTCTGATGCTCTGCCAACTGAGCTCTCACAGCTCAATTTAATATCTTGATAAAGTTTAATTAGTATTTCTTTTGTCTTGATAAAGTTTAATTAGTATTTCTTTTGTCTTGATATTATTTGACTCGTAGGTTCAGTAAAACTGCAGTTTTAAGCGACTATTGTAAAAATTCAAAATTTGGACTACTCTACACTCGCTTCTCCACATTCTTGTTACCACTTTCCCTGGTCTGACTAGGTAAAATTGTTACTATGTCTCCTCTGAAGATATGCTCTATTAGTATTTCTTGTAGGACAGCTGATTGCAGATATTTGTTTCACATATTAACCTGACTTTCCTCTTAAAAATGAAATTGTTGTCCCTAATATGACCATGTTCAATCATGAGGAGGCTGATTCTTCACGAACATTTCATGCTCCAAATATACAAACTTTGATGTGTGTATAAATCAGACTTCAGTTATAAACAAGAAAAATAATTCAGCTTTTATTACCTGTAGATTTTTTTTTTTCTTTTCCCATAATGGTAATAACATTTACAATTGAAACTGATGGAAAAGTATTGAAATTATTTCTTATTTCCAAACTCTTGGATTGCAGTATAGGTAATAACAGCAACTATTCTCCTCCCTCCCCCCTCTTCCTACAAGAAAGTCAGTAGAAATAGGATTTTACAAGGTATTGTTTTCTCCACTCGCTAAAAAATGCAAGTACATGTAGTAAGAAATATTAAATTCAAGCCCTGCCATGACAAGTAAATGTGATGAGTTTTCAGCTCACTTTAACAGTTTTAAACCACATTGTCATTTACCTCTATAAAGGAAGGACTTCTTTATGCACAACCCACAATCATAATATCACTATCCATCAATGAGGGATCATAGTCGGTAGTGCCCCTTGAATTCTATAGGTGGCAGCATGGAACAAAGCGGTCCAACATTACTTACCGTTTACTTCATGCTTTACAAACAAAGAAAGAATCTATAGCATCTTCATCTTGCTTTCAAAATGTCTCAATCTTACGGATCATGGATGTTATTGTCACTCAGAGTTTTTTTTAAAAAAGTGGTTTAAGAAAAAAAAGTGGGGAGCTAAGTTATCTGAGCGAAAGAAGGACTTAATCGATCAGGAAGCAAATATTAAACATAATTGTTGTCAAAAATAGAAAATCATATCTTCTCATATCTGCATACAAAATAGAATACGCGTTATACCTCATGCAAGGTCAAGGTTATTTTAAAAATTTGAAAATTTTGATTAAGTTTTCAGTTAAATTTCTTCTGTATGGTCATAAGTCCCAAACTCTGAAAGAGATATCTGTCATACATGGACTGTAAAATTAGAGAGCTGTGATATTTCATAACTATGCACCATGACCTGACAAGGTCAAGGTCATTTGAAAAGGATTTTTTTAAAAATAATATATTTTATTCTGATATGGTCATAAGTTCCAAACACTGGGAATGTTAGTTATCATACTTGAACTGTAGAATTCGGGAACTTTGTCCTTTCGTATCCATGTCCCCTAACCCATGTCTTATACCCAGGAATAGTCAAGGTCATTTGAAATTCTTGGTTAAGTTTTTTGTACAGATTTCTTATATGGTCATATGTCCTGAACCTGGAATGAATGCTATTATGCACTCCTACTCTCCATCTGGCCCACATGTAAGGTCAGGGTCAGGAACATTTGAAAGTGAAAACATTGATGTATCTGTATCAAGTAGGTGAGCATGCAAGATGTATTATTACTGAAGTTGTCATTGAGGTAATATCGGCCACTGACCCAAATTACATAATACGTGTAACATGTACAAGTAATAAACATGTTGGTGAGATTGAAAAATGCATACAGAAACAAATACTGAACTATGTCATTACTATTCATCAAAGTGAGCTTTGCAAGATTCTTGGGTACCTTTATATGGTAATATAAAAAGGTGATACATATAATTATATATTAACATAGAAAGACTAGACATATAATTTCATGGAATTTCTTGTTTTGATAATGACCAAAGAATAAAAACTGTTAGCCAAGATTTCAAGTAGCTTATTCATTCGGATAGAAATTACAACTATTGCAAAACCTATATATACTGGAGACATTCATTTTCCTAAGGAAGTAAATAGAAATATATTTCTTGTGCAGCCATCCATTGTGAAAAAACTTCAGATTTGTCCAACTAGATCTGTAGATTTAATTTTGGATTCAGATTGTTGTGAAGAAAATTTCTTAAGTATTTCTTTTTTTTTAAAAATACCTTATTAGGTCATGAAAACATACTTGTTATCAGTGTGTTCTTTAGCTATTTAATAAAACAATTATATTACCACCTACAGATGCTCATAAGAGTTGTCTGACTTTCAAAAGCATTGATCCAGGACTTGCTGCATATGTACCATCAGATCAGCAGGCCAGGGTTCAACAAATTTCAGTATCAGATTGTACACTGGCTGGCTAATAAGAAGAGAACCTGATAGCCCGGTCGAAATTTTCTATCCCGAAGCAGCAAATTTAATATGAAGCTGTTAGCTATCAGATTTCCCCTTTTCTTTGTAATGAGTTATACATAATTATTTTCCTTTGTGAAACACTTTTATAATCATGGTCTGAAAAGGAAAACCATAGAACATGTCATGATATTATGTAGTATGTACTGGGCTACCTGTATTAAACACAAGATATTCAAGACCTGCATTCTGGTAAACCCTAGTCATGATATTATGTAGTACGAACTGGGCTACCAGAATTCAATGCAAGGTTTCCAAGACCCATCATTCTGGTAGCCATTAGTAATTATATTATGTAGTACTAACTAGGCTACCTGAATTCAGTACATGGTTTCCAAGACCCAGCATACTGGTAGCACATAGTCATAATATTATGTAGTACAAACTGGGCCATTTAAATTCAGCACAAGGTTTTTAAGACCCAGCATTCTAGTAACCCCTAGTCATGATATGTAGTACCAACTGGGCTACCTGAATTCAACACAAGGTTTCCAAGACTCACATCCCAGCATTCTGGTAGCCCATAGTCATGATAATATGTATTATGCAGCATTCTGGTAGCCCCTGGGATCTGGGTACAGGGTTTGTTGGATTAAATTTTGTCGTTTTTCTTGTTAGTGCATGTACATATAAATCACAGTCTATTGACCCCAAATCATCCACAGAGTGATATGATGATCTGTGCAAACCAGGATCTGCTATTCATTGCAGAGTGATATGATGATCTGTGCCAACCATTATCTGCAATTCATTGGCCTGTGCTGTAACAGTTTTTTGTATACATATACAGTTTTGATTCCAGTAGCTGACAGTTCATCCTATAAAAGCATATGATGACTAAGATAGCAGCATAATACTTTAAATTATAATGTTTTAGTATCAATAAATTTTCAGTCATTAAATTTAGCAAATTGGCAACAAAAGTTTTCAGTTTGGTCATTGGCATTATTTAGACTGTTTAATTCATGGTTCCTATAACCTTGAAATATCTTTGAATTTGAGGTGTTGCCTTGAAAAGTCCTTAAATTCATTGAAAGATTCCTTGAATTTTGCTCAAAACTTCTTAATTTAACTGAGTGAATACAGAACATTATTACTGAAAATATAACACTTTATAAATTCCAAAATTTTGTTATGGACACATTTAAAAAAAATAAAAACAAAATGGGATAAAATTGGATAGATCAAATGATACATGACATCGGTAATTGCTAGATGGAGTAGCATCCCTTTGCTCTATTGGCATGCTTATTATTAATCTCTTGTCGTTTTATTTCTTCTATTTTTTTTCTTTCTACATTTGTATCTACATATGCAGTAATAATCAGAGTAACATGTGGAGACAGTTTACTCCTTTAAAACTTTTGGAAGTCCTTGAAAACTCCTTGAAAAAATCTCTGGGGCTGTATGAACCATGTAATTATAATGCAGTTAGCACAAGTATAATATGTTAGATTTTATTGTCCAGCTAAATTTTCAGAAATCATATGCTCATATTTATACTATTGTGATTTAAAGTGGAGTAACCAGACATTTAAGATATATTGTTCAGGCGGATAGCTGTTTGTATACTTACGTTTCGCTTGTGACTGTAGGATTGCAATGGGTGCCCAATGCCCAGTTGTTATAATATGATACATTTTCTTCACATTTATACCTTTTGTCCTGTTTTATCTCTTTCAAAAATGTTATTCTACAGTATTTCAGTATGATTCCTGAATCAAAGACACTAGTTTGAGAATTTTTTAACATTTATTTTTTATGTATATTTTACATTTCTAGGAAGAAACTGTTTTATTCATGACTATTACTCACGGAAGCATCATTGCTGATTTAGCTCTACTGGTCATAGATAAGAAGAGATTATGGGATGGTCTGTTGTCCATCATCCATCCTTTTGTCTGTCGTTTGTAGTCTGTCATCCATCAATCAATTAAGACAAGTTTGTTGTCGATACTCCTCTTAAACTACTTGGAGGATTGCCTTGTTGGTCATAAAGGAAAATGGTGCCAAGCTGACATCAAATATATCCACCACAGCAGCTAATTTGAAAACCTTGTTATTGCTGAAGAATATCAAAGTTGCTTTCAACAGTCAGCAGTTACAAGGAAGAAATGGTCTTATCTTGAATTCCTGGAAATTCTTTTCAGCCAGGAGAGCATCAGTCCATCCAAGGGACTCTTGTTTTATTCTGACATATCAATCTGAATTTATAGAGTATATTATGTTAATGTATTATCTCTTTTTGTAAATAATCTCTCTATAGAGATTAAGAAATTCAGGTCACATTCATTAGCTAAAATCATACATGTTAAATCAAATAATAATAAAGATCATAATAATAATAATACTGTAATAATAATAATAATAATAATAATAATAATATGCATGTATTAATCTGCTGAAACTCAGGTCACATTCATTAGCTTAAGTCATACATGTTAAATCAAACAATAATAATAATATACATGCATTAATCTGTTCTGTAAGAAATGGTGAACGAACCTCATTATATAATAAATGTGTATCTTTGGGTTGTTTTTACAGGAAGCAGCCCTGATGTCTGGTCAAGTGTGGTTGCTGGAAGAAAACCCACAAGCCCATTCATTTACACTGCAGCATATCCAAAACCAGTTCCAGGTACAACCTTGTCTATTACAGGTAATATCCAATTGCCACGGCAACCAAGTTCACCTGGTCAGCTGGGATCTGCTGGTAATTCATCTCAAGGGCAGATCTCTCCTGGTCAACTCTACCCTTTGCATCAGCACCAAAGCCAACCAGTCTTTGGTGTAGGTCAAGATCATTTGCCACTTGGGCAACAACAAACTCCAAGTCAGGGCTTTCCATTTGGGCAACAACAAACTCCAAGTCAGGGCTTTCCATTTGGGCAACAACAAACTCCAAGTCAGGGCTTTCCGCTTGGGCAACAACAAACTCCAAGTCAGGGCTTTCCATTTGGGCAACAACAAACTCCAAGTCAGGGCTTTCCATTTGGGCAACAACAAACTCCAAGTCAGGGCTTTCCGTGGAATATTGTTACATGTCAGAATGAACGTGATGTCTCTGTCACCCATTTGAAAAACACAGAGACTGGACGTGGGAGCACAATTGAATCTGATAAAAAAGTGGTAAAGGTGACGTTCACTTTGACTGATTCAGAGTCATCCAAAAGTAGCGAGAGTGGGTTTAGTGAGCAACAACCCAAGCTAACCAGAAACTATGCTGAAGTGTGTAGTGTTTGTCAATCCAGTCTTGAGCAAAATCAGTTAGTTAAAGCAGCAGTGGGTAGCCATTCTAAAATCTGTGACAAGAAAGATGATGAAAGAAATAAAAATGAATTAGATAGAGAAAATGTCATTCGCTTTAGAAAAGAAAGGACATATAGTGATGCCTATGGTAAAAACAAAGCATCAGATATGAATAGAAGACATGGATTTAAAAACCAGAGAGGTCATCAAAATGATGATCATGGATATTACAAATCAAGAGGTAGAGGTCTAGGTCGAGGCAGAGGTCAACAACATGGCAATGAAGTTCAGTTCATTGCACATAAAGGATATAGACAGCATCATCAACAAAGGGAAAGCTTTAGTGAACCTACATTTAGATCTCTAACTTCTCAGGGTAATTATCAAAGGGCATTTAGTGCTTTGGAGAAAAGACATGGTTATAACTTGGAAGAAGGTGAAATAAAAAGGAGCATCTCCCCATCAGTAAGTTGTGGTGCCTCTGCCTCCAATCCTGATTCCACCAGTGCCCATGTTGAGCCCTCAAATAACAATGTTCATTCACCTGACACTGATGAGTGGATATTTGTTGAAAAAAAAAATCACAAGAAGAGTGAGTGGACTGGTCACTTATATCAAGATGGTTATAGGGGCAGAGGGTCTCATGAGAGATATAGAGATAGGGGACAGAGTCTGTCTGACAGATTTGGTGATAACAGGGGACGAGGCAAAAGACAATTTTACCTTGGAGAGGGCAGTAAAGATTCTCATCAGAGGTATGATTCAGGTAGAGAGAAAAACATAGGACATGGTTCATCGGAGAAATGGCGATCAAGGAACTATGACAATCATGACACAAAGGACCCATCTTCAGCTGTCAGTGGTAATAGCAGACACAGATATTCTAGTGTAGGGGGACCAAGCAGAAAGCAGTGAAAAGGTGATGCTTACCAGATGGTAGATATGACAGAAGCAGTCTGAAAAGAGGGAGTTGCATTTTATACCCGGATTTATTATGTGTCAAGCCTAAATTGCTGATTAAGATTCAGAGATATGAACTACTCAGGAGAATATGTACAGAGATAAACTTTATTATTGATGTTTTTCAGTAACCTAGTCAAAGTCTTAAATCATGATTTGGCATTATGATGGGATTCAGCAATTGTAAGTGACTTTAGACACTTAGGGAGTTTAATCAAATAAAAGTGAGAAAAATGTACATTTAGTAAACATAAGCTAATATGTGAGTATTTATTTTGTATTTCATGGAAAAAGTATTTATTTAATTGTGTTTAGATGAAATAATACTAGATCTAGCATTTATTGCTTTGCTTGGTAGCTCACAAGACATACCAAGAGTTAACTTGAATTGAGAAGTGTACACAGGGAACGCTATACTCATTGACTTAAAACAAAAATGTGAACAGGATGGACAGATGGAAATGAGTAATCTTATACAAGTCCCATCTGTATTCATGCAATGGCATAAAAGATGTACACACAAATTGATATATTCATTATGACAAAAAAAGTTTTGACTATAATACTAATAGGCAAATATAACAGTACATCATAGTATACTTACTAAACTCTTAAGTCTGAATTGAAATATACTGTATATCTAAAGAGATCTGGTGGAATATTATTTGCAAACAAAAAAGACATAAAAACATGGGGGGTTTTAAAAAATGTTTTGTTCACATTTTCTGAAGAAAAATCCTAACAAATGTAACTTTAAGCAGATTGTCGAAATGAACTCTGCAGATTGGGGGTGGGGGAATATAAATTCGTTGTAACTGCAATATTGTATTTTTAATATTCAGTTTATTTTTATGCATTATTCCTGAACTCGGATAGCTTATATTCATCTCACATCATTCTTAACATAAAAGGTTAGATTCATTTTCTAAATATGTCCCAGAGGGAGACATATTGGTTTTGTGCTGTCTTTAAATCCATCTCTCACACTTTCTTGTATGAAAGATAGCAACAAAAAAAAAAAACTATTAAGCCAAACCAGACTCAATTTGATATTTAGATACCTTGGATGAGTCGCAATGACCTAATTAGGTTCTGGTGTCAGTGAGCTTTTTGTTTTCTTTAGTGTTTGTACACATTTGTGAACATTTTGAATTTAGACTTTTTTGACAAAAGTCTTGTAAGCTCATTTAAGCAACAATTAAATGAGGTAAAGAATTAAAATTACATATTTATATTAATATATCGATGACATTTTAGACATTTTATAGATTTTCGGGCCATTATAGCAAATTTTTAATTGTTTATAGATTTTTGAAAATTTTGGACTGGGAACGTTTTCACAGATACCTTGTAAGCACATTTAAGCAAAAATCATTTGAGGTAAGACAAATGAAATATGGTGGGTTTATTTGTATTAATGTGCATGGTGACCTGATTCAAGTTTATGGCCATTTTAGCAATTTTTTTCTTCTATTTTCCTCCAGATTTTTAAACCTTTTGGACTTGGAAGTTTTTATTGACAAAAATCTTGCGAGCATGATTAAGCAAAAATCACTGGAGGTAGACAAATGAAATAGAGTAGACATAATTTTATTTTTATGTTGCTGAGCCAGTTAGATTTGTAATCCATTATAGCAGTATTTAAATTTGTACACTTTTTGAACTTTTTTTGAACTTGGACATTTTTGAGAAAAACCTTGTTTAGCTGATTAAATAAAAGCCATTCAAAGGCAGACAATTAAAATTTGGCATGCATGTTTTTAGGCACATATAGATGACTTTAGATTTTCATTCCTTTAAAGCAATTTCTCTACATTTTTGACTTTTCTTTTACATGAACTTATTTGGTCTGCTGTGATTGTACAAACATAAATCTGTTTTGGTCCAAGATTTTAGTCTTTGAGTTCTTTGTATGGACAAATGTCAAACTTATCCTAATCTTTGCAAAGTTGACGCTTTCTTTTTGCTTTTTAAATTGACTGAACTGCTTTGATCTGATGAGAGAACTATTAAAATCTGGACCTTAACAATCAGGACTATTAAATCTGGACCTTAAAAATCAGGACTATTAAATCTGGACCTTAAAAATCAGGACTATTAAATCTGGACATTAACAATCAGGACTATTAAACCTGGACCTTACAAATCAGGGATTTTCTATACCACACTCTTAAAAATATTTCATTTTTATTTACCTTGCTAGATTTTTCCCTCTCTTGTATCAGTGTCACAGAATGACATTAATTGTCATGGGAACAGGGGGGACATACAGGTGTATGTTCTTGCTTTAAAAAGCAAGTCCCTTCTAGCACTTAACTTTTCAGTAAAATTGTACATGCTGGTGTAATGGTAAACATATTCTACTTTCCTAATATAATATTCATTTAATAATGATAAAACTTGTCTCATGCAGTAAATATATTTTCTTTCAAATTTGAACATGATATTCAAAATTAATCTGAATCTATTTAGATTTGGAGAGAGAGAGAGAGTGAGTAATAGCTGTACATTTTGTCATAGGTATGAGGTTGCATCAATTAATTCTTAATAGAGGTTTATTTTTTTTATGCTAAACAGTAAACTCTGCACCCTATTAGTGTTTTGCAATATAAATGCATTTCTTATTTACTAATCACCTGATGAAGTTGATACCACTTCTCTCTTTAGCAATGTAGTTTAGAAAACTTTTCATGCTCAGATCAATATTTGTAAGTACCTGTTAGGAATATGTTTATCACATGAGTTCTGTGTTATTTATGTTATTATACCCATATCATAATTTTTAGCTCACCTGGTCATAACACCAAGTGAGCTTATGGTGTAGCCCTGCATCCATTGTGTGTCTTCCGTCTATCAACGATAGCTTGTTACCACTTTCGAGTCCATATTTATGATTCCATTTCAATCAGACTTGGAATATGGGTTTATATCATCAAAATCTCAGATGAGTTCGATAATGAGTGAGATCCATGCATATTAATGAGGTGATCTTGCACTTGATTGGCTAACCTTGTTACCACTCTTGAGGTCATATTTCTGATCCAATTTTGATCAAACTTGGAATAAACCTTGGTATCATTAAGATCTCAGACATATTCAATAATGAGCGAAATCTCTACATACTAATGAAGTGATCATGCATCTGATTGGTTGAACTTGTTACCACTCTGTAGGCGGTATTTCTGATATGATTGTGATCAGACTTGGAATATATGTCTATATTGTTAAGATTTCTGATGAGTTCATTAATGAGTGCTGATTGGCTGAACTTGTTAACCCTCTGGAGGCCAGATTTCTGATCTGATTTGGATCAAACTTGGACAATATGCTTATATCATCAAGATCTCAGATGAGTTTGATAATGAGTGAGATCCATGCATACTGGTGTGATGATCTTGCATCAGATTGGATCAGCTTGTTGCCACCCAGGAGGTCATATTTCAGATCTGATTGTGATAAAACTTGGAATATGTGCTTATATCATCAAGATCTTGTACAAGTTCAGTAATGAGGAAGATGCACACAATTAATGAGTTGATCTTGCACCTGATTGGCTGAGCGTGTTGCCACTCTGGAAGCCATATTAATTTTCTGATTCAATACTTATCAAACTTGAAATATGGGCTTATATCATCAAGATCTTTAATCAGTTAAATAATGAGCGAGATTTATATATATTAATGATGTACTCTTACATCTGATTGACTGAGCTTGTTAACACTCTGGATGGCATATTTATGATACAATTTTGATCAAACTTGGAATATACAGTGGTCCCCCTCTCGAATGCCTAAGCCCTCCAACCAGCAGTGACCTGCTTTATATGGCCAGAATCCCTAAGTACAGATTAGTTTGTGTTCGAAAGTAGCCCTATAGGATGGCCACACCTCTAACACAGCCAGCATGTTAGTGCAAAAACTGTAAAATGTACCCCTTACAAGTGGCCAAATAATGGTGTTTACAGATATAAATCTCATGAATATTTGTTGATTTCTAAATTCAACCCATTGACATTTGTTCCAACATGACAATAAAGTATCTAACTCTAATCCATACAGAGAGGTAGGTAATTCAGTTACCATTACTGCTTGTGTTCCTTAGATGTCAGGTTTTGACAATTTGATAATTACGGCTATTATTACCACCAATAATTATCAAGATGACAAAAGTTAACTGTTGAGAAGCACAGTATTGTTAATAATGGTATGTTAGCCATCTCTTTCTTAGCTTACGAAATGTATTTGAAAGGGTATCAAACTCAGGCCATTCAATCACATGACAAGCTCACTTCCTTTGTAAACACTGAGCATTTTGTGTAATAACTGCAAATTGCCAATGAATGAATAAGTTGTTGCAAAAAGTGCAAAATGTCATGTGAATTTTTGAATGAAAATATTAAATATTTAAAGGATTAGTTATGTCTTTCATATATGTAGTTATTACTCGCATCTGTCTGATCCCCCTTAAGAAATGCCACCCATCTTATAAGGCCACTTTCTTCCTGTTGAAGTCGTGGCCTTGTGAGAGGGGGACCAATGTTTGCTTATATCATCAAGATCTTGGACTGTTTCAGTAATGAGTGATATCCATGATTTTGTATGTGACTGGCTGAGTTTATTACTACTCTGGAAGCCATAATTCTGATCTGAATTTGATAAAAATTTAAATATGGATTTATATCGTCAAAATCTTCAGCAGTTTTGAAAATAAGAGGGATCCATGCCTATTAATGAGGTGATTTTCCATCTGATTGGCTGACCTTGTTGCCACTCTTGAGGCCATATTTTGTATCTGTTCAGTTTATATCATCAAGATTTTGGCTGACTTCAATTATGAGCAAGAGACTCTGCATATTAATTATGCCTTTAACTTTAGAAAGAATTTAAAATACCATATATACTCATCTATAAGCCAGTTCCAAATGCAAACAACATAGACCCTGATCTGCCATCACATAATGTGCCAGCAGATCAGGGTCTATGTTGTTCTACTGATTAGTCCTTACAAACTGCATAGACCGGTATCTGCCGGCGCATTATGCGAAGGCAGATCTGGGTCTGTGCAGTTTCCAGTTGGTATTGGCTTATACGTGAGTATATACGGTAGGTAAAATCAACATGATATAATGTTTGGGTGTTCTTACAAAACTACATAAGCCTGCTTAGTGAAATGGTCAACTGTTAAGTTGTGTAAGTCAGGTGAGCAATATCAGGCCCACTTGGGCCTTTTCTTCCGTATGTAACACATAAATTACGTACATCGTAAATGATGTCATGTCATGCAAGGTGAAGGCTTAATGACTAAGGCATCTGCATGCAAGGTGAAGGCTTAACGACTAAGGCATCTGCATGCAAGGTGAAGGCTTAATGACTAAGGCATCTGCATGCAAGGTGAAGGCTTAATGACTAAAGCATCTGCATGCAAGGTGAAGGCTTAATGACTAAGGCATCTGCATGCAAGGTGAAGGCTTAATGACTAAGGCATCTGCATGCAAGGTCATTTCACTACACTATTCTGCAGTTTCATAAAATAAGATTAGACTTTTTCATTATGTAAAACAGTGTTGCACCTTGAGCCCAGGGGAAGTATATACCAAACTGCCAGTGACCCCCTAAATGTAATAAATCCCCATATCTTTATAACTACAAGGGGTCAGAGATACATAAGTGTCCCCATAAATGTAATAAATCCCCATATCTTTATAACTACAAGGGGTCAGATATACATAAGTGTCCCCATAAATGTAATAAATCCCCATATCTTTATAACTACAAGGGGTCAGAGATACATAAGTGTCCCCCTAAATGTAATAAATCCCCATATCTTTATAACTACAAGGGGTCAGAGATACATAAGTGTCCCCATACATGTAATAAATCTCCCCATATCTTTATAACTACAAGGGGTCAGAGATACATAAGTGTCCCCCTAAATGTAATAAATCCCCATATCTTTATAACTATAACGGGTCAAAGATACATAAGTGTCCCCATAAATGTAATAAATCCCGATATCTTTATAACTATAAGATACATAAGTGTCCCCTTATCTTTATAACTATAAGGGGTCAGAAATACATAAGTGTCCTTCTGACTACTCAACCAGGGTGCCACACTGGTGTTAAATAGAATCTTACATTTATGGTACGGACAAATTATATTTCTGAAACATGTTGAATACATTCAATCTTTCGCATGCCAAGGTTTGCAAAAATAGAAATTATTCAACTCATTTCATAAATTTTATATGAAATGAGCACTCATGTAATAAATTTCATATGAAATGAGCACTCATGTAAGATCTTTATTTATTGAATGTACATACAGTCATAGCTCATTAATCCAATTTATTTTTATCTGATGTTTTTATATGATGCCATGTTAAGACTGATTTATTGGATGCAGGTCATTCAGATTCATTAGTATATCATAGCAACTCGACTGACCTAGTATGTCCATTACGTGCCTATGTGTCCCTCACTCTGATTGGATGTGTGTGAACAATGTTTTGATTGGTCAGTGTCACAGTTGTATATTTTTGTCATAATTGAGCCATAAGTAGGTACAGGAAAGCAAAGCCTGGCAATAGACAACAACATAGCAACAGAAGTGGGTGTGAATTTTGTTTACAAATTGTTATTTTAAAACTTTTATACAAATAATAATTTTCCTTTCATAGCAGTAAAATGTAAAATTATTGACAGCAATCAATTTTTAGCTCTACTGGTCAATGGTAAAGGAACCAGACTAAATGTGGTGACTTAGATGCATTACCTTGTGACATCGTTGGTATATTATGTCTGCTTATGTACTACCAGTACATCATAATGTCATCAGCATTGTGTTCCATTGCTGAAAGTAAAAATCCCACAAGATTTTTCTCTGCCATGTTATACAGAATCTTCAGATTCTGCACCAAAGACACATACGTACAAAAAACCACTGTAAATACAATCTAAATTAAGTTATCAAAGAGTACAGTTTTTACCATATGGCATTTTTACAACCAAATTTAAAGCTTTGTGGCAGTAATGTTATCCTGCCAAGGGAGGTAACCCAATGTGAGGAGTATGAGTTAGTTTGGTTTGGTTTTGTGGGGTTTAACGCCATTTTTCAGCACATACATGACAGCCAGTATATTTGGTGGAGGAAGAACCTGGGAAGAACCAAACACTCTAGGGAAGCTACTGGCAAGCTTTCTCAAATACCCAAGTTATCCGAGTCAAAATTCATACCCACGCAGGCAGAGGTGAGATGTCAGTGATCTGTAAAGGCAAGCGCCTTAAAGCACTCGGCCACCCAGGGCCCCTGGTATGAGTTAGAACAAACACCACAGATCGTGATATGCTGACACATTATGTGACTAATGGTCCGATTCTGTGCTATGCTGGCAGCCTACCAGTTCTTGTCAATAATACAAATATTATTTCACTTTTCGGAATTAGCATTCAATATATTTTCATTACTAAAAAATTACAATAGTTTACTTCTTCATCCAAATTAAACTACCACCTAAATTATTGTATCACAAAATATCATGCCGTGTAGGACATTTGTTAAAAAAAGCTTAATTTGAGTTGTGGTTCTCACCTACCAAAGCAGTTGTTATCAAAGACCTCTACAGCAATGTAATACAGTTATATCAGTGATTTGTAGTATATCTGTAAGTTCATTTCCTTTGAGGTTTTTGTACCTTATGATCTTGGCAGTGTTGATCAGGATGTCTTGTTTTTGTGTCTAATGATCTTGGCAGTGATGATCAGGATGTCTTGTTTTGTGCCTAATGATCTTGGCAGTGATCATCAAGATGACTTGTTTTTGTGCCTAATGATTTGGACAGTGTTCATCAAGATGACTATTGTTTTTCTGCCTAATGATCTTAGCAGTGATCATCAAGATGACTTGTTTTGTGCCAAATGATCTTGGCAGTGATCATCAAGATGACTTGTTTTGTACCAAATGATCTTGGCAGTGATCATCAAGATGACTTGTTTTTGTGCCTAATGATCTTGGCACTGATCATCAAGATGACTATTGTTCTAGAAATGATATCAAAACTTGTATGAATGGCTATCCAATGTTTTTTAACTAGTGGATTGCAAAGTAACATTAAGTTGACATATCCATGGAAAAAATGCATTTAACACATAATTTATCACTAATTTAATTCTTAAATGTGTTTATTTATTGAGCTGTCCACAATATACGCATGTGATAAAATGATTGTCCTTTATTACTTTCCCTTGTCAGTCTCCTATTGCACATGCACAAATTCAGTGCACTTTACATCCCTCCTAAAAGCAAAATAAACATGACTGATTCATTGTGATTCAGGTCCACTTCATAAATAAACATGACTGATTCATTGTGATTCAGGTCCACTTCATAAATAAACATGACTGATTCATTGTGATTCAGGTCCACTTCATAAATAAACATGACTGATTCATTGTGATTCAGGTCCACTTCATAAATAAACATGACTGATTCATTGTGATTCAGGTCCACTTCATAAATAAACATGACTGATTCATTGTGATTCAGGTCCACTTCATAAATAAACATGACTGATTCATTGTGATTCAAGTCCACTTCATAAATAAACATGACTGATTCATTGTGATTCAAGTCCACTTCATAAATAAACATGACTGATTCATTGTGATTCAGGTCCACTTCATAAATAAACATGACTGATTCATTGTGATTCAGGTCCACTTCATAAATAAACATGACTGATTCATTGTGATTCAAGTCCACTTCATAAATAAACATGACTGATTCATTGTGATTCAGGTCCACTTCATAAATAAACATGACTGATTCATTGTGATTCAGGTCCACTTCATAAATAAACATGACTGATTCATTGTGATTCAGGTCCACTTCATAAATAAACATGACTGATTCATTGTGATTCAAGTCCACTTCATAAATAAACATGACTGATTCATTGTGATTCAGGTCCACTTCATAAATAAACATGACTGATTCATTGTGATTCAGGTCCACTTCATAAATAAACATGACTGATTCATTGTGATTCAGGTCCATTTAATAAATAAACATGACTGATTCATTGTGATTCAGGTCTACTTCATAAATAAACATAACTGATTCATTGTGATTCAGGTCCACTTCATAAATAAACATGACTAATTCATTGTGATTCAAATCCACTTCATAAATAAACATGACTGATTCATTGTGATTCAGGTCCACTTCATAAATAAACACATTTACAAGGAGATGTTGAAAATTGCTTGTCAAACTTTCAAGGCACTAAAGCTTAAAAAAAAAAAAACACATTGGTAATTTTACAAATCAATGCTTTGTATGAACCATGATGAGAAATGATTGCGGATGACAACTGGTAGGACATTTTATTGTAAACCTGAGCAAATACAGTAGAACCTGTCTTAAAAGACAGAAGAACATGTCTTAAAAGACAACTCCTTCTGCCAAAAAATAAGGGTCTATCAAGACAGGTGGTCTGTCATAACAGTTAATAACACTATATAATCAATAAATCCATTGATATTCTGGTCTCTCAGGACAGGTGGTCTCTCAAAGCAGTGGTCTTTCAAGACAGGTTGTATTGTACATGAAATGAGAGAATGTAAGATAACCAGTCAAAGACACTTACCTTTGAGCAATCCATGTTAAGCAACTCGGACAAGAACAAGAAACAAACTTTGAAATATTTTGTTTGAATTGCTGAAACTCAGTCAACAAAACATTGGGGATGCAAGGATGTTAATCTGGAAGGTGTCTATTTTGTCTTTTTGTTTTCGTCTATTTTTTAAATATGTAGGATGTCATTTTTATCAAGTACAGAAATACATACATCATAAAACTTTAAAAGTCATCAAAATAACATTTAACAAGTACAAAAATTAGTTGTTGAAAAGTTGGTTTGCAATTGTATAAAAAGTGATAGAGTGGCAGTAAGAAAGGAGCTGTCTATAAATGTACAAGAATTAGTTGTTGAAAAGTTGGTTTGCAACTGTACAAAAAATGATAGAGTGGCATTAAGAAAGGAGCTGTCTATAAATGTTCAAGAATTAGTTGTTGAAAAGTTGGTTTGCAATTGTATAAAAAATGATAGAGTGGCATTAAGAAAGGAGCTG
This sequence comes from Margaritifera margaritifera, assembly GCA_029931535.1. Classification (NCBI taxonomy): domain Eukaryota; kingdom Metazoa; phylum Mollusca; class Bivalvia; order Unionida; family Margaritiferidae; genus Margaritifera; species Margaritifera margaritifera. Next base: position 4,147,824 of record JAQPZY010001584.1, on the reverse strand, counting down.
TCTATAAATGTAAAGATGAGGTATGACAGGTAGTATGGAAAAAGAAAATTAAAATGTTAAGGAATGTAAGCAAGAGTAAGAAAAACAGACTAGAAAATCCAGTTGATGAATCAAATCAATGCCAAATGTTTGCCCTGTCTTTCATTTTAGTATTTTTGTCAAGTCCATGTTAGTGGGAAGTGAGACATAGCAGTCACTTCTCTGCGCCAGCTGTGGCATCAACAGTTTTTTGAGGTTTTGGTTCAAGTTTTTCATTTGTATACATTTCCTAAACCTCTTGATAAATTTGCATCATGCTTGACGTGAATCATTATGAAGTTAATAGAATTAATTCCATGTGAAATATTCGCTCATTACAGTCAGAGAAAATTTATGTTGAGGTTTTTGTTAAAATTTTGTTATTTGCATATATTTCCTAAATGTCTTGAGAGATTCTCATCATACTTGGCATGAATCATAATGAAGCTAAGACAATTTATTCTACGATATGCTTGCTCGCCTCTTTGCCTTGGAGTCAAGGTCACAACAATATAAAATTTGTGTCAAGGCTTTGGTTAAAGTCTTTTCATTTTGCATATATTGGGGTGATTTGTTATGAAGCTATGGCAGTTGTTTTGAGACACTCACTTGCCCCTATGACCTTTTGGTCAAGGTCACAATCATAGAAAATTTATGTTAATGTATTTCGTTTGCTTTTAGTTCCTAAACCCCTTGATGGATTTTCTTCATATTTGGGTTGAATTTATTGCACGACTAAGACAATTCATTCTGTGACTTGTCTCACACACACACCTATGACTTTGTGGGTCAAGGTCACAGTCATCGAAAATGTATTTTAAGTTTTGTTAAAGTTTTCATTTGCTTGTATTTTCTAAGCCCCTGGTGGATTTTCTTCATACTTTGAATCATTATGAAGCTAAGGCAGTTAATTCTGTGACGTGCTTGCTTAGGCTTTTGACCATTGGGTCAAGGTCACACATTTTACAGCAATTCTTTTTGATTGCGGGTTTGATATGCTGGCCCTAACCTTCTTGTTATAGAAAAAACAACTTATAAATTGAGGCACATTTAATTGTCTATGAATTTTATGTTTGAGATAATTTTGTGAAATAATTTTACATGTACGATAATTATCTTATATATTCTTGCCTATAAATTGAGCCACTCTTCAGCAGTCACAACCAAAATTGTTGTTGATTGTTGTCTGAAAAAATAGTGGGTTTTTTTTTTTCTTTTTTCTTGTACAGATTTGATCTTGATTGTACCTGTTGAAACTGTCTACAAATTGTTTTTAGCTCTGCTAGTCACAGACTAAAAGAGATTATGGGTGTGTGTTGTTTGTTGTCTGTCCATCTGTTAGGACAAGTTTGTTATCACTGCTTCTCCAAAACTACTTTGAGGATTGCCATGAAACTTTACAAACAAATTCATCACAAGGTCTAGTTGGTCCAAAATGAAAATGGGGCTGCTCAAACATCCAGTATGATCGCTAGAGGAGCCATCCTGTAAATCTTGTTATCGCTACTCTTCATGATTGGATGGTCATATCAACATGGAGTTGTCGCTAAAAGACTTCTTATAATATCTAGTTGGTCCTAAATGAAAATGGTGCCAATCTGATGTCCAATATGGCCGTCATGGCAGCCATCTTGAAAATCTTATTGCTTTTCCTCCTGAATGGAAAGACATATCAACATGGGGTTTTCACCAGAAGACTTCTTATATATGAAGTCTAGTTGGTCCTAAATGAAATGGTTCATATGGATGGGCATATCAATATGGGGATTTTACCCAAAAAAAACTTTCTATGTTGTATAGTTATCCTGAATCAAAATGATACTGATCTGACATCCAATATGGCTGCCATGGCAGCAATCTCGAAAGTCTTGTTATTGCTACTCCTCCTGTACGGATATCAGCATGGGATTTTCACCAGAAGACTTCTTATGATGTCTAGTTGCACCTGAATGAAAAGTGTGCTGCCTGGACTCCCAATATGGCCACCACAGTGGCCATCTTGAAAATTTGTGTTATTGTTGCTCCACTTGAATGGATGGTCATATCAACATGGTGTTTTCACTAAAAGACTTTTTATGCTGTCAAGTTGCTTCTAAAATGATAATGGTGCTAATCTGACATCTAGTATTGCCACCATGGCAACCATCTTGAAACCTGGTTATTGCTACTCCTTCTAAAGTCATACCTGAAAACTAATTATGACATCTTGTTGGTCCTAAATGAAAATTGTGCCAATCTGATCTCAAATATGACTGCCACAATGAACATAATGAAAATCTTGTCACTAATTTTCCTGATGGTAATATCAACATGGGGTTTACACCAAAAATCTTCTAATGGTGTCTAGTTTGTTCTAAATGGAAATGGTGCAGATCTTACATCCAATATGGCTGCAACAGTGGCTACTTTGAAAATCTTATCACTTAAGAATATCAGAAACAGCAGAGCATCACTCCCTTTGAGGGACCCTTGTTTTATCACTACTCCTTCTGAACAGAAAGTCATTGATATGGGGTTCTAACTAGAAGATTTCTTATTGTGTATATTTGGTTCTAAATGAAAATGGTGCCACTCAGACATCCACACTGACCTGCATTTCAGTTGACAGTGTTAACATAATCACTACATGTATGCATTTGTTGATATAGTTCTAATTTTACAATGTAATAAAAAGATAAATCCAAATAGCTATAACAAGATTTTTAAGATGACTGCACCGTGGCCATATTGTATGTAAGATCGGCATCATTTTTATTCAGGACCAACTAGACACCATATGAAGCCTTCTGGAGAAAACCTCATATTGATATGACTTTCCATTTAGGAGGAGTTGTGATAACAAGATTTTCAAGATTACTGCCATGGTGGCCATATTTGAGGTTAGATCAGCACCATTTTTAGTTTGAAGCAAAAAGATGTCATAATTTAGTGTTCTTGTAAAACTCCTATATTGAAATGACTTTCTGTTTAGGAGAAGTAGTGATGACAAGATTTTCAAGATGGCTGCCATGGTAGCCATATTGGGTATCAGCTCTGTACCATTATCATTTAGGACCAACTAGACATCATAAAAAATATTTTAGTGAAAACCCCATGTTGATATGACCATCCCTGCAGTAGCGATAAAAAGATTTTCAAGAAAACCCAGTGTTGACTTTCCTTCTAGAAGTAGCCATAACAAGATTTTCAAGATGACCTTTGAAGTACATAATAAATACAAATGCATGCACTCTTGTATTGTAATTGTAAGTAATGAAAATGCCTTGTAGATTGCATATTGATCTACATAGTCATACCACATAATCCTATCCCTTCCCCAATCATTTTCCTTGAGTGATTTGTTTTAAAATTTGTATTTGTATTTATCTTTTTATTATGGTACATTGTACAATTAGAACTGTATCTACAAATGCATACATGTACTGATTACGTTAACACTGTCAAATGAAATGCAGGTCAGTGTGACCTATATTTCATACTTACTTGACTCAGGTAGATTTTATTATGTAGTGTTTCAAATTTTGTGGTGACACTCCGTTTTTTTTATGTGTTTGTACATATTGATAAATCATCAAGAAAAAATTTCAGTAAGGTAGAGTGAACTAATTTAAACAGCTGTTCTTCAGCATGTGTCACATTTATATCCATAATCTTGAGAAACATGTTCTTGTATATGTATGTAATAAAGTACAGTTGGGTTGAGCCTGTTGTTTATTATAGTAATATTATTTTCAGTATATATATATATATATATATATATATATATATATATATATATATATATATATATATATATATATGAAGTGTGTTATTTAAGTTATATACCCACAGAATAATTTATTTGTAACATGTATGATCACACTTCCCGAAGTCACAAATACAGATGACATCATCTAACGTAAAGGCGTAATGATGGATGCATGCAAATGTATTTCAGGGTCATTTCACTACACTATTCTATGGTTACATATAAATATTTTGTTATGTGATAAACAGAATCCTGCATTTGTGCAAAATCCAAGTTAAATTTATGAAGCTTGTCAAATAATTTCAATTTTTTGCTCTTCAAGGCTAGCAGAAGAAATTATTTGACTGGTTTCATAAGTTTCATTTAATAGATTCTATCTAGAGAGAGAGATGAGGTTGAAGTTATTGGTGAAATTGGTGGAATATTTTAATACTTAGCTGGTTTGTAACATATAAGGTAAGAATTATATGCAAAGCAACTGTTTGCTTTTTTTGAATAAAACCACAATAATTTTAAATGTGGTCCATTTGCTCAAGATAATTTGCATTGTTTCATTCACTACTTATATTGTCAGAGATGATTTAAATTTTTGTCCATCTGACCAGTATCGACTTTTGGGTCTTTGTTTTTTAAGGCAATATCTCCTGTTTTCATCAGAGGATCATCATCAAACTTTGTCCACAAATGCATCAGGGGTGAATGAATATCCCTAGAGATAGACAGATAAGGAACCTAAAGGTCAAGGTCATGGGGAGCAATTGTTTATATTTTACACAGGTGGTCAGTGGTTAAAGATTTTGGCAATACATGTACAGTACTATCTATCTATTATTGCCATAACTGGATGGACTTCAGACAAAGAAACAATGTTTACCATGTGTTATAAATATCACTACTGGTGTGGAGGTCAAGGGTCATTTTCACCAGTGTACATGGTGCATCCTTGGGAATGATTGATGATGGATCCAGGCATTAATGGTCAAGGTCACAGAGTGAATTATTGTTTATCTTTTTTAAGAGCTATATGAAGGGGTTATATCTTCTACTTCCATAATGTATTGTTATCATATTTGTCACACATTAGAAGAGGAGCAGAGTGGTTAAAAGATCAGCGGCTGCAGTAACAATGTTGCAGGCAAAATGATAAATTTATAGATTTTCATTTTAAGAGGCATTCCTATCCATAGAGTGTTTTGGGAAGGTTTGGACTTTTTTTTATTTATTGTGAGATATGAGACAATAGGAATGGTGTATTTTAGGATAAAAGTAAATAGCAGTCTACAATTAAGAAGTACTGCTTTTGTTTACTTTATTAAACTTATTACACTCCATCTATGTTTATCAAATGTGTATCATTATATGTATATTAATATTTTATGGTGAACCATTATTACAATTTTCTGCCACAAGCAATACATACAGCTGTGCTAATAGATTTTTAATTTTTGTTTTTATTCAACAGTATACATTCCAGCATAATCTATCATGAAAATGTTTGATTGAAATTCCATTATGCTATAATTTTCAGAAGCTGTCATTTGTTTGTGATGATTATTTGCCATGTTGTTTGCACATAAATCCATGACCAGTTGACTGTGTTAGTAAGAATTTGACCAATAAAGACCCTTTTTGGCAGCGTTTTTCAATTTTCCTAATTCTGCTTTTTGAAAAGCTCACAAGTAAATGTAGATTTCTCAGCATTTTTTCTATGCCTGTCTTAAGTTGAGCATATAATGGCATTTTCCATATAATTCCATATAATGGCATTTTCCATATAATTCCATATAATGGCATTTTCCAGTCGGCACTTAGTGAAATTGCCCACACATAAATAAATAAATACATCAAGAAATTTTGATAAATTCAGATTTAAGTACTGTAAAAATGAACTCTTCTCAAAAATGTCAAGTGCAGTATATAATTTTCTCACACTAGCACACTTGTGTAGGGATACAATTCATTAAAATAAAAAATGAATAGTGCAGTCAGACGGTGGTACTGGTAATAAAATGTCATCTGCTATGAATTTACAATGAAGCAAATGTTGCACAGTAAGCAAGTCCACATGGCATAGGCGTAAAGCTTACAAATACAGATTGAAAGGTCTGTGGTTCGAAACTCAGCTTGGGTGAAAAGGAGCTTGTCAGATAAATCCCGAAATACATCAAGTCTGAATCATAAATTATGTCAGATAAATTAGAACATGTCAAATGGGAAATACATCACTGAGTTGGGATCATAAGATATGTTAGATAAATATGAAAGTTAAGGGCCACAACAAATGATGATGTATATGCATGGGCATCTGCAGGAATTTTTCCCGGGGCAGGCCATAATGGGGTGGGGTTGAAGATGGCCGCGACATATTATATACTGCACAATGGATTTTTCAAAAATTCGGAGGGGGGGGGGGGGCAGTGGACATCCATGTGTTGAAGTGTTATACATAACATAAGTAATTTGCACAAAGCTACATTGTGTGAGCAGTTTCCAGAGATGTGATAGAAAATTTAATAAATTACTATTTGATGTCGGTAAATGTACAGATTTATCTTTGGCTAAATTTACAGTACAACTTTAAGAACGTATCTTTACCAGATGAATCTACAATGATTCATCAAAAACAGAGATGGAATTTGTGGAAAGCAAAGTTAGATTTAAAACAATGCATGGTAGCTCAGTATATGAAGTGGCTGTTTTAGAATCAACCATAGGAATGACCAAATATGGACTAAATCTGAAATCATTTATGTTTGAAAGACTTCAAGAAATGTTGCAAGTTGCTGAAAAAGTACCTGTTTTAGATGATCATCCTGTTGTCTTGTTGATAGCACCCAAAGATAATTTATCAGGCAGAAAGTATTCAAGGGATGTTTGTATTCATTTTAAATGACTGACAAAGAACAGTATTTGAGACCATTTGCTTACACAAATATCAATCTTGGCAAGAAATTAAACATGACAAAAGGAAAGTAAAATTCAGTGAATTTGTTAACAGAACAATCTACTTACATATTACACGAGGAAGCAAGACAAAATCCATATAGATGGATCTATATTATTAACATTTATGTCCAGTGGCAGGTGGAGATAGTTGACATGCAAGTATATGAAAAATGCAGCAATGGATACAAGTATATTTTGACAGTGATATATGTTTTCTCAAGGACTTTGAAAGTAAAAGCAAAAATGGAGATGACATACATGATGCATTTAAGAAATATTTAGAGAGAGAAAACCTGAAAAAGATCCAGTTTGATGAGGGAAGAGAGTTCTGTGACAAAAAAGTTAAGGGTTTGTTAGAAATTTAAAACATTGAATACTTTTACAACTTATTCAGACAAAAAACATTAGTATTTCAAAGGTTTAATAGAATCCTAAAGAGTAGAATGTGTTATTATTTCGCTCAAAACTAAAGTTTTACCAGATTTAATTGAGGGACCTAATGACACTTATCATCGATCAATAGATATGACTCCATTTGAAGCCAAGCAATAAAGAAAACAGATCAAAAGCATGGATAAACCTATTTAATTACCTCACAACAGATACACTTGGAACCTAAAAATTAAAAATCGTTGAAATAGAAGTTCAAAAGATAAAAGATTTTTTTTAAAAGGCTATATTCCAAACTTTAGCAAGAAAATATTTAAAATAAGACCAGTCATTTTAGGTGGTTCAGATGTTCACAAATTGGAGGACTTGAAAGGATAGGATATAGGAGTATGTTTTTCAAATAAGAGTTATCTCTATACAAGAAGGATGACATGTACAAAATCGAAAAGATTTTAAAAACATAACAGATGAATGGTAAATGTTTGTACTCGTAAAATGGAGAGGATATGACGAATAGTTTAACAGTTGGAAACCAGCTGAAAATATTCCATTAAAAAAATGACACCTCATCATCTGAGATGACAGAAGAAGAGTACATTAATACCAGTAATAAGGAGCATTCAAACTGGGAGTGTTTCAAAAGTGATGCCTTTCTAGAATGAGACAAATGTGAAAATAATAGGGTATTAAAACATGAAATGGTAGAAACATGCACGGTATACTAATTTTTTTTCATTACAAAACTGAAGAAGACAATGAAAGTGCATCCTAAAGCATAAAATAGTGCACATGAAAAAACGTGATAAGGCAATATTAAAAAATATGAAGCTGATTCCAACTAATAAAAAACCCTGAAAAACAGATGCAATGTAAACAGCTTCAACTGATCTACGAAATTTTAAACAAAATGAAGGGTACTCAAAATCACATAAATGTTGATGCAATAATGAGACATTTAAACTTCTTTCAAATTTTATTCAGAGGTGTAGCAATTGGTACACTCATTACAAATTCACGATCAAATACGCATTTTTCTTGGAGTAAGTTGTTATCCTGTATAATTTCAATGCATTTTATAAAACCTTATGTTACACAGAATTTGCACAAACGCAACCTAAATCAGTTGATTTAGCAAGAGTATTTACACCACATGGATGAAGTAAAATCCAGTACACCTTTCCCATCTTGTAGGTATACAGATTTTGAAGATACAGTTTTGGCAGAACTTTAATTTCAATCTAATAATTAATTGAAATTAAAAGGATAAAAGGTACAATCAATATTAAGATACAATTAGTTAAAAAGTGGTACAAATGCAACGGAGAAAAACTGATAAGAGAAAATGGAAAGATGGCATGCATATACCAGAGGTGTAAAATTAACTATACTAAATGAGATTACAATGGAACAAATGAAACGTTTACAGAGAGTGAAAGAGAGACAGACAGACAGACAGAAATCAGCACAAAATTACAGGCGAAAGTAGAAAAACAGGAAATAGAGACTCACTGTATTTGCACACAAAATAACCTACAATTTCACATTAATTTTGACAAATAGAATGCACCATGCTCATGTTGTACACTAGCATTTTAATAGATTTGTAGTAGAAATGTATGATGCCGGAGATCTTTCATATGGTTTTGAACCGAGTGATTAGAAGCAACTTTTGGTAGGAAATGCAAAACCTCTTGATGTTTAATTACCACCTCCAACAGTTACAACTCCTGAAAATGGATTTTAAATGTTAAGAAATTGATGAGTACTACACCTTATCTATGTCCATCTACTTAATTCGATTATATTGTTGAATCTAATATTAGCAAGGTATTTAATAAAGGACAACAAGTGACGTATAGATGGATACAGAGCACAGTGTGACATGAAATTTTAGCAAAATCAACTAAACTGGGCAGTGTGGATGGCAACAGCTGTTGTGGAATTTCCATTTAGCAATTAGGAAACGAAAGTATTCCAGAGCTTGTTAAATCTGTTTATAAAATACACGTTTACTTTCAAATATGAAAACTATTGTCTGACATGGTCAGGATAAATTTAAGGCGTCCAACAATAACATATATATGAAGTAGTTTAATTTGATCTGCAACAATTATAACATTCCTTCTAATCACGATTATAGATATTTGAAGGGCAACAATAAAACAGTTAAATATGATAGCATGTATTCATAAGCCTTTGGTAAAGAAGATTTCAGAAGTAAAGACGATGTTTTTTATTACCGTAAAGCAGAAAATGATTGAAACGATTCTGCAAAGAGCAAATAACAGTTTGACTTTGGATGGAGATACTACTGAGTAAGGTTGCCATATTCTTATGAAGGTGAGGCAATAGGTTGGACATACTTTTTTGACAAATAGTAATGGTCTGACAGATGAAGGTATTGCAAGGTCAAATCAAAGCATTAGATCTTATGTAATATATACCCTTAATGCACAAGTTAGAGACAGAACAAAAGGCATTACGTTGTATGTATCGACAGTATCGTACACTGTTACAAGGTTAATTGAGCTATTAATTTTAGGACAGGAAAGTTAGGACTCGGATGAAATTATTATGGCAAAATTTCAACAATATATAACAGATTTAAAAGTTAAATTGGAATATGCCCAATTAGATTTATCGTCTTGTTTTGTGAAACATATGTAGTGCTGGGTTCTAGCATTAATTTGATGTTGTCTGTCCTCGACATTTGAACCATTTTACAAGCAAGTATTTCACAACTTTTATATTTTCATTATTCTAAAGTTCTTTCTTTCCAGTTTGTTATGTGCTTCATCACATCAAGTACTGTTTTTACGTACCTCTTGAACTTTTCACCAACTTCCATTGAAACATTTATAGGATCACATGGTGTGGTTTCAGCAATACGTGCTTTTCAAAATAATGTGCCAAGTTATCAGTATTATCAACTTCTGTTTGAACTAGTGTATCTGCCACATCCTCATCATCGTAAACAGGATTCGCCGTCTGCCTTTTAAATAGCTAAGATTTATCGATAGATAAATGCACAAAGCACAACTGGAAAAACAAAAACGGGGAATTATTGAAGATGAAAATAGCAATGAACCCATTTCTCCTGAATTTGAAAAGTACAAATAGAAATTAAACAAAGCTATTGCAAACGGAATCCTCAAGGTGAAAACATGAAAAACCGTAACTAAAAAATTGTTGGAAAAGATGAATGAACAACAAATCGAGAAGAAATTAAATATTTTTCAGTCCTAGAGCTTCTAACATTTGCAGATCATTATCATATGTAATTTATAGTGTGACATCATTTATTAGTAGATTTCTTTTGATCAATAACTTAGTTTACAGAATTAACTGAAAGACGATTGCATGACTTCAAATGGAATAAGATATTTCACTGGATTTTTTACTCTTAAACTATGCTTGCCTTTATCTTCGTTGAGGTCTAGTTTGATATCTTTCAAGCATATTGATTTCAAAAAGGCACGGGCAGAGTCTCTGCCCAGCAGAACAGAAAATAAGGAGGAAACATAAATCACTGGAACAAATCGCTAATAGCTAACCGTGTACTGGTTGCTTTGTTGTTGATGCATTTGTGCCTTTGTTTATTACAATAGTTGTCGTTACAGGAGTCTCTGTCTAGTATGCAATAAAATTGATAATGAAACCAAACTCTACCTACAGTACACGTGCAAAGTGTGGCTTCAGGTTTTGTGAAATGTAGCCACCATTGGTAGAAATTAATCGATGGTACATTTAACATCTTCATGTTTTGCCACATTTAGCAACCAATGGTAGAAATTAATTGATGGTACACCAAACATCTTCAGGTTTTGTCAAATTTAGGTAACTTAGGTAGAAGTTAATTTGATGGTATACCTAATATTTTAAAAATTTTATCTGATTTTTAAGTTTTGCCTCCATGCATGTTAAAATCGTTTTCTTATATTGTGAATTAATCTCACATTTTCATCATTGTGGTACCTTTGTTTCGTGTACTTTTTATTGTATTCAGTTACCTGTTCTCTGTTTTCTCCTCTTCATTTTTATTGTATTCACTTTCACGGGTTTTACATTTGCTTTATATATTTGTCAACTATGTTTTATATTTAACCTTTTGACATTCAGAATATTTCTTTGAACAAATTGTTTTTATTTACCCAATTAGATTTCAAATTATGTTTTACTATTTAAAGTAACAATTAAAGACTGTACTTTTGCTTACACATTGCTTTGGCATGGTAAATTACAATTAACCTTTTTAGCATCTTGAACGTATGTTGATCTAAGATTCTAAATGTTCTTGTAAATTAAATGGAAGGTGAACAATGCAAAAATGACAAAGAAAACAGGATTGACAAATCATGCCAACGGCAATGTGTTACAGAGGCACAATCACGAAAAAAAGTAACTCCACGTTAAACTCGGTAGACAAACTTGGAAAACGACCACAAGAATTCAAAAGATCAAAAGCATACAGATTGAAGGGTGAACAACAAGATTCTAAAACATCAAATGATGAAAGATAAGAAACACTCTCAAATAAAATTGCGCCTTTGTCATACGTGCAAAGCTTGAACTATTGTTGATAGGTGGTGGTATAGTTGTTTTAAGTATCTTGCTTATTTGCTCAAAAAGCAAAGCTATTTCTGTTTTTAAAGTGGATGAAATGGCAAAACCCGTACAAAAAATAATGTTAGAGACCAAGAAAATCATCACCAGTAAAGTATAACAGAAAAGCCCCTGCGAAATTAAACATGACAAGGCTTTGTCCACATACAAGCAATCCCTGAAATGCTTGAACTTTGTTTTAGGAAATAAATGTTGTAGCTTTTATAATACAGACAAATGTCAAGTGAAAAACAATAATATTAACTCTCTTTGCTGTGTAGCACTTAAATCTGCTTTCAAAGTTGCCTCCGACATGCTGTTCAAGAACTTGTTTAACATGTATATAGATCCATCATCCAATATGGATATTGGAGAAGTTGCAAACCTAATTGGTCCATTTTTACTTAGTTTAAATTGACTACCTGATAGTACATGGACTATTACCTGACAAAATGTTAACATGTTAACATGTACAAACAAAAGGAAACTCACCTTCTAGTGCAAAATGCTGTAACGTATATATATATATATATATATATATATATATATATATATATATATATATATATATATATATATATATATATATATATATATATATAAATCGCGTAGCTTTTACCTGCAGATAAATGTCGACTGAAACAAAAATAAAATAACAAAAAAAAAACAAATATCAACACAATTTATCATACAACAATAAACTCTGCTTTTATTGTTGCTTACAGCTTGCTTTGAAAAAACTATTGAGGTTTAAAATTGGTCGATGCTGTGTTATGGTATTATTTTCGAATTTGTCTCTTTGTCTGTCACATCCTGACTTCATTCCTTTCTGTCTGTTAATTATGTGCCTCCTCCTCCATCTCTGTCGCATTGGTGAACATTCCTTTTAATCTTGCATCAAGAGTGAGAACAGTTGTAAACGACAAACATACACAAGAACAGAGACTTGCAAAATAAAGCAATATCTTCGCAGACAAAATTACCCAGAAGAAATTATCAATCAAAACAATAATGAGAGCGAAAAGAAATGGACCGATCCAAGGGAGATAACCGTGAAAACATTATCCTATCATCAACTGCAATTCAATGATTCAAGGTATAACCCACGGAACACTAATGTCTTCCTGATGGTAAGAACAAATGTGAACAATTACTTTGTGGTAGTGATTAAATAAGAAATGTTTTGGAAAGAAAAGAAAATATTAATAATAAGACACAAGACAAAAATTTTAAAGAAATTCCTACCAGGTCTAAATTTAACTTCATTAAAAGAGAGGTCCGAGTAACCAGATGTTACGAGTATATGTAAAACATATTCTAATATAATAGACGGAAACCCAGTTAAATCTAAAATGGTAAGCTATTTAAAGTTATACAGGACATGGATTGCAGTTTTAAAAAATGTGATTTATGCATTGATATGTGTGGAATATGAAGCCTTTTAAATAGGTCAGAGGAAAAATGAACTTAGAAAAAGAATGGCAGTACATAGACAGCAAACAAGAACAAAAGATCTCATATTAGTAAAAGTTATAAACATGTACATAATTGTTTAAGGGGAAACTTCAACGTCCTTCCATTGTATCAATTATTTCTTGACTATGAACATTTAAGAGAGGAAAAGTCATTTATTTCATACGCAATCTACAACCAGACCTTAATAGTTCTCACTAGTTACTCAAGATTCATGAAGATTGTAAACGGGATACTTTAAAGTTTGTATCCATACACTGCTCCATTTTCATAACATGACCGTAAAAATGCTATATTGGGTGAATTTTTTCAAAAAAAGATACTTTGTTTCGATTTGTATGGACTACTTAAAACATTGTATCAGTGAATGAATGCACTTTCATAATATACTGTGTTGAGTGCATTTCTGTCGAGTTTATCTTGTTTTTGTTTAGCCTTGGACTGAGTTTAATAGTTTCACCAGCCTTGCAAATGTGTTTTGTATACAAATGTTGTATATAGATGTAAAGAAGTTGTTTACATCTCGCCCTATCTGCAATGACTTGATTTACATAACAATGATGTCAAAGCACTTATTTACAAAAATATTTTGGAAGTAAAATGTACTACCGGCAGAGTATTCATGACGACGATGCGAAAGCGCTTGAAGGAATAAAGTATGTATATATTACTAATTTACTGTTGAATTAACAAATTTTGTCTATATATGAACCGGTACATATGTTCACACACACACACACACACACACACACACACACACACACACACACACACATATATATATATATATATATATATATATATATATATATATATATATATATATATATATATATATATATATATATATATATATATATATTGTTACGACTTTATGTCTTAAAAAACATGTAACAGAAAGAAAGTGAAACCAACTATGTAAGTAATATCAACAAGCAATTTATTTTCCTATAATACAAAATGAAATTCAAGATATACTTACAATATGTGCGTGTGTATGTGTGTGCGCGCGCTTAAATGAGTGTAAAGATACCATGCCCCTTTGTCATGAACTTTTAATCTAAATCTTTACTAGATTAAAATTTATTTAGTCAGATAGATCGAACGTTATAGAGGTTGTAAAACAAATGCAATGTAGCGTACAAAGTTTTTAACGGGTGGAGTGGAGGATTAACATAAAATAGTTTCAGATGGTATGGGTGCATAAGTAGCCGTATTAAGTGCTGCATAAGTAGCCGTATTAAGTGCTGCATAAGTAGCCGTATTAAGTGCTGCATAACTAGCCGTATTAAGTGCTGCATAACTAGCCGTATTAAGTGCTGCATAACTAGCCGTATTAAGTGCTGCATAACTAGCCGTATTAAGTGCTGCATAAGTAGCCGTATTAAGTGCTGCATAACTAGCCGTATTAAGTGCTGCATAAGTAGCCGTATTAAGTGCTGCATAAGTAGCCGTATTAAGTGCTGCATAACTAGCCGTATTAAGTGCTGCATAAGTAGCCGTATTAAGTGCTGCATAAGTAGCCGTATTAAGTGCTGCATAAGTAGCCGTATTAAGTGCTGCATAAGTAGCCGTATTAAGTGCTGCATAAGTAGCCGTATTAAGTGCTGCATAAGTAGCCGTATTAAGTGCTGCATAAGTAGCCGTATTAAGTGCTGCATAAGTAGCCGTATTAAGTGCTGCATAAGTAGCCGTATTAAGTGCTGCATAAGTAGCCGTATTAAGTGCTGCATAAGTAGCCGTATTAAGTGCTGCATAAGTAGCCGTATTAAGTGCTGCATAAGTAGCCGTATTAAGTGCTGCATAAGTAGCCGTATTAAGTGCTGCATAAGTAGCCGTATTAAGTGCTGCATAAGTAGCCGTATTAAGTGCTGCACAACTAGCCGTATTAAGTGCTGCATAACTAGCCGTATTAAGTGCTGCATAACTAGCTGTATTAAGTGCTGCATAACTAGCCGTATTAATTGCTGCATAACTAGCTGTATTAAGTGCTGCATAACTAGCTGTATTAAGTGCTGCATAACTAGCTGTATCAAGTGCTGCATAACTAGCTGTATTAAGTGCTGCATAACTAGCTGTATTAAGTGCTGCATAACTAGCTGTATTAAGTGCTGCATAACTAGCTGTATTAAGTGCTGCATAACTAGCCGTATTAAGTGCTGCATAAGTAGCCGTATTAAGTGCTGCATAACTAGCTGTATTAAGTGCTGCATAACTAGCTGTATTAAGTGCTGCATAACTAGCTGTATTAAGTGCTGCATAACTAGCTGTATTAAGTGCTGCAACTACTGATTTAGCGGGTTTGGTGAAACATTAAAAGGATTTGTTCCAAAAACCTTTGAAGGAAAAATTGATATACAACAAAGTATTCCAACATAACGAAATAGTAAATGCTACAAGCAGTAAGTTCAGCAGTTTTGACGAAATGATAAGCTAACTAATAAGTAACAATAAACTTAACCATGAGGAGTTCATTTTGATCATCAACGGAAAATACGGAAATTTCCAAAAAATTAAATTTGGGAAGACGATAAACAATACAGAAGGTCAAGACACAGAGGAATTGAAAAGAAAAACAAAGAGAGATACTTTGGAGAATCGTACAAGAAACAGAAAAGCTATAATCATGACGAGACACTGTATTACTTGAATGAACAATTATTAGAACAAGATATAATCATGCTGAGACACTGTATTACTTGAATGAACAATTAATAGAACAAAGATTGGTAAATTAATATTTAAATAACTAGGATGATGTTTTTTATCTTTATGTATCAACTTTTCCTACTATCATAACTAGACAGAGTATCACATGCATGATAGACAGGTCTCTAACTTAAAGGTCAAATCATGGCAGGGTAATGTTACAAGATGGACATAAATTATTCAGTTCGTGGTACCCTTATGTTTTATTGTGTCTTATCCTGACGTCATCAGTTTTTAACCGTTTAAGCATTTGTCTTATTCCATCATAATTTACGTTTCTTACCGAAATAGCATCAGTCAGACGGACTACATTTGAGGATTTTGTATTTTTTTTTTAACTTGCGGAATTTCATTCGCTCTTGCGGAGTTGCGATGCAAATAGTATTTTGCGGGTTTATCTGGATATGTGGACCTGGCTAGTCAAGATTGGTCCCTTTTTAATATTTACCAAAGCATTTCTTTCCCCGTTGCCTTAGAAGATTTTTAAGCATGCTTTATCACTACAGAAGCAATCATTCGTTTCAGATTTGATGTAGCACACATTAAAAGATTATTTCGACCAAAGTTGAACTAAAAAGGTCTCACAAATACCGTTTACGCCTTCAGTTGGATTCATTGTTTGACTGATTGGTATTTAGCTTCTCATCAACACATGAAAGAGGTTTATTACGCGGATGCAAGTTGAGTAAAGTCCTGCTCGCTAACCACTTGGCCACTGTGGCTTTCTTTTTGGTAGGAACCACTTGCTTCCCACATTTTTAATTCGTGGATTTGTTCCGAATCTTGTATTGTAATTTCCATTTGGATAACTTTTGGGTCGCATCTTAAAGATGAATCATATCATTTATTGACAGATATATTTGTACAACTATGATCAAACGCAAATAAAAACCTACATTTAATAAAGTAAACAAAATGTGAACCTACTTAGGAGAGTATATTTAACACTCAGAAGAAACTCAATGACTTAGGTGAGCATATTTAATACTCTGAAGAAGCACTGCAGTTTATGAGAACATTTAATACTCATAAGAAGCACTACAACTTAGGAGAGCATATTTAACACTCATAAGAAGCATTACAACTTAGAAGAGCATATTTAATACTCAGAAGAAACACTGCAGTTTATGAGAACATTTAATACTCATAAGAAGCACTACAACTTAGAAGAGCATATTTAATACTCAGAAGAAACACTGCAGTTTATGAGAACATGTAATATTCATAAGGAGCACTACTATTTAGAAGAGCATAATTAATACTCAGAAGAAGCACTGCGACTTAGGAGGAGAGAATGTGTAATACCCGGAAGAAGCACTGCGACAAAGGAAAGTATATTTAACACTCGGAAGAAGCACTGTGACTTACGGGACCATATTTAAAACTCGGAAGAAGCACTGCGACCAAGAAGAGTATATTTAACACTCAGAAGAATCACTGTGATTTACGGGACCATATTTAAAACTCGGAAGAAACACTGCGACTTAGGAGAGTATATTTAATACTCATAAAAAGCACTGCGTCTTAAGAAAGAGTAATTTTAACACTCATAAGAAGAATTATGACTTACGAGAGCATATTTAATACTCAAAAGGAGCACTGCGTTTTAACAGAATATATTTAATACTCAAAAGAAGCACTGCGTCTTAACAGAATATATTTAATACTCAAAAAGTATATTTAATACTCAAAAGAAGCACTGCGTCTTAACAGAATATATTTAATACTCAAAAAGAAGCACTGCGTCTTAACAGAGTATATTTAATACTCAAAAGAAGCACTGCGTTTTAACAGTATATTTAATACTCAAAAGAAGCACTGCGTCTTAACAGAGTATATTTAATACTCAAAAGAAGCACTGCGTCTTAACAGAGTATATTTAATACTCATAAGAAGCACCGCAACTTAAGATACAAGTCTGTCTCATTTGTGTTTTAAAAGCTGTATGGAAAATAACAGTAAAACCTAGATCCTCCAAATGAGGATTATTCTGATAGCCAGCAATGGAGTTATATAAACTTTTTATTTTTTTTTTTAATATCTTAGACTTTATTGGTTACCTGGAAAACCTATTCATCATTTTCCCAATATTCGTTATTTCATCATTTATGACTCTTAAAAAGAAAAGAACGAGAAATATTGATTGTATCCAGTGCATAAAAAGGCATGTCTATGCAATTATAATGGTGTGCAATATATCAGACACGAAAACTTTACGTTGTACATCAGTATAAAAAATGTTCCGGTATTGAAGCAACAATTTCAGATGAACAAAACATAAAGATTGTCAGTATGCCCACCTTTATATGACAATAGGTCGCAAATGACAGAACCTGCAAACATTTCTACATATGGTCCCGTGTTGCTTCAAACGCGACCCTAATTAGCAAGCACTGGTCGTTCTTAAGGTATTTGCATTATACCCCTAACGTCACTTTTCTGCTAATCTCAGTAATTGATAGTTGCATGATACATTATTTCTTTGAACTTGTCAATAAATAATAACACTTTAGTGAATTTATTGTTTATAAAATTTACTCTGTCAGTGCAGAAATTGTAAATGATGCGAGTGAAAATTAGCTATTCTTAAAGGTCAATTACCTTTTTCGTACCTTTAGAATCAGTCTGCAAATTCCGCTGACGAGGTCAAACTAGTAAAGGTACTCCGAGCTTTTTTATATTATCTGATTTAGATCTTTCTGGTCCTGACCAAATCCCTTGTCCCTCTTTAATTAGGATTATACCCTTCATCAAAAGAGCAAGAGTATGGATGACAATATATACCTTTTCTCTTCCCCCACCCGGCCTCATTTGAGTCTTTTATTCAAAATAGCAACGGAAATGTTTGTTGCAAACCATATTAAAGCTACGAATAGACACAGAAATGCCAGAAAGACTGGTAGAGATGCCGTTTTGTCGGATATTATCGGCAAGATGTGGTAGTATTTTCTATATAGATCACAGCATAACAATTAATAGAGCGATTTGCAAACAGAGGGCAAGGTTTCTCTGGCAGCAAGAGGATGAAAGAGCTGTAATGACGGTTACTTGATGACTCGCTGGCACGAATTGTTGAATGAGTTCCTCAACGCATACAGATTCTTAATGAAGATAAGAACCAACTGAAAATTCTTTTCAAAACTCAAAAGCTATAGTGATTAATGTAAATGTTTTGAATACCATAAAGCTTCTTATGGAAATTTTGTCCAGCAGTCCCCGTATTCTCGAAACCTATTCAGCATGAAACTAGGCCTCAAACTTGAAATCCCCAAATCAGATATGACACTTGCAGTATATCGAGACCAGTGAAAAATATCAGCCTAGGAGAGGGACTCGAGTTTAGAAAATTCTGAGAGGTCTCTAGTTGAAACATCATTAATTGCGAATAATATTAAAGTTACAAACCGTCAGATATTGGGACTATGAGACTGATTTTGAGCTCGATCTCAAAATAATTCGAGGCTATGAGGCCAGTTACCACATTGTCGTGTCCAGGTATGAAGTATGCTACATTCGGCAGAGGTGAAAAAGTAATTCTCTTCCTAAACACATTCACCAAGTGCGGGACCTTAATTTTGCCTGTTCCATTTCATCCATAATTTACAAGTATATTTGTTTAAAATTTATAGATACTTTCATTCAAACAGCTGACCTGTTGTTTTTTAGAGAACACAGCGAATGCACAATTAAAGTATGGAAAGGAAGTTTACATATCGCAATATTCGGCAATTTATGAATGAATACGAAGGGTATTGAAAAAACGAAAGTAAGTGGCATGAACTAGACTATACATATGTCATTCTCACTGACGGAATGAGACTATTAGGGGGCCTTCCGCCATATTGCTTTTTTATTTTTGAATACGCAGAATTTGCTCCGACGATGGAACATTCCAAAAAAAGGTCTGAGCAGTTGTGTGAACATTTGACGAACCGTGGTCCGACAATTACATGATAGCGGAGGCTGCACAGAGGGATAAACAAACAAACCGCAATGACCTCTTAAAATATATAGAAAAGAAAACGTTTGATCGGATACCATTTATCATGACCTGCGATCAAGACAACCTACAAGTAAGTAAAAGCATCCATAAACATTGGCCTATCGTGGAATCGTGCGACACTCTAATATCCGAACAAACCAGTAGAAGCTTACCACTGACCGGAACACCTTAGATACATCCTAGTCAGAGCAATGTTAACTACAATAACAAACCAAGACCATACTGGCCCATCTGGACTCTGTGGTGATAAAAAGTGCAATACATGTCAACATATGATATAGACCAATACATTCTCTAGCACAGAAACGAGCGAGAAAGTGAATATACATGGTCCAAACAGAAAGAGCAAAACAGAGAGTGTAATTATCTAATCACATGTAAGATCTGCTGCCTTCAGTATATCGGAAAAACCGAAAAGCTGCACAAAAGAATCAGCCTTCACATATCTGATTGGATGACAAAGAAGCTGACAGAAGTCCAGTTGCAGAACACTTCTCTTACCCTGGCCATACTTTCAGTGATGTAACACTAACTGCAATTGGCCATAACCGTAACTGGAGTTCCAAAACCAGAAAAGAAAAGGAATTCAGCTGGATACTCCGTCTAAGAGCACTGAAACGAAGCGGCTTAAACCAAGAAGACTCCAAAAGAGCACCAACACGCAAAGAAAATCATTACCTGTTTAGTGCCCATATTATAAAATTAAATTTGTTCACTGAGTTCATTATTCATTCACTTACTTAAAATTACTACTGTTTTTTTTTTTTTTTTGTAGTTCTTGTTGGTATTAGTATTATTGTTGTGGTTATTAGTGTCATTACAGAAGCAACTAATTATCCGAGATATAATCTTCAGTTAAAGTTCTTTACACAAAGAAAATAGAGGGCGCTCATGCTCCTTCTCTTCCAGGTCAACACTAAGTAGGTTGCCATTTATCATCAAAGTTCAGACCAATTAGGTGCCACATCTAAAATTGTGAAACGATACTTCCATAAGACATAGTCACGTAAGTTTTGGTACTTCAACGCTTTCTTTTGTGTTTTTGTTTTAAATTTTTTTATTTTTTTTTATTTTGCTTGTCTCTGTTTTTTTATCGCCTTAATTACTTTCTTGTTCAAAAACAGGTATATAAGGTTAAGTTTCGTGCATTTGCAACTTTCACAGTGGAGATAATATTGGCATACCTCTATGATACTTTCATGTACTGTGACTGAAATTTCTTTATATGTGGTATTAGGGAAACAATGCGCTGCCTAAAGCAAACAGCTGATCGAAATGGCTGCTCACATGTACATGAGAAAGAAACTTGAGCTCATCCAAAGTACACCAACTTTAGCAATTATTGATAAACAGGGAAAATTAATTTTTCCAGAGTTGACAATACTAACTTCCGAATGTGCAGTTAATGAATTATAAAATATTTAAAAAAAAAAAACAATAAAAAAAAGTTAGATGCATATCTGAAGTAAGGACGAGCTGTATACTCTATAACCCAAATTGCACCTATCAATCATACACCAAAATAAAGGGAATTAAAAGTTCTTTTAATGATACCTAAGATATACAAGGTCTTTTTTAAATAGCCAGGATAACCTGTGAGGAACACCTGGGAAATTCTTTTGCTTTAAAAATCTAACCCTGTGCAAAATACGAAACTGTAGAGTGGAACCTTTATTGCTGCGGAGTGATTTTGTAAAATTTATTTTATTGAACTTTGAATTTAGTGATGTCATTTATTTCCCTTAAAATGAATGTAACGTCGACCACTGTTGTTTTATTGATGTCTGTTGCAAGCAAATTGCTCTGTAGGTGGCGCTTTCTCCTCTCTCGAAACGCCACTGATTCCACAAGTTGAAATCAGCCAATTTCCTGCAGCAACATCTGCACTTGTTTTTACCTTATTTTGCAAGGGATTCTCAAAAATTAACGGAAAATATATAACTTTTAAGACGTTGGCCAGGGACTATAGCACTTTTATTGTTTTCTTTTTCACTTTTTAAAAAAAATTCAGGGACCCCGGGTGGCCGAGTGGTCTAAGGCACTCGCCTTTACAGATCATTCACACATCTCACCTCTGTCCGCATGAGTTCGAGTCTCGGCTCGACTAACGTGGGAATGTGAGAAAGCTTGCCAGTAGCTTCCCGTGGGTCGGTGGTTTTTCCTGAGGTCTTCCCGGGTTCTACCTCCACCAAAATATACTGGCCACCATGTGCTGTAAAATGGCGTTAGACCCCACAAAACCAAACCTAAAATATTCAACGCAAAAATGACTGACATGATAAATCAAAACGAGGCCCCGGGATCAAGCGGTCTGTGCAGCCAGTGGCATTGTCTATCAACGTCACTAGATAGACGTTTGTTTCCTAGGCTTTTCTCTATCTATTTAAAGCTCAGTGTAAGACGTATGGGTAAACATTATGACGTCACAAATATGCATGCATCCAATCAAAGCAATAGTTACATAGATACATAACAGCACATTCCTCACAGCTTATACTCTGTCAGAATACATCGCTCTCGGGAGGCTGCTTTGACCCCAGGGTCATCTAAACCTTAGAACATTGACTTTGCGCTGTAATACACGAGCACGTTGACTGGATCATACCTTATCTCCATTATCACAGACTGAAATCCAAACAAAAACTATGCAAAAAGAACCAGACTGTGTTTAGAGGTTCAGGGGCTGATCGTTGTGACGTTGTCTGTATATTGTGATGCCTGCAGCGTGCTACCTTTAACATCATCAGTTCCTTACCTTTTCCTCCTACGTATTGCGCAAAATCTTCCCATTCTGCACTAAAGCCATCGTAGAAAAAAGATTGCAGCAAATGCAAAACAAATTGAGTGTGATACAGTTATCAAAGTGTACGGTTTTCTCCAGGTGGCGTTTTGCCTCCAAATTTCCATCGTTGTGGCAGTGGTGTTATCCTAAGCAAGGAAGATAACCCAGTGTATGACGTAACGGAAGTACTGGATCTGTTGTTTAGATTGGATGCATGCAAAAATGTTTTAATTTGTGACGTCATAATGTTTATCCATACTCTTACACCAAGTTTTAAATTCAAGGGGAAAAGTCTATCAACAGACAACAACATAGCAACAGTGGTCGAAATTAAATTATTTTTAAAGGAAATAAATTAAATCACTATATTCTTCTCACAGCAATAAAACAAACATTGTGACATCAATCTGTTTTTAAATAATAAATGTATTCCTCGTTTATAAGCCGAGTACCCAGTGGGACTAAATCTTGATTAAATAAATGTATAAATAAATTACATATATACAAATATTAAACAAATATGGCGGAAGGGTGGTAACAGTTTCATTACGTCTGTGCGAATAAGATACGTATAGTCCAGATCTGCCCAGAAATCCGGATGCAGTTTTGACATGAACCTGTGGTTGTTCCAGAGCGCACTTCCGACATAAAGACATAGATTGGTCACCACGTTATTTGAGCTGATGTTACACAAATAATAGAGTACTTCAATTATTATTCATTGTTTGCTAGTAGAAATTGCTAATTGAATTTTTTTATCTTCTTTTTAAAACTGATTTACGGTTACTAACAACACTTGTAAAAGGGTTAGTAATTTAACTGCAGAAAGTATTGGCGTTTGATTAACTGAGTTTCATATAGATCTGGAAACTTACATACCGTGACAAGTTAAGTAAACTTTAGAATACGCCACTGATTCTTCTCATACAAAAATCTGTATCATTTGACGACGGAATCGAGAAAACATGTCCACGTTGTCCTGTGTCTTCGAAAAAATCGTATTCACTTAAAAAATCTCTAGCAATAAGAACGATTCGGCCTCTATATTGCCTAGGCATGCGTGTTGAACTTGATTAAGGGTGTTTAGTTCTTATAAAATCCTAATTTTTCAGTGATTTGTCTTATATTTTGGTAACATTTCTTTAAATTTGTACATCTTCAAAATTGTCCTCGTTTGATATATTGAAATAGTCGGTGATGCATTATACAAAGAAATTGTATTTCCATAATGTAATTTACTTTGTAAAAAAAAGATATTCCATTCCACAGAGCATGTTTTTGCAATTATTTTACAGAATACTGGCACTTGAACCAAACAAATTTAACTACTCTTTTTTTCAAACTGAATACTAAAAGTCAAATTATAGTCTGTGAACTTAGCGAAACTCTTTTAACAATAATAGCAGTTCTGAGAACCTGTGTCCAATTCCACTCCAAAGAATTTCCCCAGTGAGACAAATTTGAAATAATTGATCCAGGACTTGCTTTGTGGTGTAGAAACTGACTGATATAATTTAAACATTCACTTGTTTTAAACAACAGAAATATCTCAATAAATATGAAATAAATAGGAATTAAAACATTGACATTGTGTTGCTACTAGAAAATCCTTGGGTTCCAAAATTTCTTTAGAGACAATCTCCTGTACCATATGCTTCGTTACAAATCTTTTACATTTTTCAATATGCATGGGGATTATATATGGAAGTTGCCATTTTTTGTAGCAATTATAAAGTAAGTAATTATACTTATGTCGTTTCGGAATTATATATATATTTATATATATATATATATATATATATATATATATATATATATATATATATATATATATATATATATATATATATATATATGGCATAAAAGAAGAAAATAAAAGTAAATATATCAAAATGTACTAAAGGGTATGAGAGAGCGATGAAGAAGTATGATGACTGAGATTAGTGTGGTAAAGGGTATGAGACAGTCATGAAGATGTATGATGACTGAGATTAGTGTGGTAAAGGGTACGAGACAGCCATGAACGTGTATGACGACTCAGATTAGTGTGGTAAATGGTATGAGAGAACTATGAAGATGTAAGATGACTGAGATCAGTGTGGTATTATTTGTTATAATGAACATACTGTATTACCAAATGGTTAATTGAAAATTGCTGGTATTACATATTTTTATTTGAATAGCAGTAATAGAAGAAAATATAAAACCATACAATCACTGATATGAAGGACCTATACTTTTAGTTAAAATTACCTATATTCTTCTTATATTCTTTGAACAAAATGCTATATTCCTTTATTTTGGGTATAAAAAATTGCTTGTGATACCATAATTAATTTTTTCCTTGTTCTCATTGTTGAGGAAATGAGGTAAATTGTAGGCTCTTTTGAATGGACAAATATATCCAACTATCTTCAACATTGCTCTGTTTGTCTGTCTGTATGTCTCTGTCTTTGTCTCTCTCTCTCCTATCATCTTCATTGTCGTCGTCATTATCATCATCGTCATCATCATCATCAACAACAACAACATCATCATCATCATCATCATCAGACATCAAGCAAGGCATTCAACTGTCAGAAGACAGCAAATCTAGCCTGTACATATGTTGATGCAGACAAAGGGGCTATTTTTGAGGTTACCCGTCATTATCGATATTTACCAATGAAGATGACCCATGTGATAAATGTAGGCTACATTGACCTACTCTTTGTATGGTTAAGATATACTTCTCATACATATCGAGTTTCATGACTGTACAAGCAACTTTCCAAGAAACTGACCTAAACATTACAGGTGTTCATAGTTACTGGAGCATGACAAAAAAGTCCTATGTAAATACTAATTAATAACTAGTATAGTACTTTTCAGGGTATATGCACGTATAGTATATTGATTCATGACTGTACAAAACAGTCGTGTCCAAAGAGCTGATCTAAATATAAACAAATTTTCATCTTCAATAGAGGGTGAAAATTAGGTCGCAGTGATCTACTTTTGATATAGTATTGTAGTACTCCTCAAGATGCATGAATGTATCAAGTTTTACGACTGTGCAAGCAACAGTATCCAAATAAATTGACCTTAGCATACCAAATGTATACATAGTCGCTGCAGAGTGAATATTACATGTATGTCAAAGTGACCTGCTTTTGCTAAACTGGTGTTGTATTCGCGTGAGGTATGCACGTGTAAAGTTGAAAGACAGTCAAAACAAGAATGTTTATGAAACTGACCTGAAATAAATGGTTTACATGGTCGGTGGATCGCGAAAAGTAGGTCACAGTAACTTATTTTTAATATGGTAAAGCATTACGATTGAACAAGCAATAACTTCTGAGAAACTGACCGAAACATAAAAGGTGTACATCTGTTAGCGCCAACGACGCCGAAGCCGAGCGAAATGTGCGTTCCTTCTGTGCAGGAAAGCTACAAAACAAGGAATGCGGAGATATCTTGTCTTGTCTTTTTGCCAGGTTAATATTGTACTAAGTCATACAGAAATTTTAAATAAATTGGATTGTAATTGAAAATTTCTTATGAAAAAATCAACACTAGATATGACTACCTATTTGTTGGCACGTACTTTGAAAACGATTCTCTTATCTTACATCAAATTAACTTGAAAACTGATACATCAATTTCCGCCCATTTAAACTTTTGTGTAAGAAAATATTCCTATCCGAAACATATTGAAATGAAACACCATGCTTTGTGCTTCTATAAAAACACCATAATGTCGTGAATTGAAAAGCAAATCAAACAAGTCGAGATGCAGTCAAAATTTGTTATTGTCCACTATTGTGTGTACATAATGCACACCTGAATTGGACTTTGGTATTTCATCCATGGGAGGAAATTGACATTTTTCATACAGTTGACACACGGCAGGCAAATTGTAGTGTTTTGGACGAAACAAAAGAGCAACTGTAAACCTTTTGACATGTGATAATAGCACAGTCTATAACTTAACAAGGAGTACTCAATTTGCAAGACTGATTGAGACCTGTCCATTGAGGTAGTTGTCACGTCAGAAACATTAGATGTCGCTTTTCAGTTCGACAGTCAAAGACATATGGAATGGTTAAAGGAGTGTTTTGAGTTTCTCTCGTCAAGCTTGTATTATTCATCGTAAATCGGATGATATTGACAAAGAAAAACTATCACAATTATGAAACATATCATTTTAAAGTGTACATAAAACTTAAAAGAAGTTTATTAAGGCGACTTAATGTAAATTTCTTCTAACCATATTTGACATCCAAAGCAACCTCCAACTAGATCGTGCATTGATTGGAAACCATTTAAAGTGTTCCCATCTCCCATCTCAATTAATTACACAAAATTTGGAAACATAAATATCTGAGAAATTATAAAAGCTATTAAGACCTCTGATCTTTCTTTTTTAATATTACAATCCTCTGACTGTTTTCTTACAGATATCAATTTATATGAGATATTTATTCACGTTCAAGGTCTGTAATATTTTAATTTTACTTTGATCACAATTATATATGAATATGATGATTTTAAATTTTCTGACGTCGGCTCCATATTTAACTGAAATGGGTTAAAAGGACAGACGAGCAATTTTCTTCGTAAACACTTTGTAACAGGCGTACAAGAGACTGATTTTCAATAGGATCAGTATTGTAAGATTTGCCAGATATACACCTGAAATTTCACTGAAATGCAACCTCCCTCTCACCCACTCCCACCCATCCCCAAAAATTAAACAATCTCACTTCAAAGTATGCAGACTGTGGAATAATTGCGTCTCTTTAGGACAACAACATTTGGAGTTGATTCCTAAAGTTAAAAGGTCTTTTGGACATAACATAACTGACTACTCAACTCTTGCTGTTTGCCTCGTTTTCAGTGTAAAAATAGACCTACACTATCATAAAAATGCTTTCTCTGCAGAAAGAAAATCATGTTGCTTTTTTTTTGTTTTTTTTTTTGTTTTTTTGTTTTTTTCTAATCGAAACTTGTATTGTTTGCCCTAAATATTCTGTTGTGTACGGAGTGTATTCAAAAATTAGAATTTGTTTAGCAACGCTGAAGCCTACGAAGAATATCATACTACAGTTAAGTCTATTCTTTTATCATTTTTCACCATTGTTTGTCTTTCTTTAAAATATAGACAATCACGTTATTCAGGTTTTTCACTTTCTTAATGTATACTTGTTGTAAACAGATCACAATCCGTTTTTGTTTTCCAACCAACCCTTTTTGTAAACAAAACCCCACAAAATGATTGATATCAATCAAAAGGTTTAAAATACTCATGCGGTTGTCTAAGTAACTATCCGTCTATCAATATTGCATCAATCTCGCTTCTCTCTCTCTCTCTCTCTCTCTCTCTCTCTCTCTCTCTCTCTCTCTCTCTCTCTCTCTCTCTCTCTCTCTCTCTCTCTCTCTCTCATTTTTTGCAGCTACACATCTGTACATATTATTAAAAAAGAAGTAAAAGTTAAGCAAAATAGTAACAGTGAATGATAGCTTTAAGCTTTAAAATAAAAAAGAAGAGATAAGAAACGGGGGCAAAATAAAACAGTTTTATTTTGACAAACTACGCAAACTGTTGGTGTAATCGAAACCATATCAGACAAAACAGCAATGCTTTGTGAGAGTCCGTTCTATTGTACGATGGTCAAGGAAAATAGTGAATATTTATAATAAAATGGCTATAGCCTGATTCTGTACAAATAATAAAGAGGTATATCTGTCTGGTCATCCTGGTCATTTGTCTCCTATATCGCGATATGGAAATGAAAGCTGGGAAGATGCATCTGGTCATCCTGGTCGTTTGTCTCCTATATCGCGATATGGAAATGAAAGCTGGGAAGATGCATCTTGTCATCCTGGTCGTTTGTCTCCTATATCGCGATATGGAAATGAAAGCTGGGAAGATGCATCTGGTCATCCTGGTCATTTGTCTCATATATGCGCCTGGTGATCTTTTGTCGTTTGTCTCCTGTATGGTGATATGTAAATGAAAGAGGGCTAGGTGTGTCTGGTATTCTTGTCATTTGTCTCCTATATGGTAATATGGAAATTTAAGAGATGCAGATGTGCCAGGTCATCCTGGTCATTTGTCTCCTATATAGTGATATGGAAATGAAAGAAGGAGGGATGCGTCTGGTCATTCTGGTCTTTCGTCTCCTAGATGGTGATATGGAAATGAAAGAAGGATGGATGCGTCTGGTCATTCTAGTCGTTTGTCTCCTATATGGTGATATGGAAATGAAAGAGGGGTGGATGCGTCTGGTCATCCTGGTCATTTGTCTCCTATATGGTGATATGGAAATGAAAGTGGAGGGATGCGTCTGGTCATTCTGGTCTTTCGTCTCCTAGATGGTGATATGGAAATGAAAGAAGGATGGATGCGTCTGGTCATTCTAGTCGTTTGTCTCCTATATGGTGATATGGAAATGAAAGAGGAGGGATGCATCAGGTCATTCTAGTCGTTTGTCTCCTATGTGGTGATATGGAAATGAAAAAGGGGTTGATGCGTCTGAAAATGAAAAAGGGGTAGATGCGTCTAGTCATTCTGGTGGTTTGTTTATTACATGGTGATATGAAGATGTAGATGCGTCTGGTCACATCGGTCGTTTGTCTCCTCTATGGTGATATGGAAATATCTAGGAGTTTATTTAGGATTTTGTAGATTATGATAACATCGTCTAGAGTCTGTCTCCTAATTGGGTTTTTCACATCTTACAGTCATAGTACGTAGTCGAGTTTGGCTGGCTTCTGTAAAATTGATTTAATGGGAGTTCATCCTATCAATATTTCAGTGAAATTATGAAATAATGATTAAAAGTTATGAAGACAAAATAAACAAACAACCACCATGTCATTTTTCTCAAATTATACAATATATGTCCTTTACTCAACTCTCGTCAAAACCCTTCGAGCGGTGGTTTTTTTTTTTTTTTCACATTTTTTTTTTCGGGGATGAATTAGATCGTGATTTATATGAGATATATTCGTGCAACCGCTAAGGTTAACTTGGCTAACGTGTGTTTTCTGCCCTAAATTAGCTTTGATGTTTAGAATATCTGTACACACATATGAACAACTAACCCCGAAATGGACATATAGATTGAATGCATTCATTTCATTGTACAAACATCTCTTTCTGGGTAATTCTATCATTCAACTGTTTGAAAATTTGAATGAATTCTGCAACGTGGCAGAAGATCATGCAACAATGATCAAGGAGTCTGAATGTAACGAATTGAAATAATAATAATAATAATAATAATAATAATAATAATAATAATAATTAATCGATCTACCGCAACAGAAACCGATGCAAATGTTTATCATTCAAAGTTGTCTTTTTTTGTTTTTTTTTTTTCACCGAAGAAAGAGTGAATATTGTGTGTATTATGGTAACTTTAATTGACAATGTTATACATATTAGCTCGAACTGATTATAAGTCAACATTAAAAGTGGTGGTTACAATAATAGTCTTCGGATGTCTATTGTCGCACGTCTTTTATTTCTATTGCAAGCGACTGGGTGTCTGATGGTCAAACAAGATATGGTTTATTTCCATTGCTTTTGTAACAAAGTTTAGGGTTAAGACACAATCAGTATGAGGAAAACTTCAGAAAATTTGATTAGTCGAATCTCTCTCTCTCTCTCTCTCTCTCTGGCGTGGGATTCCAACGCACGTTCAACTTAAGAGATATGATAGAAGTAAAACTCACATGGGAAAATAATACCGGCACGAAATACTTAATGCACTAGTATTTTACTTTAAAATAAATAAAAGAACTTCGTAAATATTTGAATTCCAATAATTAATTAATCTGAAAATAAATAAAAGAACTTCGTAAATATTTGAATTCCAATAATTAATTAATCTGAAAATCGCTATTTTTTTGAGCCATTACGAATTCGAGCATAAGCACTAAATAATAAATTAAAAATGAGCGTCACAGAAAAGTTCCTGTTTTAGACACATGAAAAGTGCATAAAACCTGATCATTCTAATGAGTTTTAAATGACATTGCTTCCCTTCAAGATGCTACCATTTTAAGAAATCTAACATACACCATACACGTGAAGCGATTCTAAATATTTTGTTGCCTAACTTTTGATATTAGAATAAATCAACGCCCTTAAATCGGTGTTTGTTTCAACCTACAAAGTTGTTACGTATTATGAGAATAGTACAGTGGTGTTATGAAACTTCGCCACAATAAAATCTGTTGGGATATTCTTATATACTAGCAATTGGAAGATTCTGGTCCAATTCGTTTGCATCCTAGGTTATTATTTTAAGCCTCTAAGCAGATATTTTTTCCTGGCAATTAATTCGGCACTTTTTATCTTCCACTGATATGGAAAATATATGCACTGATCTATTTTTATATCATGCAACTAGTTATTAATGCAGTGCTCCTATAATTGTGTAATTTGCCTTTTCTGTGCAAGTGTAACAAATGCAATGCCTAACGAAAAACTTCCAAACTGGTCCCTTTTGGACTATCAAAAAGAATCCCTTTTCTTCGCAGTTGTCCTTTCTTCCGCTAATTGTCAAAGGCGCAAAAGTTCTACATATTGTTATGTATGATGTCTACATACTTAACTTTTGCTTATGATTGTAAGTTGTATGGTTATTTTAAAATACATACTTAACTTTTGTCCATGCTTGTAAGTTCTGACACGTGTCAGGTAGGCCAGGATTTGCATAGGCATTTTGCAATCAGATTTTTGTGACATATGTCAGGTAGGCCAGTATTTTTTCCATTAGAATTACTCATAAGTTTAAGAAACCAAAATTATTGAAAATGCAGATTTTCTTTTCAGCGCTATTTTATGGTATGTTACATTCAGTTTTCAATGATAAAAAATTAGCACTTTTCAATGATTTAAAGTTAATTCTGACCGATTATTTTTTTCACTAATGCTTATTCTCTAAGAAAAAAAGAATACCTGAATTCAGACAGTTCTTGACGACAAGAATAGCAAACCTGCCTCTCAATGGGAGAATGCAATCTATAATTGTTTACTGGGGCTACAAATTCAAAGTTTATGTAAATAGTTACCTTATTTTTTAAAAAAAATCGATTATTGTCTTTTAGTTCCCAAAATTAGCAAACTCTATTAATTCTCCATGTATTGAGCCTTTGTAAGATTTCTTGCTCTTCATATGGCCAAGAAATGTGATGTCCTGGCTAAAAATATACATTAAAGGTTGGAACATAATTTCAAATTTGTCTATCTCGCATTATCGCATTAACTTTTCCTGATTTTTAGAAACTTTAGCAATAAAAGTTAAGATTTCTTTTAATCGGGCTTGAAAAATTTATGAGGAAAACTTTTGATATTACTAAAGACATGGTTCTCGAATTTGGTTATTTCTATCTCGTGATCAAAGGGGAAATTGGTCGTTTAAATAGTGGCCATCACATGTCAACTGTCACGGGTCTTTTATTTTTGTTGTAAGCGGTTGAGTATCCGATGGTCATTCGAGATAGGACATTTCACTGGCAGGGTTCAACAATTATCTCGAAATATCTCCCAAATGGACGAGAAAATAATCTCTCTCTCTCTCTCTCTCTCTCTCTCTCTCTCTCTCTCTCTCTCTCTCTCTCCTCCTTTGATGCAAATTTATAAGATTCAATGCATACTTATGAGTTCGAAGAGGTATTTGAGCTACGGGCTATATATTTTTTTAACCAAATAAATTTACGTTCAAAACTTTTCGAATCATTCATAAAATACAATGCAGATTGTTCTTCTATTGAAATATTTTGGTACTTATCTGGTGTTCTCATATTTAGTACAAAAATGTTTAACTGACTTCTTTACTGTACGCAACAGCAGATTACAATAGTTCATCCGTAGAGCTAGTGGATCAGGGTCCACCGGAATACCGGGAGTAACCCGAAATTGTCAGCGATATAGGGGGCTGTAATGGCGGCGAGGATCTTGTGTTGTGAAAATGTCCATTTCTCCAAATTTATTTTTCTCTCTGCCAATTGACAAAGGAGCAAAATTGTGTACGTCGTATTTCCTGTCAACTTTTTTTACAACCATATACGAACCATCTTCTACTCGAAAAAGAGAGGAAATTCTGTAATAATCCAAAAGAAATAATTTCGAATATCCTTCATAATCAGATATTCTTACTTGTTCTCTCGTTCTTTCCAATGTCTTTGCACTTGACGCCCATAGTCTTGTGCACTTTTCATTCCTTATTCAATGCTAACTTTGAAAAAGCGGAAGAACTACATAAAAAAGGTATGGAGACATCCGACTTTTGAAGAACAAAGAACAAAGAACAAAACTATACGAGGACAATTTCAAACCGTATTTTTGCGTGCGATTGAAGTGTCTTCCAAGTTAAAATTTAAGTTCTTTATTCACTCCAACTATTTACATAGTACATGCAGATGAATAAGAAAGGAAAAAACAGTGGTATATGTAGTGCCAAGTTTTGTAAGATACTTAAGATGTTTTAAAATAAAATAAAAGTGAATAATGTTGTCAATTAATATGCATATAATACAAAGTATTGTCAATTTTGAAATAAACAGGACAGAAAAGAGATGCGAACACAACAACAACCTCAGCATTAATATTTACATAGCATTAGACAAAATAGATTTACACTCATCGTAACATACGTGTAGATAAATAAATTTACCCTCATCGTAACATACGTGTAGATAGGATAGATTTACACTCATCATAACATACGTGTATATAAAATAGATTTACACTCATCATAACATACGTGTAGATAGGATAGATTTACACTCATCCTAACATACGTGTAGATAAAATAGATTTACACTCATCATAACATACGTGTAGATAGGATAGATTTACACTCATCATAACATACGTGTAGATAGGATAGATTTATACTCATCGTAACATACGTGTAGATAGGATACATTACACTCATCGTAACATACGTGTAGATAGGATAGATTTACACTCATCTTCACATACGTGTAGATAGGATAGATTTACATTCATAACATATGTGTAGATAGGATAGATTTACACTCATTATAACATACATGTATATAGGATATATTTACGTTCATAACATACGTGTAGATAGGATAGGTTTACACTCATCGTAACATACGTGTAGATAGGATAGATTTACACTCATCGTAACATACGTCTAGATAAGATAATATCAGGAATGAAGCAATTCTCCTTCAACCAAGTTGTTACATATTCTTAGTATGTGCTATTTATAATTAGTATTTATCAATTTTATCAGTTTAAACTCACCGGGTTGTTTGAAGAAACATTTTGTAGTCTATACCTTTTTTTATATAAAAAACCTGCAAATAGAAATTAGAAATTCAAATCTAAATAGGACTCATATACCTTTAGGAGTAAATCAGGTAGATATTTCTGTAAGGCAAAATGTTGAGATTAAAACATACATACACGTATTTTTCTTTCCAAGCACCGATTTGGTTGTTACTTCTACCATCATCAACGCCACTACTACTACTACTCTATGACAAATTGAAACCGTTGCACGAGATCAAATAAGGACAATTCACATGTGTTTAAACGTTTTTCCCTTCAAAGGGACATATATTTTTGGTGCAGTGATTTAATGTGCACAGATGCATTTGAACGGTGAGAGGTTACAAACATATCCCAATAAAATAGGAACAGATAATTCGCATTTAGACCTCAGATACTTTATTGACTTATCTTGACTTTTTTTCATGCTATCAATGTAACTTATGGGGATTAAGCAAAATACTTCGACACTATGAACCGACTGAAAATGAAGCCACTATATGCATTTACAAAATATTATATATGTACTGATCACACATTATCTATAAGACACTACCATTGTATTGCATCTAGTATTTTCTTTGCAGTTGTTCTCTTATGTTCACTTTCATGATAACTATTTGGCATGAAAAGAGTTTAAGATTTCATCATATGGACCTCTTAGTGACATACCGCATGATCCGGCACAAACGCATTTCACCAGTTTATTAAATAAAGAAGTTTCATGTGTTTATTACAACTGCCTGAGGCGTGAACAGCATTGAAGCTTAACAGTTGCTAGATTTTATGACATAAAACCTTCTAAACGGAGGTTATTGCTCGATTAATTCAGAGATAGCGGGTTTATATTGTTGAGCGGAGGCTCACAAAACGTGTGCGAAAGATATATCAAACATTAAACATCGTGTATACTATACATTAACCTTCTTACTCCCTCAAGCAGGGTGAAATCAAAGAGTCTGAGATGTTCCATGAGATTTTAAAAAAGCGAAGAAAAAAAAAAGATTTTTTTCACGCATGCGCAGCTGTCACATTTGTCTTTAAGATAACTTGGTCGTTCCTTTCAATGCTCTTTGTGTATGCCAGAATATACAGAATAAACATTATTTTATGTTCTAAATTCTCTTGTAACCATCAGATAAAATTATATCTATGACTTTTTGAGATTTAAAATAATATAATCTCTATAATTCCATTGTAACATTTTATCATTTCCAAGGACAAGGAAAACGGTCGTATTTTAGACAAAGTGTACGATATCAGTAGCATGTACATGTTGTCAACACTCATTCTAATTTCTATTGTAGGCAGTGTTGACGTCTTTTTGAGAGAGTACGTATTGATTTTATTTCTTTAAATTTACTTAAAAACGCACACACGTATCCTTCTCTTCCTCTTTGCTGTACAAAAATAGCCAACTTCCTTTCTGTGGTAGATTTACCTTAATATTTGTTAATGTGCTATTGTTTTTTCACAAAGAAGACAACGTAACATCCTTGTATAAGATTTCATTGTGAATGTTTTAAGAAGGCAAAAAGCGAAGCATAAAAATTTAAATGGATAGATGTGGATAAAAATATG
The DNA here is from genome assembly GCA_029931535.1 of Margaritifera margaritifera. Taxonomy (NCBI): domain Eukaryota; kingdom Metazoa; phylum Mollusca; class Bivalvia; order Unionida; family Margaritiferidae; genus Margaritifera; species Margaritifera margaritifera. Next base: position 4,112,270 of record JAQPZY010001584.1, on the reverse strand, counting down.
CAATAACTTAGAAAGGCTAGTTGCATTCCATAGTTTGTCTAGGTTGTGCTGTTGTTCTATTTGGAACTAAACCACCGAGTTTTAAACCTCGAGCTTAAAAACTTCACTCGATTAATCCTTTTATTGTTTCTGGTAAAACAGATTTAATAAACAACACGGGAGGGGGGGGGGGGTCTGGATAAGCTGTGTTGCTGATATGACTTAAGATCGACATATAAACAAAAGAACACATATGCAACTTCTGTGGAACCTTCGTACATAGGATTGGTGCATAGTCGAAAAAAATACTTAAGAACACAATAAGGGTGTGATAGATTTTGAGCCATAATCATAAATTAATATAATTACTACATGGTGGATGGTTTCAACAAATATCTCTAGATAGACTTGTAATCCTATCGTCGCCTGGCGCATGGTCTCTCCTACCCGATCAAACAAGTTAATTACAGAAAATACAGATTTAGAGATCCTAAAAAAAGGTAACTGGCGTCAGGAAAATTATAAGTATTCAAACAAGCAACATATCTATCACTAAAATTGTATGAAGTTAGAGATTTCAGCTGCAATTTAAAACTGATTTACTGACGAATGGCAATTAAAGGTAATTACAAAATGGCGTTAGGCAACCTCTGCCGACATGAAATTGGATTTAATTGATATTTCAAAAGGCTTATGTCTTCAGTGACTTTTGAGAGGCACATCGATTTCTAACTACAGAAATTAAGGTATTTTCAAGGAAACATAATCACAACCATGAGCTTCAATGTGGATGAATGGATCTGTCTCTATTAAAATCTGTATCAACATGGCATAAATGAATTGGTAAATTTGAGGATATGTCTCGATTACATATAATGTATAATAAATTCACCAATAAAATAAAATACCACATCTGTTTGAAGTCAGTAAAATTAATTTTATTTCAGTATCTTATATTTATTTTTGTTTTGCAAACTTCAAAAGGTTTTGGGTGAACAGTAATTTAATTTTCAATAAGCACTGGATACGCTGTATACAGAAACACCGTAAATAGTATCGTTACTGGATACGCTGTATACAGAAATACAGTAAATAGTATCGTTACTGGTTACGCTGTATACAGAAATACCGTCAATAAAATCGTCAATGGATACGCTGTATACAGAAATACCGTCAATAGAATCGTTACTGGATACGCTGTATACAGAAATACCGTCAATAATATCGTTACTGGATACGCTGTATACATAAATACCGTAAATAGTATCGTTACTGGATACGCTGTATGCAGAAATACCGTAAATAGTATCGTTAATGGATACGCTGTATACAGAAATACCGTCAATAGTATCGTTACTGGATACGCTGTATACAGAAATACCGTAAATAGTATCGTTACTGGCATCCTTGAAGTCAAAACTCATTTTCCTAAAGAGAACTTTGGTCCTGGGTTTGACCCCCACTTCTGTATGTGCCAATATACAGGACCTCTAATTTACGCTCCTGGTCTGAATTTTTAGCAGAATTGTTCTGGGAATAGATGAAAAGTGTCACTAAGAAATGAGAGTAAAAAAAAAAAAACGACAAAAATGCTATGGCACATGTGATATTCAAATTTTGCGGCATTTGTAAATACACATATTTTCATCATAGGAGAATAAGCTTGCCCTATCTTGCTGCCAAGAAATGCAAATAATGCTGAATACATAGGCCCCATCCGTTTTCACATTTGAAGACCGATCTGATTAGATATTGCCTTCCTTTTGATGGCATGCCCCAGAATAAACTCCATCTGTATTCTCATTTGAAGACCGATTCAGACACTATAATTTGACGGCATGCCCCAGAATAAACCACATCCGTTTTCACATTTGAAGACCGATTCAGATACTTCCTTTTGAATGCATGCCCCAGAATAAACTCCATCCGTTTTCACATTTGAAGACCAATTCCGACACTGTCTTTTGATGGCATGCCCCAGAATAAATTCCATCTGTGTTCTCATTTGAAGACCGATTCAGATACTTCCTTTTGATGGCATGCCCAAGAATAAACCCCATCTGTATTCTCATTTGAAGCCCGATTCAGACACAATCTTTTGATGGCATACATCAGAATAAACCCCATCTGTATTCTCGTTTGAAGCCCGATTCAGACACTATCTTTTGACGGCATACATCAGAATAAACTCCATCCGTTTTCCATTTGAAGACCGATTCAGATACTTCCTTTTGATGGCATGCCCCAGAATAAACTCCATCCGTGTTCTCATTTGAAAACCGATTCAGATACTTCCTTTTGATGGCATGCCCCAGAATAAACCCCATCTGTATTCTCATTTGAAAACCGATTCAGATACTTTCTTTTGATGGTATGCATCAGAATAACTCCATCCGTTTTCTCATTTGAAGACCGATTCAGACACTATCTTTTGACGGCATACATCAGAATAAACTCCATCCGTGTTCTCATTGAAGACCGATTCAGATACTTCCTTTTGATGGCATGCCCCAAAATAAACCCCATCTGTATTCTCATTTGAAGACCGATTCAGATATCTTTTGACGGCACACATCAGAATAAACTCCATCCGTTTTCTCATTGAAGACCGATTCAGACACTATCTTTTGACGGCACACATCAGAATAAACTCCATCCGTGTTCTCATTTGAAAACCGATTTATGATACTTCCTTTTGATGGCATGGCCCAGAATAAACCCCATCCGTTTTCTCATTTGAAGCCAGATTCAGATAATTCCTTTTGATGGTATGCCCCAGAATAAACCCCATCTGTATTCTCCTTTTAAAACCGATTCAGATACTTCCTTTTGATGGCATGCCCCAGAATAAACCCATCTGTATTCTCATTTGAAAACCGATTCAGATACTTCCTTTTGATGGTATGCATCAGAATAACTCCATCCGTTTTCTCATTTGAAGACCGATTCAGACATTATCTTTTGTTCGCATACATCAGAATAAACTCCATCCGTTTTCTCATTTGAATACCGATTCAGATACTTCCTTTTGATGGTATGCATCAGAATAAACTCCATCCGTTTTCTCATTTGAAGACCGATTCAGACACTATCTTTTGACGGCATACATCAGAATAAACTCCATCCGTGTTCTCATTGAAGACCGTTTCAGATACTTCCGTTTGATGGCATGCCCCAGAATAAGCCCCATCTGTATTCCCATTTGAAGCCCGATTCAGACACTATCTTTTGACGGCATACATCAGAATAAACTCCATCCGTGTTCTAATTTGAAGACCGATTCAGATACTTCCTTTTGATGGCATGCATCAGAATAAACTCCATCCGTTTTCTCATTTGAAGACCGATTCAGATACTTCCTTTTGATGGCATGCATCAGAATAAGCCCCATCCGTTTTCAGTTTTGAAGACCGACTGAGATACTTGATGATTTAACTTAAAATAAGCTCCAGCGATTTGTAGTTTTGAAGACCGATTCAGACACTGCCTTTTGATGGTATGCCTCAAAATAGATTTGCTAAATAATACTGTATTTAATGATGCTCTTACAAATCTGCTATGTTAGGTCTTAGACAATGGCATCTCGACTTTAATGCATTTGATAAACATGTAATTTAAGAAAAAAATCAAAAAGAAAGGAATATTTACTGTTTTAGAAACATGTTCTATTCCTTTTATCTGGGACTGGAATCACAAGTCTAATCTCAGCTTTTATGAAATATTTACAAACTAACTAAAGAGATTTGCAAGAACCATGCAGATGCTTTATCCATTTGGGCAAAAAATGTTTCGCAAGAACCATTGCACGATGAAAGAGAGACACGTTTTGCACATCTTAATATCCGAAATGCAGAGAACAATAATAACCATTTTCCGTGCATATTTTTGGCAATTACCTCGAGTCAACTCATGACTTTAAATATATATGCGTGTTCTGGAATATATGAGACGAAGAAATTATATTTACCTAATTTTAATATTTACTAGGGAACGGCACATATTAATTATATATGTTGCCCGACCGTGACTTTAAATTGCACATAATAATTATATATGTTGCCCGACCGTGACTTTAAATTGCACATATTAATTATATATGTTGCCCGATCGGGATTTTAAATTGCACAGAATAATTATATATGTTGTCCGATCGTGACTTTAAATTGCACAAATTAATTATATATGTTGCCCGACCGTGACTTTAAATTGCACATATTAATTATATATGTTGCCCGACCGTGACTTTAAATTGCACAGATTAATTATATATGTTGCCCGACCGTGACTTTAAATTGCACAGATTAATTATATATGTTGCCTGATCGTGACTTTAAATTGCACAGATTTAAATAAAGAGGTTAATACAATTCTTCGTGGACGACAAAAATATGCATTTTAAAAAATATTTGTTTAACGTAATTTTTTTTATTTTTAAATTATACAATTCATATCCTGTTCTTGTCAAACACCTGAAACATGGTGAATGAATTGTTTTATATTCTATTTGGTGATTGTTTATACCCAAACATAATACATTCAATATTTTAGCATTGACCTGGAAAGAGTCGGTATTTTATATCAATCATAGTGTCAAAGATCCACGTAACAAAAGAACAATTTATGAAAGACACAATCAAAATCATTCTGACTCTAATTTTTAGTACGTTGACTAATAATTCTCATAGAATTTCCCTGTATGAAGAGCAGTCATAGCGATATCTGTACGAGAATTCCGGATGTTATTGGCGGAGGTGCTCGTCTGGCGATGAGTCCACTGTGCACCCGTTATGACATGCCGGTGTCTTCTCTATGAATTATGAATTCGAGCTGAGTGTCATGATAACATCTAGCCAATTTAGGCACATTTTATGTGTTATACAAACGTGTGAGGTCTGTGACTTAACAAGACACATAACTTATCTGGATATAATCTCCATTTTGTATACTATGTCATCCTAAGGGGTTGGGTTCGAGTTTAGTCATATTCGAATTCATGTGTAAATATTAAAGAACGAAGAACGACTAAAACAGACATATCGTCAGACACAAAAATAGACAGAAAAGGAATGAGATTGCAAAGAATCCTTGCATTTAAACAGGCTAGTAATGCAAATGTATGGACTTGTACGCCCAATAAATATTGCTTCTTTCACCTGAGCCGCTCAGTTTCTACGCTTAACTTATGATCGTGGTTATTTTGTCATTTCCAGTATACTTACATGTGTATGCACGGTGTTGACAATCCATCTATACAAATGAAAGATAATAATTATTTAAAAGGAAATAAATAAACAACAAAAAATATCGAAGAAAATGAAGTGAAAAAGTCTACAAAGTTTCAAATGAGTATACTACATATAAAAGATAGTTTCTGATAGTGCAGGGTCAAGTTCTTTTAAAGAAGAGAAAATGTATGCATTAAAAAAAAACACTAAAAAAAACCCATTAATCAAAAGCCTGATTTGGATTACCAAGGAAAGTGATATCCATTTGCAAGTTTTCAGTGGTAAATATAGAACAAGTAAATATGCATGCACATGGGTGTTTGATCACAATTCACACGGTAGAACTGATGAATGCGCTCGACGTTTTTTTTTTTTTGAGATTCCATCACTATACTATGACGCAATGACTGCGAAGTCAAATAATATTTTGATTGTTAAAAGTGTATAGTTCCATGCTGCAATTAGAATGACCATACCAGATACAGGGAAATTTCACAAACTTTGCAAATTTATGGGGCAAGCAATATTATACTGAAAGCCTGCGAGAGATTTTTTAAATCCTAATTTGTGCATTCTCTGACCTTTATAAAAGTGTTTTGTATATTATCTCATAGATATTGCTAGTTAAGTGTTTTGTATATTATCTCATTGATATTGTTGGTTAAGGAATATATATGCATACGGACCATCATTCTTGATCGTTATATTTAAAGACAGAGGATTCCAACCGTAAAAGACTTTGGTAAAAACGAATTTTGATATTAGTTTGTCCTGGGAGAGGTTTTTCTTGGTTGATCTATATAGAAGTTGTCTATAACTTACCTGCTGGACACTTGGTTAAACCAAGGTCTGCAGGCATCCAGGAGTTAACCCCTATTGCATTGTTAACAATCTTGGCATTATATGTTCGTGTCGTCTTATTGAAAAAAAAGTCTTTCCTATTTTGTTTATTTGAGCATTCAAGTACATGACTTTGGTTGTGTTGCCCCACAAATAATTCTTTCTGTTTCAGCTTGTATTTGGACGATTTAGTTTTTTCTCATACTGAATGTACAGCAAATAGCATCCACGTCCTCCAGAACGCACTTTGCCAGTTCTACCATAAGCACTCAACATTCTTCGCTTTGCGGGGGGGAAAAAACCCCAAAACAAAAACAAAATTCGTCAGTCCGGTAGACCTAGGAGCTCAGGTATTATGCAGGCAATAATGAAACTATATCCACTATTATATGAATACAATGTCATCAGTTCAGTAAACACGCGCCCCCAAATAATTTGAGTACCTCCAGTTTGCCGCAAACAGCTCCCTATGAGAAAAATACAACCAGAGTTCATGAAGAGGCGAAATATATTTTGTAAATGACGAAGGTATAAAAACTGCGTAGTTTGCTATTAAACGTCAAACTCGATATTCGATCTTGAACACGGGAAAGAAAGCAGATGACAGAGTCAGTCATAATCTTCGACGCCCAAAACCGAATGGGGCGGATAAAGCGCATACAGGGTTGCCTTAATACGCTCCTCGATATACAGCTCTGGTACTTTGGGTTGTCTAACAAAATTAAAAATCTCCTTTCATGAGACAGCTACAAAATTACTCTTGATTATGTATCACCGTGAGGAAGATATTATCTGAGTATCACCATCGAGGATAAAACGTGTAGTGTTTGGTTGAACTAAGTGCCGTGTCATAACTAATTAAAGTCTTACATGAGCCCATTAAATTCATCTTAGAGGGATTTCAAGCAAATCTGTATGACATAATTTAAATTCAACAGTTCTGTAAAAGTATGGGGCCAATTATTGTGCCAACGAAAATGCCATTTAAAAGGAGATTTAAAAGATAAAGCGAGCCATGGTTAAAATATGGGTTGGGAAAAAATTATCTGTATGTTTTTTTAAAAAAGAGCTACAACTGAATACCCTTAGTGTGGTTAATAAAACACTGACTGGTGTAACTGTAAGGCCATTAAATGGATCATCTTCGTCTTTAAGTATTAATTTAATGATTGAATGATACATTTGACATTGTTAAAATATAAGAATGTCATATTTAAGATGAAGAAGATTCGCAATTTTTGACAGAAACCGTCTCTGCCAGATGTGCCCTCCTCGATGTCGTAAGAGGTGACTAACCGTGCCAAGAGCCACAGTGCCTCAGTGGTTATCGGAACGGTGCGGGTTCCAATCCTAACACCGGATCAGCCGGGTCGGTCACCGTTTGTGTCCTTGTTGAGGCACTGTACTCAAATTGCCAGAACACTAAATATCCTATTTGTGTTGCTGTTCCGTAAACTCCAAACCAAACCACTCATCTAATATCATTCCTCTCTCTGTATCAGCTTACAATCATAACTACACTCAGCCCCCAAACTTAGCCTTTGACTGATACCCTTTTACTTCAAATTCAGGAGTACAAAAGGAGATTGCTAAATGTACCTCAGCCTATCGTGTACAACGCTTTTTAATATAAAAACTTATAAGCTGTGTAAGAAAAAAAAGAAAAAAAAAAAAAAAAAAACCCAGCTTGTCAAGAAAACTCCAATGCCTTAAAAATCGTGTCATTTGTATTCTCATTCAGCGTGTAAAGCAAGATTTTAAGATGGAGAACCTGGCTTATCTTCTGTTAGGGTATTGTTTTAGTAATCTCTAAGAAGCTAAACTTTTAATTAGGCAAGGCTCCCAACTTTGTTTATCAGACATTATGGAAAAGGAGGAAACAAAACGTTGAGAGGATCAGCAATGCAAAGGGCCTGGATAGCTTGTTACGCAAATGCTCTAGACCCCAGACATCCCGGCACTCCATCAAAAAGTTTACTCGACTCAGAATCGTACTCGAAAATATTCTGACCAATCAAAAGGCTGCATTTTCACATTTGGATTAAGTTTGTTCTGTCTGGAATAATAGATATTGCTGGAAATGTTGAATAAAACTGTATGACAAAGGGCCCCAGTCTAAATAAAATTTTATTTGACTCAGTTCATCTACTGGCACTCCCCGTTTATAACGCTGTTCATGGGAGGCATAAATAAGAGTCGCGTTATAAGTGGGTGAGTCTTAAATTGAGGAATGGTACAACAGGGATGTGTCCTGATAGTTCATTAAAATACAAAAACAGGGTATACAATTATGTGAAATCACATTATAGTTGGTTCTCATGAATCCAGAACTAAAATAAAGTGAAATATAGTAGGTAGCAATGATAAAATAAAATTCGACCATTTTAGTGGGATCTATGACTATACCCGCGTTATATACTGGGCAACGATATAATGAGGGGCTTTATAGCGAGGAACCACTGAATTTAATTTAGATAAACCAGCAAAAAAGTACAAAATGATATTGGGATAAATAGGGATTGTCCCGAGTTCGGGAATGTTCCAGCGAAAACAAGAGAAGATGACCATATTGATCTTATTGTAAATCGTATTTCGATATACAGAACTAACATATAAAAAGGTGTGCTCCTCGATTTCTTTCTCAGTTATCTACTTTTCTTCACTTCAAGAACCTTCTCCAACCAACACATGGTCGTCTAAAATACTTGCTCTGAGTTTCAAGAACAGTTTCATTCTATCGACGTAAAATAAATAAAGTTAAACTTTAGACCAACTAATATTTAACATTTTAATGCTGGATATTCACACACACACACACACACACACACACACACACACACACACACACAGGGAGAGAGAGTTGCAAAACCAAGGAGAATTAAAGATATTGTATTGCAAAAAAGGAAAAAAATAAAAAAATAAAAAAACAATGCCTGTTTTAGACCGTGTAAACACATACGGCTATTGTATGCATTCCTTTATCCATTACCAGGGAACTAGATTATCTGGTTCCCGGTGTTTAACAACAAGATAAATGTGTAGGAACAATGTTTAACTCCAGAAGAAAATATTTCATCAGTCTGACTGTGTTTAACACAAAGATTAGTATTATCTCAAACCACGTGCCTGGTGATGATTTTCAAGTCTCCTAACCACTATATATAATAAGAAATAACAGCAGATATCCCTCGATGCAGCAGCAACCACGTTGTAAGTTGCCTTATGCCGTACGTAGACACAGACCGACTGTTATAAAATGGAACAAGGCCCATCCATTTTACTTTAGTTCATAAATTATTGAAGATAATATGCTTTGAACATCGGAGTAAATAGATTACAGGTATAATATTTTAGCATGTCTAACACGAAATGAATGGTTAAACATGATTTTACAATCGTATGTGGGGTTTTTTACTGTTGACATACCACTATCATTTCATGTAGATAATACAGACTTGAAAACATGAAATTGTCTGTGAGTGTTTGTAGAGGCTGATATAGTGGTATTTAATTCACTCTATTAATGTACAATCCATGGGAAGTATATAGTTAACAGGCTTTACAATATCTACATTATTACAGCGAGCTGTCGCCCAAAGAATGCTTTCATTATATCACACCAGAAACAAGGTAGTCGTGCACTTGAGGATGAAAATACTCAGACCTTACAGAAAGTCATGACACATGGGTTAGCCATATATGCAAATTCCAGTAAAGTGCAGAATACACGAATTGACACTTAGGCAGCTAAAAGGACCAATTTACTTTTTATGCTTATAAGAGCTTCAGAGGTGAGACCGTCGTTCGGGGAATTTTCGAAGGGATTTCTGCCATTAAATAATGTACAATTCTAGGTGTATATCTTCATGTTTTACAATAGATTAGGACATAATTATTGCATACATATATATACCAAGAATGACCTCACACCTACTTGAAAGAGGCGTAGCATGTACCTCTCATATGTTAATGTGTTGTTTGGTCTGTTCGTTGCATTTGGACTTCAATTCGGCAAAACCATTTTTATAAAGAGCTGCATATCAATTTTTGACTGACATTAGGTTATTATAAAGGGAGAGGGCGGATAAGAAAGTGCGAGCGTCAGAAAATCAGGGGGCATATATCAACCAAAAGAAATAATAATAATAATAATAATAATAACAACGACGATAAGTAGCAGTAGTAGCAGAAACAGTGGTCACAATATAGGAACCTGTACGTCTGTGTATTTTATTCCGGTAATATGTGCGACTGATTTTGTCTCATTTCAGTACACTCTGCGCCTGATTTTGTCTTATTTCAGTACACTCTGCGCCGGATTTGTCTTATTCCAGTACACTCTGCGCCGGATTTGTCTTATTTCAGTACACTCTGCGCCTGATTTTGTCTTATTCCAGTACACTCTGCGCCTGATTTTGTCTTATTCCAGTACACTCTGCGCCTGATTTTGTCTTATTCCAGTACACTCTGCGCCTGATTTTGTCTTATTCCAATACACTCTGCGCCTGATTTTGTCTTATTGTAGTAATTTTGTGCTCCTTTTGTCGTTTGTTTTCCAACAGATTGTCCTTAATATCAAAAAAAAAAGAAAGTTGCACCCATTTACCGAAAATATGAGTACCCAGGCGCACAGGTTCCAATACTGTGGTAGTAGCGAAGCCTTGTTTTTAATGCACTAGAAACCTTCGTGGTACTAATTAGCTGTGATTTTTTTTACAGGTGAGGAAGAATTAATCATACTGTATATTTATCATCATTACAGATTTGACGAATTTGCTCATTTTCATTCTTTTTGCAGATAACATATAACATACCTGTAATATTTAAGTTATCTTAGGCGGATTAATACATTCATTAGGAAACACCAGAAAAAGAAACAGATTACAGACTTTATGCTATACCGTGTGTATGTGTGTCTATGCGTGTGTGTGTGTGTGTGTGTGTGTGTGTGTGTGTGTGTGTGTGTGTGTGTGTGTGTGTGTCATGATAAAGATTTATAAGGAAATGAAAGTGATACAAGATAATATATTTTATAATGCAGATCCTTAGGTTATTACTCTTCACTACAGTGGTGTAATATTTGTTCCGTGCTGAGTTGGCGACGGGGCATGACTCCGAAACAGCGGTAGGCGTCCGTTAAGATATTTAGTTCTGCATCATCATGTTGAACCTGAACATAGAGCGACAGAGGTGTACTCTTGCCTTACAGACTTTCCTTCATCCTATTCTTTATTTCTTCATTTTTGTTAAGTATTACAATAGTATCTATAGCTAACTGCTTCCTTTTGAAGCTCTATGCGTAGTCAAACTAATAGCCATGGGCATGTAGTATTTGGATTTTGTTCACTTCCGGTGAAACTACTTTATAAGGCAGTGGTTCCCAAACTTTTTTGATCGCGACCCTAAATACCATCTTTTGCGACCCTAAATACCATCTTTTGCGACCCTAAATACCATCTTTCGCGACCCTAAATACCATCTTTTGCAACCCTAAATACCATCTTTTGCGACCCAAAATACAATACCATTAGAGGGTCATGAGGGTCCTTGCGACCAAATGAAGGTCGCGACCCGGAGTTTGGGAACCACTGTTCTAAGGAATAGTAATGTTTTATCTGAATTTGACCCTTAATTTCTTAACTCTGGTACCAGTTTTTCTTCTATCTTGAAAGAGATTGTAAAATTTTGACCAGCTTTCCTATTTTGGTAACCTTAACCAACCTCATTAATGTGAAACTATTTTTTAATATGCGTCTTTTTTTAGATTCGACATGTAGATCATCAATGGAAAGAACATACGTTGCAATTTCAACATTTCAACGATATGTATGTGACCCAGGTCATATATTAATATTACTATGGAATGGTGAACAAATGTGATGGTAGCGATCTTACGAGGAGAATCGGGTGGGTTCGTATCCCACTGGGGCTGACCTATATCAGTCACGGTAGTATCACTACGCTAGATGAGAAAGATATACTCAGTAGGGTAATATAAAAGTGTTCTTGTACAACCCAGGACCGGTGTTGTGTACCAATGTGCGTGTTTGTCATGAGTGAGCGAGTGAACGAGCTATCGCGGTGCATGATTCCTGTGCTTGACGAGTACTAACAACGATTTCCCGCCAAATCAACAAAAGCTTCTGGCATTCCTCCTCTCGTTGTTTGGGCAGACGACACCTCGGGTGGTTCCATTCTTGTATATGAAGAGCACTTGTCTTTCACGCAAATGAAAGACAAGGGACTGGGCATAATTTGAAAGATTCTACACGTTTATACACTTCGAGTCTGGTTTATTCCGTACCGTTTCGTCCAGTAATAAACCGCACGACTATCAGCGAGTGTTATAGTTCGTCCTTTCAACCCGAACACAGAGCTCACATGTATAAAAATGTTTCCTTCATTTTGTATCGTACTTTACTTCCGTATAAATCAAGAGGAAATGGGAATGGGCTGGGGATGTCTTAGTTAGATTTGAAATTATTATTATTATTATTATTATTATTATTATTATTATTATTATTATTATTATTATTATTATACTCGATAAACTGTTGCGGTAGAGATGTGTTCAACTGTACAGTATTTACATTATGATTTTTTTTTTACATAAACTACATAAGCTAAGTATTATCACAGACTGGAGGCAATAACATACAACAGGTTAAAAACACACACAGATATATATATATATATATATATATATATATATATATATATATATATATATATATATATATATATACAATTATATTTTGGGCTGAAAAGAATGTTTTAGTTTTGTGTTTAAAAGCATCATACGTTTATACATGAGTTCAAATAATTTAGTAAGACACTCTTTATTAAACACCATTGTATGGAAAACTCCTTTTAAACATTTAGTTTAAATATATTTTATTTCGTAAATTTTTAATTGGTGATTACAAAACGTACAATATAGAAGGTAAAAGATTAGAACGAAAGCCAGTGGCTTATAATGATCTTCTCCTTTTACGATACAAAAATTGTAAACATATATAAATATTACGATATTAAGTTTTCATGAAAAAAATTAAAATTATTGATCAGCCAAAGTGAAGAATCTCTTGGTTAAACATTAGCATTTAGCCAATGTACATGGAGCAAGAGGATGAACAACGAGGGAGTAGGTGAGAGGATACGGATAATAAAAGAGAAAGCAGTTAAAAGGAGAAATTGTTGATTAAAATGTGTCAAAAGTTTTGTAGAAATTTGCGAAAATAGGAGGAAAGAAAAGGTAGGAAGAAAAATAAATAAATAAATAAAAAGCGAGATTAAAAGTGAACAGTACTTCCTTCGACTCGTTGCGTAGGCGATAGCGAATCATTTGGAAAAATAGGGGAAATTGATGTTTGCAGCTGTTCATGACCCTCAGAAGTGCATGCATGTTAGTAATATGTGCACTTAAGTAAATCTTTTTGACATTTCAATCTTGTGTATTGGGATACTTGGTTGATTTTTATTAGAAGAGCACGTGATTCGACTAGGGATTTCGGAGACTGGAGTAAAATTATTCTGGTGCCATGTTGTTTTGAACTAACTGTGTACATGAGGACTGATTCGTTGTATTAAAAGATAACCGTTTGAGTTTTCAAATAAGGTTTTACTGGGTGTTGAATATTTTTCATCCATAAGAGCTCCATCTACATTCGTTTGCAGGCGTTTTCAAAGATAACTTGAAGAATGTTCCAAATTATTTGAGCAATCATCAAAACAAGGTCACATGAAACAATTGTAAAAGGTAATTATGTTGGCTCCAAGGAGGTCCTTCTGTAAACCTACTGTATATATTGAAACCTGTTTGTTATAAATGATGGTATATATTGAAACATGTTTGTTATGATCATGGTATATATTGAAACCTGTTTGTTATAAATGATGGTTTAAACAGTGTACGGTGTAATTACTCACGAAGTTCTCACCATTCCATATGGTACACCTAGTATTTACCGTAGATTTCCATCTACCCTGTGTAGTGTCACCGTCTGTGCCTCTTCAGACTGACCACAATCGTTCATAACTCCTTTTCCACTGTTCTGTGCCAAAAATGTTCTGTGTGTGTGTGTGCGTGTGTGTGGTGTGTGCGATTTTATTGTACATTTTGATGATATGTTAATAAAATATCTAACCTCTTTCTATTGTTCTAAGCTATGCTTTCCTTTGCCTTCTTGTTTTCTTTCTCCAGGTGATGTTCAAACATCGTCTCTGCACTGTTGTCTTTTACCTTCCTGTGTAAATCGCCATCGCCATCTTTTACCTTCCTGTGTAAATCGCCATCGCCATCTTCTTTCACGAATTTCTAATACTGTCTCCTCCTTGTTGGGTTATTTGCTTATTCCTATATTTATTATTTTTCTTTGTCACCTTACTGTGACGACGGGAGAAAGGAATATGCGCACAAAGAATGGTCGGTCTTCAAGCTTGTGCTGACAGTTTCATTCCAACACTGTGCCCAAGAGGAACTATTTGATTGTATTGACCTTAACATCAGGACTGTATGACTTGATAGATTAGTTTTATGTATTACTTCATATTTGTGTTGTATTGTTTTCTTCTTACAACATTCACGCATTTTTAGTTCTATGTGATTTTAGTAAACAGTTTTTGTACATTAATATCGTAGCAACAAGTATGAAAGCGTTAAAAGATGTGTTTCCTTCTATGGTATCATGCTGATACCCACGGACCTGTACTATCGCTGGTAATGGTGTGAGACATTACTCAATAACAGTGGCATCAAAAGATTGTCGAACATTCAGGTCTGATGTTCGCCACCTAGCCGACAGTCACTTTGTATCATATTCAAATTCAAATGGTCATACCATAATTTCAACATTTTCAACCATTTTTCATGATAATTTCAGAACTGTTGAAACTTAATACTATCTCATAAGGGGTATTTGTTCAAACACACACACACACACACACACACACACACACACACACACACACACACACACACACACACACACACACCACTTATTTTATCTGAATTCTATGCTAAAAAATAGCCATGGTTATGCCTGCGATAGGTCAGTGTTTAACAGTATGCAAATTGCGCCAAATATGTAAGCTTTACCGAAAGTTTACTGTAGGATCACCGGAGGCAGAGTAACTTTCGGCATTTATTTTAAAAACCTGGTAAATGTATTTGTAACACGTGGTAATTACATGCTTATTTCAACAAGAATTTAATGTAAGCATAGCTGTTGGGGAAAGTTCGTAATAGCCTAAACAAGTGCGATAAGTGAACATATCGATGGAATACATAATTACTCCTTTTTTTTGCTCCAACTATCATATCTGCATCATAATGGAGAATAATTAAATGTGAAACACACAGAAGTTATCCTGCAGAGTTATTTCAGCTAAACTGCTTTAAAAACCAGTCTTTTTATTTGATTTGGTTTATTAGATACGGGCATTCTTGTGACTGTTTTTATTTCTTGAAGTAAAGAGTATTTCCTTAATGGAATGCCGTTCTCAGCTTCACAGAAGAAAGGTTGACTCTAATAGGAGCATGGTGTTCCCAGCATGCACTATGTTAAAGGGAATAACATGCCTGATCCAACTTCTCAGTGTGTAGAACATTCGGAATGTGTTCAGCCTTTATCGCTGAATGTGAAAAAGCTGAGCATGCGCAGCACTGCATTCAGTGCTCGGAGGAGTTTGGCTGGTCTTGAAAATAAAACGGAACACAAACCAAACAAACAAACAAAAAACTCTGTATCCGGCAGTAAAACCAATGTTTCCATTGTTAAGTTAATCGGGTTATAGGATAAGGGGTGCTGTTTGTGTTTTCTGACATTATTACCTTTCTTCTTGGACTCCCATTATTCTTCGGCATTTCTAACACTTAGGGCATTACAACAGGAAAACTATTTGAACTTGCCTGCTGTCTACAGTTCATTTCACGATCACATACCGTCAATATACATATATGCTATCAACAAATACCAATTTGTTGGTATATTATTTACGACCTCTACATCACACTGAGTTGTAGAACATCTAACATCGCTGCCTACATTTCTGCACCTCCTCCAAATACCAATAGATCTCCATGAAATATAGAACATACTCAGCATACCTCCCATACAATGCCAAAGTTTCAGTGAAATCTTCAAAAGTAACAGTAACTTTTCCATCCTTCTTATGCAATATTTTGGTTTTTGGAGCATGACTTTACCCGAAATGTCTGGATGCACGCCAATATGTTGTATACAACTTCATGCTGAATTTGAACCTTATAAAGTTTATATTTTGATCAAGCACGAAATCCAAAAAAATTTGTACCGTTCTAACTGTACAAATAAAACGGAATTATTAACTAAAACGGATTGGGTTATTTTTAATTGCAGTCAGAGCGTAAAGAAGACATCAAAGATGTGTTTGCTGAACAGCACTGTTGGCACGGAACAATTTTTCTTTCATCTGCGTGGCACAGGCGAGACATAGATGTCACTTTTCCAACAACGTTGTCCACACAACAGTCAACGTTACATTTTTACATTATGCTCAGTTTATCTGACATTGTTTCGTGAACAGCCATGAACCTTAATATATGTATTATTCTTAAAGGGTGCTTAGTACTCCCAACACAGGCAAAAATCACTGTGACCTACATTTTACGTTTCAATTAACACGTTAAGTTCTTGTATTTGGCCCAGTTACTCTGACATTGGCATATGTACAATCCTAACACTTTATGTCTGCATTCATCTTGGAAGATGTAGCTCATTGAAAGACAAAGTAGGTTACAGATGGTCAACCAACTATAGACAAAAATAGCTTATAGTGACATACTTTTTAAGTTCAAGAGATCACAGGCACATTTGTATATGCAGTCGTTTAGCTTAATGTGTATGTTGACATTTGAAATCATCACAGGCGGAAAGTACATGTAGGTACAAATGACATACATATACTTTTAATGCTCCATTTAATTTGTTTGCATATACACGTAACTCAGCTTCCTAGACGAAGTTGCATGTATGGTCATAAACCTTAATGTGTACTTCCACCTTTGTCACTTATGTTAGCACCCATAGAACGTAAACTGTGACTGTAATTACTTATTTTTCTTGCCGCTAAAGAGATTATGTACCGGTGAAGCAGAATTTTACACACTTCTGAGGAATTTCGTGTTGATTCATGATTAGTATTTTCATATATTATAAAGCATGAAAGAAGACAAAAAATCTGTAATTTGGAACGATTGGAAACACAGTGACATCCCTGTTTCACGCAATTTGACTCATGTCTTTTCTTTGTACTTTTCTAAAGTACAAATGTTTTTCTTTAAACAATCTGGGAAACTTCGAATTGCAAAGGGAGATCTAAGACGCTACAGACAGTGACACAGAACAGTCTAAATCACTCTTGAAAGGTGAAGAGGTTTGAGTGTTTTGAATGGGCAGAAATCTCTCATTAAGAATTCCACTACTTTTTCCTAGATTTCCTGAAAGCTATGTTCTGTTGTGGACAGTGGCGTAGCGGGGGGGGGGGGGGGGGGGGGGGGGGGGGGGGGGGGGGGGGGGGGGGGGGGGGGGGGGGGGGGGGGGGGGGGGGGGGGGAGGGGCGAAGGGGGGTGGCCGCGGGCGGCACTTTCTAGGGGGCGGCAATTTGGTAAGAGTACCGTATATATCATAAATAATACGAATAGAGTGGAGGCGTAATTTTGCTAGTTGGCCCTGGGCCTCGCTACGCCACTGGTTTAGGAAACCACTCCTTAATCAAGACAACAAAATGCTTTAATAAGGTGGATTTACAATCTTTCGTGCTATTTTCCTGCCGAATCACATGACATCCAGTCCCATACAAAATAAATGACGAAGATTTTTAATTTCTTCAGCTTTTCTTCTCAACATATAATATCCACACTTTCGTATTGTATAAACTTCCAGGTGAGATGCAAATCATCAGGCACAGAGATGGCAATCATCCTTGCATACTTTTAACATCTATCGTAAAACTGGAAACGGTACTAAGACCAAAGGGTCTTGTACGGTATTGTATGGGAACCAAACGGTCAGGAAAGGCACGATTGGAAAACAAAACTATATCAAACAGTATACACACGGTACGTTACGCAGACGGTACGCTACATCGGATGTAAAATACGTTTAAATCATTTTTATATCTTGTATATACCTTATATATTCGCGTATAGTGCGATACCAACTGCAAACTGCATAGACCCAGATCTGCCGGCGCATTATGCGCCGGCAGATCTGGGTCTATGCAGTTTGTAGGAACTAATCAGTAGAACAAACAGCATAGACTCTGATACGCGAGTATATACGGTACCTTAAAGGCTTACCAAATGATCAACCACCTTACGAACTCGTCAAAGGTGGTCAGATAAAATACGATTATCAATGCATATGAACTCTAAACAAGAACATTTAGGTCGACTAAACACCGTAAGTAACGTCCCTTGAAGCATGGTTGAATATTAATTTAATCATTAATATATTATCTTTACCACGTATCACTGAAGGTGAACGATTTAGATGCTCGGCAATACGACCTTTAATTATCAGTATCCGGTCACTTTTTACTTACTTTAAAAATGCCCCTAAATCGGTATAAAACAATGCAGACAAAATCAAGTACCATCGATATCAAACTTGACATGGGACAAAAGCTAAAACATTTTTTTGTTGTTACATCTATTAATTATTCATATATGCTTGGTATTATCGCAAGTTCCCAGGGTGAAAACTGAATAAGCTAGTGATAAATGTGTGCCCTGGTGCTAGAACCAATACGACTGGAAGGGCATTGCTCAAAAAGACGGCAGAGTATCATGGCGATCTCATCCTTCAAACTAAACTGCTATGCAGGTCTGATTTAAAGTTTTTTTTAAAAAAAAAAAACAATCACCTGAACAAAAATGTACCACGAACATAAGAATGG
Organism: Margaritifera margaritifera; assembly: GCA_029931535.1. NCBI lineage: Eukaryota > Metazoa > Mollusca > Bivalvia > Unionida > Margaritiferidae > Margaritifera > Margaritifera margaritifera. Next base: position 4,093,287 of record JAQPZY010001584.1, on the reverse strand, counting down.
TAAATATGAAAGATAAGAACTAATTTAATAGTATTGTTCGTAAATGTTATTTTTGTTTAAATCTGCAAATTTACCGTATTTTCTGATCACGCTCCATTGAATTTAGTGTTGAAAAGTAGTCAAAGATTCCGTTTGAGACATCATGATTGTTGTTCTGGTAGTAGGTTGGCTGAGATATATGAATTGAATGATAAGTGTTACGACTCTATGGCCTAAAAATATGTAACAGAAAGAAAGTAAAATCAACAATGTAAGTAAAATCAACAAGCAATTTATTTCTAGACAATTAAAGTGAAAATTCAAAAGACTCTTACAATAACGTGAATTAAAGTCCATATAATCCAATAATCCTGAGTATCCTAATCATAAGTCCTAAATATAGAATGTTCCGAATGAATTCAAGTAGCCTTGAATGTCCTGATGTGTCAGATGTCTTGAATGTCCTGATATGCCTGAATGATGTAATCCAGAATATCTTTGAATGAATTCACAAAAATACCAAAGTCAACTATTAATCCAAAAGGAGAATGAGCACTTTTAATAATTCCAATGAATATTTAAAATAAATAATTCCTGTAACATCTAATTACTAAAATAAATTCCTTAATAGACTAATCTTTATAACATGAAGTTTAGTATAGGAATGGAATCTTGTTTACCAAATGCTCTATAAATATAGAGACAAGTCACCTGACATAATATTCTGGAATATGAGTAACTCTAATGTAAAATTACTGTGCGTACGTGATTTTTTTTGTTACATATTATAAATTCAATATACATAACATAAATAAAAAGAGGATATTAGGTCAATGACCACTGTATTTTATCACTGTACCAGTACTTCGGTAGTTTCCGTCAGTAAGGAATGTACGGAAATTCCCGAGTTAATCTTGTTACGAATTTAATGATATTAAAAGCGTGTATTTATTTTTAGTGATAAAATAATTAAACAAAAGTATTTTGTTGTTGTTGTTGTTGTAACAAATAGTTGAATTTGAACTTGTTAATTTCGAATATTACAAATATAGTTATATTTATGAACTTCTAATCACATGTTTGACACGTGTCACGTGTGCCAACATGGTGGCCGAATGAAAAATATTTGGGTTAAATCCAACTTTTGGAAAAATTTCAGATGAAAAAAAGGAAAAAATAAATGTCGTTTGTTTAGTTATTTACTAGCGCATGTTAATGTGTGAAGGACATGTATTCCTTTGTAAGACCGAGACTCGTTCTAAGATTTTCAGGAGAGCAGTTGTTTTCTGTTCGAATGTTACGTAATTTCTCTAGTCCTTAAATATCTCCTCGTTTGTTGAGTCAGTGTGCTTTATGTTTACTGGATGTTTACTTGCCCTCTCTGACAAATATCTTGCCCGGGCGTTGGCATCCAACTCAAAGTTCTCCTACCTGTTATATCAGTAATGTAGCTAGTAAATTGTAGGCTTCAGTGTTAACACTTCCTATTTTTATCAACAAGCTCTCTAATGTCAAGAAAATGTCTTTCACGGGGTGTCAGCTATAGTGTAAGCTTAATCATATATATAGTTACAGTATTTAGAGTACAACTTATACAACAATTAACAAACACATAGCAAATTCATCTGCTACAAGGTACTGAGTATTTAATTAATTTTTTTGGGGGGGAGGCGTGATTTTCTCTGCAGTCGAGCTATTTTATTTTCTCAAGAGAATTAATTCTTTTTACAAATAATGTAATGGATATAATGTGGTGCTAGTTTGCTATAAATCAGAGCAAGATATTTTTTTCCAGCTATTTGAAAGCGTTAAAATTGAAGAAACAAAAAATCCCAACACAATTAAAGTGTTGGTCCCTAATATAATTGTGGTATACCGTGATACGTATCTCGGTATATTAAAAAATACCGCGGTACAAAATTTGTCGTGGCATCCAGCTCTAATGCAATATTCACACAAATTAGGTGATATCGTAGATAACATTCAATTCAGAATTGATGTAAATAGCGCTGTATATAATTATACAAATTGTTTACAAGATATAGTGTCCATACTGTGTAAATATTCTTTTGCCGTTTATGAGAAGTGTAATCAAAGTAGCTAGCCCTGTCCTCCCATGATGCTCCGCACAGGAGTACTGATGGTGCAAGGGACAGTTTTTATGCACAAACTAATGCCGCGTCCGCCTGCCTAATATAAAAATTCATTACAAAAATACACGAGTGAGGTCACAAAGGTTCATATTTTTGGATAGCTATAATACAACAAAACATAAGAATATCATTCACTGGACCTGACAAGTCAATGGAAGTTCATAGCATAAAAAGTTTATGCACCCCAACTCCCAATTTATACATGCAATTTTCACGTCCGAAGGCCATTTTTGACACAAAGTGATGCACACAGTGCAAACGCAAGCCCTTTCCCTAGGTGATAATTTTGAAAAACATTGTGTTCTAAACAGCTTGATGCAATTCAAAATAGTTGCCATCCAGGCAATTTTTTAGATATTCTACTTACTTTGAACGCACGTGTCTACTGCTATGGGTGACTAGCTTTGCTTCCTAGCCGACTATTGGTATTTCACTGTCTACATAATGTGAACTGACTATGAGGCGTACATGCCTCACATTAAGTTGAAGAAAAACACAAGCCCGAAACACCTAATTCACAAATATATCCATATCTTTAAGTATTAAACAATAATAGCTAAAACAAAGTCACATCACAGCCTTAAGTTAAGACATTTGGCAGGGGCCAATTTACGAAACTGTTCCCTGCCACCTGAGTATAATGGAAAAACCGGGTAAAAGGCTATCAAAGCAGCATTCCGAAAGCCATATCTATCTATCTATCTATCTATCTATCTATCTATCTATATATATATATATATATATATATATATATATATATATATATATATATATATATATATATATATTGGTGTGTATCAGAGACGCGCAACAACATGTTTGTTTGGTTGGGTTCAGACTGCTCTTTAAGCGTTTTGACAGCAGGCTTTGATTAGTTTTGTTGTGCATTAAGAGTAAATTGTCTTGCCTAAAGCCATCACGCCTCCTCGTTTGGTTTAATGTCGTTAGCAGGGGTGATTACACATCATATAAAAAGTCGTGTCATGTATTTAATGCAAATAAATATGCAGAAAATAGACTATTCTTAACAGATCAATAGAATAAATACAACGAAATCGAATTTTATGCTTAATGAAGGCGAGCATTTCAGCTGCTTACAAAAAAAAAAAATCCAAGTGATTTTTCTAAAAGGTTAAAACGTAAGCAATAATTTGTCGTGTGGTGATTTATTTCCATTATTTTCAACAGCTAATGGCTTCTGCTGCTGGTGACCGTGATGTTAACAATATTATTTTGCGTGATGAGCAATCAGTAGTTTATCGCAAACTGGAGGTGCCAATAATTTGTTTGAGGTTTTTAATATCTTAAGAATGCTCAAATACGGAATGTCTCCAAGTCTGGACAATATGTTAATTGATAACTTTATGCAAGGCATCATGTCCCCAATATTATGTAAACTACTTAACTTTATATTTTATACAGAGTAACTCCCTAGTTTTTGGTCTGAAGTCATAAGTACCAGTTTTTACAAAATGTGGTGAAATGATGTCAATAACTATCGTCTCGTTACTATGATTAGTAATTTGGCAAAAGTGTAGACTTCTGTTTTAAATGAGAGGTTATTGAGGAGTGAGAAATACAATATTGTAACTAATGTTCAGTATGGATTTAAACGTGGATTTGGTAGGACTGATGCCGTATTCACTTTATATTCGTTGATTTCAAAAACTTCTCTGTCTGAGAAAAAAGCGATTGTCTTGTTGTTTTGCTGATTAAACAGGAAGCTTTTGATACCATCTATACGCTGATTTTATTGTACCAAATAGAACTGGTATAGATGGAACAATATTTCATTCTATGATATCGTTATATTGTAATGTGAAGAGATGTGGTAGATATAAACATTTATTGTCTGAATTTTTCTCTAGTAAAACTGGATTAATGCAAGGAGAAGCACTTTCCCTTTATTGTTATCTCAATATATAAATTATTTAGAATCTTGTTTTTTTGGCGATGGATGTAATGGTTACTCACTACTAAACATTATTTTGTATATACAGTATTCATGTATGCTGATTATACTGCTTTTGTTTTTTCTTCTGAAAATGTACTTGATTAGCAACATATGTTACAATTTCTTGAAAATTACTGTGATCAATGGGGGTATAAGGTAAATGTAAGTTGGACAAATATCTTTGTATTTAAGAATGGGGGTAGTTTAAAGATTATGAAAAGTGGACATATATTGGTGACAAAAAATTGCGGTTGTAAATGAAATTATATGTTTAAGTCTTTATGTCCATTTTAATTATAAGTTTCATTAAGTCCCAAAATTACTCGCTAATCAGGGACGTCAGGCTTTACTTTACATACAGAGCATGATGAAAAGTTGTCTTTTAATGTGAAGACGAAATTAAAGTTATTTGATACATATGTTGCATGTATTTTATATTACGGATGTGAAATATGGGGATTTCAATGCTGTCGCATAATGATAAGGATCTGTGTTGTTTGTTCTACTAATTAGTCCTTACAAACTGCATAGACACAGATCTGCTGGCGCATTATGCGGCGGCAGATCTGGGTCTATGCAGTTTGCAGTTGGTAACGGTTTATACGCAGTATATACGGAAATCTGTATTTGAAGTAAAGAGAAATGCATGCAATGCTTCTTTGAAGAAAGAAAATATAGATTAATTAAGTATTGGATGAAATTGTTAACCACTTACAATTGTATACTTATTAATATTTATGATAAAATATACAACGTGTGAAAGCATTTAGGTACTTTTGATAAGAAATACTTTAAACCATTTAGGATTATCATACATATGGACTTCACAGTTGGACTTCACAGTTGACACGTAATAATAAATTCGTATCTCTTGTCAAGCAAAGAATGAGATCATTTTATCCAAAAATTGAACTCAAAGTTTAATGAAAGTAACAAATGTTTTGCTTATAGATATTTTGATGAGGGGGTCGGCTTACAATGGTATCTGCGCAAAACTTTGTCGGATAATTTAAAGAAACTTATTTGTAAATTTCTTACTTCCTCTCATTGTCTTCTTTGTTGGAAATGATCGCTATATAAGAGTAGAAAAGAAAAATATAATATGTATGTTTTGCTATATGAATGTCATTGAAGACAAGTTTCGTTTCTTGTTAGAATGTTCGTTATACATTATGTAAGAGATAAGCATATCCAAAAATATTACAAATGCAAACCCAGTGTTTATAAAGTGTGTCAACCTCTTTATAGAGATAATTTTAAACAGCTGTTTAATTTTGGGTCTTTACATCAAAATATATTTAGTGGTTCGCTTAGACATTTTTAATAATGCGCATTGTGTCGTTCAGCTATTCATTATTTCCTCTATCAAATTTTCTGTCCATCCTCTGATATTTGTTTCGCAAGTATTTGATTGGTGTTTCGTAATTTTCTTTTTATATGCTTCTTCACCTGCAAGACTGCTATCTTGCATTTCTCTAATGCAAGTTTTTCTTGAGCACCTGTCCAAAAATTACTTTTGGCAATAAAGAATTGAATTGAAGCAACACCTTTTCCCAGACTATGAATAATACGAATTACAGAGATTCAATTATTGATGACACTGTTGGACAAAGAACATTGTAGTGGAGATAGCATTACCCAAAATAAGAGAAAAACGATCAGTGGAGAAGGTTGTCATACCTTAAGAAAAAGAGTAGCCATTGCATGAATAGCCCTGAAATGTACTTAAAAAAGAAGCGAGGAGGCGTAATGGTGTAGGATACCGATAGCGGTATTTAAAAACATGACGCTTTTTGAACAAACAAACAAACAAAAAAAGCTTGCTTTAAAGCAACAGGCAGTAGCTGTTTCATGTTGTAGTCGTGACGTGGCAGCATTGAGTGTAACGATGTTCATTCGTGTCCTTATATGATTTTTACATTTTTTTTATTCCCTTTCTTTTCAGAGATTTATCAAACTAAAACTATACACACAAGTACTTTTACATTTGACCTAAACGGTCATGGACGACAACTCAAAACTCAAATGAAATAGCTCAAAATACAACCATTGAACCCGTTAAGTCAGACTCCGCACTACACTCATTGACTACTGCTAGTCAGCTCATGCTACGCCTCTCTGTTGTTATCATTCAGTCTTGTTCTGTAAAATCAGTACAGATGGTATCGTGACTTGCACCGAGGTTGAGCCTGTAATTTGAAACAAGGGGATTAGCATGTATTCTCTTTACTTTTTGACGCTTGTCAACTTCAACAAAAGGAGATTTCGTACTCTGGAAGATAAACATCAACTGTGGCAGTTAACTGTGATTATAACAATCAGAAATTTACAAGTACTCGCTTTCAAAGCCCTAAACATGAGTCACGAATACATAGTGTGCGGGTGTTAAATTATTGCCTTTGTCTCAATAAAAGTATGAGTAAGTGTGGAATCTTTTAGATTAAATCAAAGGAAGTGTAGTGCACTCGTGTTATTCAGAAGAGAGTTGTTTAAAAGTACTTTAGTTATATTCCTAATACCAGTGGTACATTAGTTATATTCCTAATACCAATGGTACATTAGTCATATTCCTAATGCCAATGATACATTATTCATATTCCTAATTCCAGTGGTACATTAGTTATATTTCTAATACCAGTTGTACATTAGTTATATTCCTAATACCAATGGTACATTAGTCATATTCCTAATACCAGTGGTACATTAGTTATATTCTTAATACCAGTGATACAGTAGTCATATTCCTAATGCCAATGGTACATTTTGTCAGCTATGATTACTTTAACTACGTTAACGTATCTTTTACTTTACAAAGAAAATTTATATTTTGTTGCAGAAAAGTCAGTTCCATCAAGACAACAAACAAGGCATATCAAAGAATCAGTTTTAATTTGTACAGATCGGTGCAGTGCTCTGGTAGTTAAGGGATATAAAACAGAAAACAATGTTTTATAGGAATGATTGCATTAAAATTATTGCATTTTAGAATACGGTGGGATGTTTAAAATTCTAGCATAGTATTGTTGTTGTCGTTGTTGTTGTCTACCCTCTCTCATTTCATATCGATTCATTCTTTTATGAACGTTTTGTGTGATCTTCACTTCATTTATCGTGATATCGTGTTACACTTAAATGTGTTGTCTTTTAATACCGTTACTGAAAATCTCATCAAAATCACTCTATTCAGTATGCTTTAGCCGAGAGCTTCTGTTCATTCTCTTTAAAAAATACATGTCCTTAAAAACAACAACAATACCCCCCCCCCCCCCATAAAACAAATGTCATGCTTGTGTTGATCCTCAAACGAATAGATCTAATCATGGGTTATTGCAATGATGAGGTCATTGTCTTTTTTTTTTGTTGCCAGCAATGCATGTTATCAAGGGAGTAATTCTAACTCGTCATTAATAAAACTAAATTCACGACAGTTTAAACTTGATATACGTGAGCAAATCTGAAAACATTGTACATTTATCATCTAAAAACAATTGTTTCCTGTCATGGAACTACATGCGTTTATGTATCTGTTACAGATAAAATGAATGTAGTACACATGAAAGAATATAAAATTAGCGATAAGATCAAAGTGAAACTGTACACCGTATCATTAGAATGGAGAACACATGAATTAAATGCATGGATTTTACAACTCTTTTCCAACTAATTTCTATTAATAAAATATCAAAAACCCTTGTGCAAGCAGCTGAGGTGACACAGTCAGATAAATAGGTTCTGATTTATTTTATTACACCCAAAAAATGAGGAAGTTCGTTTTAAAAAGTTCATGTAATTTCATTAAATCACGCTGATTAATGTAAACAACTGATGTCTTACTAAAATACGTACACCGTGGCTGATACGACGTTTACTTATCTATTCATTGTGTGTTATATATTCTCGTTATCAAAAAGAGTTGAATCCAGTAAATCAAATATATCCATGTGATCTTCTTGAAAGTTGTCTAGGATGACGTCATAAGAAAGAAAGACTTACCATATTTCATGTTCCAAAAGTATACAAAGAGTTATAAAATCGAAAAGTCGTCTTTCAAAGCCAAAAAAAAAAAAAAAACCCGAGAACACAAAGAACAAGAAGAAAGTTGATGATGATGGTAATGAAAACTACAAAGATAACGACAAAAAGAAAATATTTATACATTTCTTTTTGTATTACATTTTTATGTGTTATTGACCGGGTACAAAGAACACCACGTCTTAAGTAACACAGCAGACTGACCAAACCTTGAAGCGTGCGTATGTGTATCGAAACCGTGTGTCGTGATTCTCTTATTTCCGGTATATCTGTACAACTCTTATTTCCGGTAGATCTGTACAACTTTTTCCGGTGTTAATGCCAATCTGTAGAGAACGAAACGACAAAAGCCGCACAAAATTAACACAAATAAGGCTAATTACAAATTAACACAAATAAGGCTAATTATGAGCACAGTTTACCGAAATAAGAGAGAATCAGCTGCACAGATTACCGATATGTGTACAGATTACCGGAAGAAATGGCACCGGCGTGCATGTTCCCATACTATGGTATTTCTGGTATCTTAGGATATAACAATACTGACCAATCTGCAACCAGACCGCCACAGTCTTGTTTGTTACAGATCATTGGATTCATCAATTATAGGATGAGATAGATGTAGTTATTTTCTAATATTGTGAAATTCGGTTGAGTGGGTAAGTTGGTCTGATAGACACTGAAAAAGATTTGTGTTCTGCACACATTTGGAATTCCCAGTCTACTTACTTTGAGTAACTGATCAGATATAGCATTGCATTTCGTGTTAGGGAGGGTTATCGTTAAAAACAATATGTTCCGAATGATTTTTTTTACTTACATAAATGTGTAAGCTGTAATTTGATTGGTGTATCTAAAGGTTAACAGAAGATGACCTCGTATCGGTGTCGGTTAGAACTCCGTTATGTCAGAGATCTCTATTTTAATCCGATTGAACCTCCAATATAACTCTCACCTCTACTCAAATGCAACCTCCTATAGAACTCTCACCTCTACTCAAATGCAACCTCCTATAGAACTCTCACCTCTAATCAAATGCAACCTCCTATAGAACTCTCACCTCCAATCAAATGCAACCTCCTATAGAACTCTCACCTCTAATCAAATGCAACCGTTTGTGAGCAGCCTATATTTTTTTGACACTTATGTTTGATGGGTTTTTTACAATTTTTTTCTATGAATATTTGACCCCGATTTTCAGAAATTCTCTTTAAACAGCCAGGGCTTTTATATTCCTCGACTGACTTCATAAGTAGCTTGCGCCATATTTGCTTACGTCCAAATAGCTCTTTTTGTATATAGTTATACACGTTGAAATTGTAACCGTCTAGTCTAAACTTTTTGTATATAGTTATACAAATTGAAATTTTAACCGTCTAGTCTAAACTTTCAGTAATAATCACTATAATATAATAGTAGTGGTAATTTTTTTTTGTCAAGTATGTTAGATGGATGAAAGAAGTTTTTGGAATTTATACATTAGAGCTAATTTGAAAGACAAAATTCAAATTCAAACCCATCTACCGGTGCCATTAGTACAGTGGCTTTCAGGAAAATTCGTGAGCAAACTTCATCTAGAGGAATTTGGGAATTTCGATGAGACATTCCAGTTTTCACAATAGCTAAGCCAAAAAGGCCGTAAAAATCTTCAACAGGTAAGTCAATGACGCGAAAACATTTCTTCACAGAAAAAAATAGCACAAGAATCCATCAAGTATTCAAGAAGTAAAGCATCAACACTTTTGTGGACGCCAGTGTCCTACATTAGAGTGGGACTATAGAATAAAAAACAATAAAATGAAACCATTGTCCTATACAAATTCATCACATTCTATGTTCTGAATATGACCGTATTCAAAACACGATAACAACTAAAGATATTTTTATATTTTTACAATTCTTCTCTTTCTCTGAAGCTTAGCCTAGATGGTTTGCACGATAATAAGTTTTGTTTGAATACCATAAAAAACAACAACAACGAAATCAAGCTCTTAGCTACCAAGCGACAATTGTGCGCCATCAGGCAGACAGTTTGATGATTGCACTTAACCTTCGACAACAAAATCATCTGATCCAGCTCATTGGAACATAATTCAGTGGCATTCAAAAGCTAGAACAACTGTCAGATCCTTTGCGAGTGTTGAAATCTTCATCCATTTGTTTACAGCGTCTAGATTGCTAAGAGTAGATAAAATTCTACGGCCAACTTCTAGAAAAGAAATAAGGACAATAATGGATGCGAAAGGTTGATTAACTCTGGCAGAACAAAAAGCAAAAGCCTGGTGGCGCGCCAGTTCAACTGATGCGCGGAGTGATACGGAAAGGAGAAGTCTTTACGGACTTTTTACGACCAACAGATCTGTCCATGTTTTGTAAAGAGCACATATCAAAAACTGTCACGCGAAGTAAAAGATTCCTGAGACATACTTTTCATGAGATTATTTGCCAGCAACAAAAAAAATAATAATCCATGTACATTTACGCATGCGCCTGTATGTAAGGTGTCCACGATATCAGTGGACTAATATCAAATGATTAAAAAGGAGCATTAACGGTCGATTATAGATACAATCTTAAAATCTACTACAAACGAATTCCCGAAATTTACTATAAAAAATTAATGAAGACTTCGATTGTCCATAATCTTAAACTCCCTTAAATACGGCTCTGTTTTGCTGTTTGTGTGACATTAATATAGAACAAGCCGACCAGTCACTAATGTAAAAGTAACTGGCGGATTTTGTGCAGAATACGTGATTTAAAAAAAATGGCTAGTTTTCTTTTTTTAAGTTTTGCACATTAAGAAAGACCCAGAAAATAGGCATCTACAGAGTATGCTGTGTCAAACCAGGAAGTATTATGAAGTTCTTTTCTAGTCGGCCCAACGGATCATTCTAACTTTTTTCCAAGCAGATTACAAGTGATCAAATTATCACAAATCCTTTTAAACCTTAAAAAGGAGAGAGAGAGAGAGAGAGAGAGAGAAGTCGTCTTGAACTGAAAACATATCTTCAGTAAACCTATGTTTTATAGATTTATGCTAGAAAAATAGGAGCAGCTAAAAGAACATGGCGAAATTTTATGATTGGAAATAAGGGGTCCCCTATGTACCATTTAAAAGAAATGCAGTATATTTCAAAATAACTGTTGTCGATATTTTTTTTACTAAAACCAGGGTCTGACTTATTTGTTTTCTCAGTGTGGCTCATATAAAAATAAATGTTAGAAAATACGCCGAGATTGCACTTTTGCATTTTAATGCACTGTATTTTCCTAATTCTTTCCAATAAGTGTCATCATTTGCTTACATTTTTCTCTCGATCTATCGATGATCATATTGACTGTAGGTGTAGCATTAATCATTTGAATTTCTTAAATTTCTACAGGATCACTGTTCGTGTTGTAACCGGTTGGAAATTTCCTGAACTGTAATCTAGTGATGGAACACTTCTGCATACATATCAGGGGGCAGGCGAGACCTGTGCCAAATTTTGTAAGGGTCATGCTATTAAACGCAATAGTTCTTAAAGGGTGATATAACAATTTATATGTGCTTTACTGGTATGGAAAATTCAAAAATAAATATAAACAGATGCCTCCTTATTTGATCTTTACGGAGTGAATATGTACAGTTATTTATACCCATTTTTCATTCTCTTTTATCGATGACGTTGCAAACAGTCCTAACAACAGAAGTTTGCCCGCCTCCCCCTCTCCCCTGGCCCTCCCCCCTTCCATGTTACAGAGAGGATCTTCCTATATACGTCGACGGGGAAGTGTAATAAATACATGAGGATTTTTCTGTAATAAGATATCATCCCGAATTCGATTAAACTTTGCATGTCCCTTACAAATGGTCTCTTCTTGAGATGCTGACCTTTTCTGTATTAAACGTAAGTGACAGATTTATTATGAAAACTTACATATCAATGTAATTTTGCTAACTGATCTGGGTTTAAAATAATCTTACACAACGGCAATAATCACTTATTAGTTATATATATATATATATATATATATATATATATATATATATATATATATATATATATATAGAGAGAGAGAGAGAGAGAGAGAGAGAGAGAGACCTTGACATCTTACAGCGATCATATGACTAATTCAATAATTGAGTAATTTTTATTTCTTATTTAGTATTGCTCAGTCATTAGCTGCATCAAGTAATCGATTGATTGATTGATTGATTGATTGATTGATTGATTGATTGATTGATTGATTGATTGGCTGGTTAAAGTTAGGCTCACAGACTCAAGTTGTCCTCCATTTATGTGAACCTTTATAAAATTTATTTCAAAATTTACCTATTTAATTGTTTATCTTTCCATATCTTAAAGAAAAATAAGTGAAAAACAAACACAATATAAATTGTATCTACAATTTTGGGAGTCAACAATAGACTTCTAAATTATGTGATGTATTTTTTCGAATTGTAATCTTTTGCCAGACTTAGACCTCTTCCTACCACTTTCCAACCACAGGCAGATAAAAACTAGATTCTTTCGTTGTAACCGACTTTTGGCTAAATGCACCTCTACCTAAACAAATGTACAGTGGGGTTTGATCCCAGAAGTGAAGGATTTACCTAATGTGTATTTATGACCCTACCTACCCGGACTCGTGCAAGATGTGTTTACTGACATATTATCAGGATTAACTAATATATTGTGGAGTGAATAGCTCTCAATGAAAATTTGAATTTAAACCTAGAGCGAAGAAGTGAATAGCTTAGCAACTTAAGAAGCTCAAACTTCCAATCGATAGAACTTCACAGGTCTCTAACCAAAAGACCTCATTCTCTGTTTGCACAAGAGTGAAAGGTTTAAGAGACATCGAAAAGCGAAAGTGATCCATTGTTTAACTGTACAGCTTCCACCCGATTAAGATTTTAATAGCGCATCTATCACGCCAACATACAACATTGATATAGACTATAATAGCTGGACTGGTACAGCGTTGGAATAAATTGTTTTAATAATGTCAGCCTACAATGACGCTTAATTTCGGGAAGGAGAATTAATCTTGAAAGCTGAAAGCTGTCTGGTGACGAATCAACTTTTGAACACACACAATGTAATACAAGTGAAAGATTTTGCAACATACCACGCCATCTGTACTTGAAAAAAAAAAGCAATAATAATAATAATAATAATAATAATAATAATAGTTGATGTTAATAATAATAATAATATACATTATTATACATTATGTATATTATTATTATTATTAACATCAACTATTATTATTATTATTTTATATAGATACTTTTATAGATTTGGTACTAATCAAACGTACATATGGTCTTCTATACAATAACAAGACATAAGAATTGATGTGAAAAGAGAAATGAATAAACCATACACAGTGGCGGTGCGAGGGGGCAATTGCCCACGGCCGCCAGGCGAAATGGGCGCCGTTGGGAGCTCTATTTTTTGCAGCTGACATTTTCAAAGTATTTCACATTAATCTTAGAGTAAAGGGGGCAATTCTTCACAACACTTATATTCAGGATGGAGAGGTAGAGGAGGGAGGTTGGCAAGTGACATAAAAAAACAAAATGTTCTCTGTAGCAAAGTAGGGACGCCACTAAAGAACATTGCCCATGGGCGCCTCGAACCCTGACCATACATACAATTATCAGATAATATACAGTCATTACAAAATTATTACCAAAAAGAAAGCTCCTCTAAGTCTCTGACCCTAACAGCTCAATGAGAATCTTGAAAATTACACTAAAATAAAAATTAAAATATGTGATTTGTCTGCGGTATATGAAAATTATTAATGAATAAAAAAGAAATTAAATTCCTTAAAACTCGTAAATTCTTGTCTGGTGTAGAAAATAAATCACTCCGGTTTCGCAACGGTTACACGTTGTAATTCCAAAGCCGATTCAGTTTAGTCATTGAAGTTGGATTGTTTTGTAAGTAATTCTTGGTGTAATGTACTGCATTCTGACACTTTAAGAAGAAAAGATAACAATAAATATATACATGATAAAAGAAAGGAGAACGGTGTTCGAGTGGACCAAACACAGCACTGCAGAAAAAGACTATCCCTGCATTAAATAGTAAATATAGTTCACTGTTTAAAAAAATAAAAAAATAAAAAAAAAATAAAAAAAAAAATAAAAAAAAGAGAATAATAAAGGGGACAAGTGAAGACTGCAATATAGAGACGTTCGTGTGATTGGATCAGTTTTTACGTACATGAAACGAACACGCTGTCTTCAAAATCGAAAAGACCAAAACTTATTACACTTTAAAAAGTTTATAATTAAGTATGAACACAGTAATGACCTAATCATTCGAAAGTGACATTTTGTCAAAACCAACATTCACGATGGGAATGAAGAGGTGTGGGTGGGTGGGGGTGGTGGCGGTGGAACGATGACAGTTGTCAAAGGCAAGAGAATCAATTTTGAAATCGTATGATATAATATATTTTTTTTACCATATTTTTATCTAGAAAGTAGATAAATTTAACCGTATTTCTTGTTAAGTAAAAAAAAAGTTCGAAATTAGTTTTTAAATTTGGAGTGAGTAGAATTATAGAATGAGAACATAATAACTAGGACGAAGCAAAGAATTGATTCTAAGGATTTCACTTAATTATAGATTCATGTAAATGTGGGAACTTGAATGTAAATGTGGGGACTTGAATGTAAATGTGGGGACCTGAATATTTTACAACAAATATGGAATTTTGGGTTTATTTTAAATAAATATTTAAATTATACGTATTTTGACAGTCACCAAAAGATTCATGACATAACAAATCGGGGGCTCTGCATTTTAACTTGTGCAACGTTTATATCAAAACATATCAGTTTAGAAAGAAAGTCATAACCTTCTTCTTCTGTTGATGTCTAAATAAACCTAGTTTGAAAGGAATACCAGTGTGCGTCATTTTAGGTTTGGAAGAAAAATTTCAAACGTCTTGCCACATGCCCCAACTGCCTCTTAAGCTGGTGCCTCTAATCCAGACCGTTTAATAGCAAATTATCGCATTTACCCACATAGAATACACCGGCATTATGAGTTCGTTTAGAGTTATATCGACCAACTTTTTTGAGTTGACTCGTTAGGTTTTTACTTCTATCATCTGGAACATTACTCTGTTCAAGGAACCCAGATCTCTATGGTCACAAAGATGTCCCTGAACTGACAGATAGAAGGTCCTCGCCTACCGGTATATGCGTGGCGGGAGAAGGGGAGGGGGTAGGGAGGAAGATCGTCTAGTGGAAGAGATAAGGTAAACGTAAGATTGCCAAGGACGTCAAAAAGTCTGCTGGGCTTACAGATAAAGGGTTCACGTAAGACAGCCGTCGTACCTCATTCCGTGCCTTATGCTGAAAAACTTGTTTAAAGATTATAAGGATTTCGCCTCGTTATTCCTATATAATTGAAAAGTCTTGTGTTTAGCCTGTCGAAAAATAGTTTTCAAAGACATTGACAGGACTTGGAACATCTAATATATCAATAGCATTGATCAATGCTATGTATGTATGTATGTATGTATGTATGTATGTATGTATGTATGTATGTATGTATGTATGTATGTATGTATGTATGTATGTATGTATGTATGTATGTATGTATCTATGTATGTATCTATGTATGTATGTATGTATGTATGTATGTATGTATGTATGTATGTATGTATGTATGTATGTGTGTATGTGTGTGTGTATGTATGTATGTATGTATGTATGTATGTATGTATGTATGTATGTATGTATGTATGTATGTATGTATGTATGTATGTATGTATGTATGTATGTATGTATGTATGTATGTATGTATGTGTGTGTGTGTATGTATGTATGTATGTATGTATGTATGTATGTATGTATGTATGTATGTATGTATGTATGTATGTATGTATGTATGTATGTGTGTGTGTATGTATGTATGTATGTATGTATGTATGTATGTATGTATGTATGTATGTATGTATGTATATATGTATGACTACAATAATTCAGATTCTGTCATATAACATGAAATCTTACAAGTACAGAAAATATCACACTTCAAGATCCATTAAAAAGAAGAAAAAAAATTGCAGTTTCCTCGAATTTTGTACCGTATTAAATATGATTACCACAACTCCGGAGTTTCCGCAAACAGCGAATATTTTCAGGAAGTTTGTGGGATTGTGGCGGAATAGGCAATTTTGTGAATGTTCTTATCGTTTAAAAAAAAAAAAACCTTTACCTATTCTTCTCTGCGCTAACCTGTTAACAAAAATTAAATTTTAAAATTTGAAACCACTCGCAATTTTTGACTTTATGCTGATGCAGTGGCGTAACTTCAAATGTTGCCCCCCCCCCCGCAAACATTTAAAGTGGGCTCCCATCAAATAATTAATGTAAAGCGGGATTTTGGGTCCCCTCCTTGCGCCCCCCCCCCCCCCCTGCATTGCGGGGGCTGCGGCTGATGACATATTAGCTGAAGAAGATCTTAGGTAGCATGTAATAAGTAATATGTTATAACAAAGAAAACCTCTATGAGCACTATTGCATGTTAATATGTTATAACAAAGAAAACCTCAATGAGCACTCCTGGATGTTAATATGTTATAACAAAGAAAACCTCTATGAGCACTCCTGGATGTTAATATGTTATAACAAAGAAAACCTCTATGAGCACTCCTGGATGTTAATATGTTATAACAAAGAAAACCTCTATGAGCACTCCTGGACGTTAATATGTCATAACAAAGAAAACCTCTATGAGCACTCCTGGACGTTAATATGCTATAGCAAAGAAAACCTCTATGAGCACTCCTGGACGTTAATATGTTATAACAAAGAAAACATCTATGAGCACTCCTGGACGTTAATATGTTATAACAAAGATAACCTCTATGAGCACACCTGGACGTTAATATGTTATAACAAAGATAACCTCTATGAGCACTCCTGGATGTTAATATGTTATAACAAAGATAACCTCTATGAGCACTCCTGAATGTTAATATGTTATAACAAAGATAACCTCTATGAGCACTCCTGGATGTTAATAAAGTTAGAATTTACGCGTAGATAAGGGATTAGTTTATGGACTTTTATGGATATTTTTGGTGAAATTTGTCGATTTTCTAGCAAGCGTTTGTGGTCACCTTGTAGAAACATATTAACATCTTTTTAACATATGCTCTTGTGTTCCTGCATAACAAAGAGTGTCATTGCACAATCTAAAACACTTTCAACATGTTACTGGCTGTATCATGCCCACGAAGAGGAAATGGAAGCTGAGTGCCTTCCCTATGAAGACAAGAAGGAAGCCGGATTGGCCCGGGTGAGTATCTAACCCGTGACTCTTGGATAATGAGTCCGACGATCTAACAAATGAGCAAACCGCGGTTCCCATAGGGTTTGAGAAAAGCCTACCTCGAGAACTGATAAGTTTTGCAGTACAGTAATTACCTCGTAACTGAATTTGAAAATATCTAGCAGCAAATACTCTTATTGCCATTTCTAACAATTCACATTGTGTTTGCTCTTAACTCGACAAATTCAGACGAGACACGTGGAATTTTGTATACGAAAAACAAACACCAAATTCAATACCCGAGTCCAGTAAATAGGTCATACATTTATAGTTCATGAAGATTTTGTTTCATACGGCGACTTCATATAAGTGGGCAACTGAATATTACTCTGAGCAACTGAATATTACTGTGAGCAACTGAATATTTATGTGGGCAACTGAATATTACTGTGAGCAACTGAATATTACTCTGAGCAACTGAATATTACTGTGAGCAACTGAATATTACTGTGAGCAACTGAATATTACTGTGAGCAACTGAATATTTATGTGGGCAACTGAATATTAATCTGAGCAACTGAATATTACTGTGAGCAACTGAATATTACTCTGAGCAACTGAATATTACTGTGAGCAACTGAATATTACTGTGAGCAACTGAATATTACTGTGAGCAACTGAATATTAATCTGAGCAACTGAATATTACTGTGAGCAACTGAATATTACTCTGAGCAACTGAATATTACTGTGAGTAACTGAATATTACTGTGGGCAACTGAATATTACTGTGAGCAACTGAATATTAATCTGAGCAACTGAATATTACTGTGAGCAACTGAATATTTATGTGGGCAACTGAATATTACTGTGAGCAACTGAATATTACTCTGAGCAACTGAATATTACTCTGAGCAACTGAATATTACTGTGAGCAACTGAATATTACTCTGAGCAACTGAATATTACTGTGAGCAACTGAATATTACTGTGGGCAACTGAATATTACTGTTGACGTATAAGCAGATTTTTTTGTTTGTTTAGTTTTGTTTGAAGTAACAAAATTTATGAAAATGTTGAATAGTTGCGGATTAAGTAGAAGGTATGTCCATTGTGTGGCCATTGCAGACACCATGGCCAATGCTTCTTACACTATTTATCTTGCCATACCATATCAATGGATCTTTTTGCACAGACATTCAGTCCGTTATGATGAATTAATAAATGCATTAAACGTTAAACATGTCCTGAACAAAAAGTGCCTTTTAAAGTGCCAAGACTACATTTATTTCTGCTCACCTTCTTTACCAAAATGTATCGTCGTGAACTCTTGATAAAAAAAGTAACTTTCTTAAACCCATATAAACTTATAGGCATGCTGACAGCAGTGTCCTTTCCCAACAATGACTGTGTTGATGGATGTAAAAGAATGCTTTATTGAACGTATTGAAAGACCACGATACAGTAATGCAAGACTTAATTACTGTATTATTTAATGCATTATTTAATTGCTGTATTATTTAATGCATCATTATTTAATGGAAGACTTAATTACGTAATGCAAGACTTAATTACTGTACTAGACACTTTTTTATTTAATATCTTTATCCCAAATTGACCCCAGTAATTTATTTAATATCTCAATCCCAAATTGGCCCCTGTAATTTATTTAATATCTTTATCCCAAATTGTCCCCTGTAATTTACTTAATATCTTTATTCCAAGTTGACCCCTGTAATTTGTTTAATATTTTTATCCCAAATTGGCCCCTGTAATTTATTAAAACTTGCTAAAAACTGTTTTAATTGACTGCTAATTGACTGCATGTTTTGATTTACGAAGTCGGATTTTCATTAGTATTTCTCTCTAATGAAAATAAAGTTAATAGGACAATTTGTTAATAGGACAATTTGTTCGATATTTCTACATGTTGATCTCTTTAATGAAGTACAAAACAAATTCTCAATGGCCATACTTCGGAATAGGGAAAGTTATTACTGTTTCTACATGGACAAGCAAGTCAAAGGATGAATTTAATATCTGCGAGCTTATTTGACACAAACACGATAATATTTTATGAGAGAATTTCTCTTTTCATATATTTAACAGTATCAGAAATGCTAAATCAGAGACTTGACACTTTATTTCAGGTCTGAACACCTCAAACACTGTGTGTGTTATCGCGTAGTGTGTTAAAAATAAATTACAGTTGCACAGTTTACCGCTCTCCTCACGGACGCTTGGGTCGGTTTCCTTCGCTGATGCTACCGGTTACGAACGACTTTAAATGGAAACTGGACGAAGCATATGAGGTACAGAAAATACACGGTCATCTGCATATTGAAAAAAATACATTTTGCACATAGCATTTACTGTTCTAAGGTAAAAGAAAGTTATTATAATAATTTAATTTGATATTGTCGTATATATAAAATTAATAGAAGGTTAAAGTCTAACAAGTGTTTAATAATTCATAGAGATTCGATATTTTCATAATTTTCATACGTATAGACCTTTCACATTAATCCTAATCGTGTGTTGAGAAAAGCATTCAAAAAAATTTATTTCTCAATTTTGCCTAACTTTGTTTCAAATAATTCGGAAATTACCAAAGTTGTAGAAGTATGAACGGGATGACAGAAAAAGGTCGACTAAACAGAACTTTTGTCTCATGTGGGAATCAGGACTTGAATCTGTTAGTTAAAATGGAAATGAAGTATAGATGTATGTGTAGCTGGACCATGGCTATACAGGCAATTAGGTCTTGGTACTATTATATTTTGACGTTGAAATGGTTAGGCTTCTGTGACGTTACTAACTACAATCTCGATTGAAATTTCAGAATATACCAAAAATTGTATTGAAAGTACCAATTGTTGCGTTTTGCAATATATAATGGCAAAACGTCACGGATGACTGATCAATATAACTGACTGCAAGATTCCATCTATATATTTTCGAGGCCCACGATGTTATAGAAAGGAACCATTGTAGCTGTGAAATATCTTTGGGAAAAGTTACCGTGGCGCCTTGAGCCCATAATCTCCAAGATTTTATCGGTCGTGTCAACTAATTTGATGTTATCCACGCGCACTTGTTTCCTTGTTCCCAAGTCTGTGACTAATCTAACAGCAATACAAGTCTAGAATACTTAAACACCATTAAGTATTAGATGATATATGACATTTGAGAAAATATGTTCTTTAAAAAGGGATTTGTTTATGATGTGATAATAAATTGTCTACCATTTTCAGGCATAAATCTTCTGACCTTGTTGTTGAGAAAATCACGCGACATATCGTGACATACGTGAGTTTCTGTGTCTAAAATTGCTGCCATTATTTAGCAGATAGTTTCATTTCTAACTTTTGCCATTTTTCATTCGTCGGTTCATGATATATCTGACAAAATATGTCATTGCAAATTATTTTAATTGCTTTTCCCCGTCCTTTTCTTGACATCTTTCTTATCATTTAAAAAGACTAACCAACATGATACAAAATGTCGAAGTGCACAAAATAATGAAATGCTAAGTTTTGTTCTAGAAATGTTGATTAATAAGCAAATACTAAACCATTGTTATTGCTCATAAATTTGTAAGGAAAGCATCTAGTTTAACACCAGCATAGGTCAAGTTACAAATATTTTATTGTTCAAAAACATGTGCGCGTCCTTGAGTATTGAAATAACTCGTACTGTTTTTTACAAGTGAGAATTGTAATACATGCGTGACTTTGCATTAAAAGTATGTTAACAGTCTCAATATGACCTAGCTGTTTTTTGAGTGAATGTAATTTTTAACCAGTTTCTCTAAAATAATAAAATTTAATTCAACAATTTAATGACCTACATACTAGAGATGACCATAATTAGCGTAATTTCATGACATAAATTTATCTTCCCAATCAAGTAGATAATAAACTTTGCAAAATGTGTTACGTGAATTTGGCAAAGTATCAACAAGATTTATATTTTCCACTAAGATTCGTAATTATTGTAGGATGGCATCCGTGCATTTCTTCAGTTTACACAGATAATCTTGCTATGTCTGGGTCAAAATGTTTCTTGAACCTTTTTGGATAACGAAGTCGGATGAAGACCGAAATTACCAGATTATCGATTTCCATTCCAGAAAGCAGACAAATAAAAGAAGTAAAACAATATAATCAAAGCACACACGATATTTCGTATATGAGTTTGACGTAGTATTCCGCAAATGAATAGACGAGTTTCAAAAGCGCCTATAATGCAAGGTAACGCGGGTTATCGCATTATCTCGTTCATCGAAAGCGAGGTTTTTAGGGTGAATGCTTCTTGTACGTGTACCAAAGACAATGGTAGACTATGATAGCCCGACATCCTACTTTGCCATTAAGGGGACATGAATTAATTAATTAATTAAGAGAAAACCTTTTTAAAATTAATTCAAATTAAAAAAAAATAAAAACGGGTATGAGGATAAATACATTATAATAGCTTTATATATTATGTCTCTATCCCATGCCGGAGGTCAACAACTCGACATGCAAGCCAGTTGGATTTTATAAAATTAAATTAACTTGACTACCTTTTAAGTTCAGTAATTATATTAAATAATCACCGTGAATTATTTCCTCAATGTAACTTTCATCAGCTGTTTGACTGGGGAATATGGTTAACATATAATCAATGCCAAGAGAAACTGAGATTTTCTAAAAATAATTTAAGGAAGAATACATCAGCTAGTAGGGAATAAAATTGTTTGAAAGGAAAGTGACTGCGTTCAGAAAATATAAGGATTAAAGAGTGATCATCATCTTTGTGGATCCGGGCGTGGACGCACTTTCCGCCTTGACTGTCATACCAAGTTACGATATACATAATAATCAACGAAGTAAAATGTACGGTTTACATACTAACTGAAAAACCTTCATTTAAATCAACTCTCACTTTAAATATATAAATAAAATACGATACGGTACAATGACTTACGGGCTTGTGGTTTGATAGGGGTTACGGTTAGGGGTGGGGGGAAAACGTTTTATTAGATAGAACAAGTTTGTCGACAAACACGTTTATAAAACAAGGAAACTTAAATTGACCCAATGCAAAATTGTAAAAATGGTCTAATTAGTTTTAAAATGTGTCACTGTCAACTTTTAGAATGTTCCCCAAACGTTTTAAAAATTAAGAAATATGTGTCTGTCTTCTTTATAACTCTTGATAGTCGTTTTCGGATAACTTCTAATTAAGTCATATTAAGAAACATATTGAACATCGGCTCTCCGAACATTACAGGATAGTTGAACGTCAAAGTCATGGACTTATCGCAAATAGTCTTTGCAATAGTCTAAGAATAATTTGGAATAGTCTCAAAGTGGAGATCATAAAAAGCTTTGACTCTTTTGCAAATCCAATCCTATTTTTCTTTTCTTCTTTAATTTATTAATCTTTGAATGTATTTATTTATTAAATGTTCACTGAACGAAATCCTTCAATGTATGTCCCACTAGGCAGACCTTACAATACCACATGAAATTAAAATATATTCACCTGTATACTTATCCAGATCGAGTTAAACTCGTTATTTTTTTTAAGTACGGTTTGAATTATCGATGGAAAAATGAACTTCGATGGAAAGGCACAGATCTGGAAATCATTAAACTATTGGCCTTGAGTTTGAGACTGTTTTGAACAATCACAAACGACGCTACATTTGCAAGGTGATTTCTGATTGGCTGATAGTAGAAACTTACGGAATTGTAAAATGATCGCCCAAGTTTGAGTAGAATCGGAATTAAAGAACTTGATAAAATGTTTCGAAGCAACAAGTATGTGAACACGGGACATGCTTTTGTTGAGTGTATCATGAAGAACAACTTACGCGTGTATGGGTTTTTCTCGAAAATGTACAATGCTATCCTTGTATCAAAAAATATTTGAAGTATTAAAGTTGGAAAGTTTTCTGAAAGGGATATGGTGATGCAAATAACTGAACTTAAAACAGAATACTCGTTCATATGTTGCTAATGATGGCAGCTCCAGTACATGCTAAAGGTGTATAGCAAGTATTTCAGTCAAAACACTAAAAATGCTTTAAAACTGTAATCAAACGCAGTCAGTCGTCATCAAGTATAGTGTTCACACTGGACAACTCGTTCATAGGCTTTAAATGTGGGTATTTCCAATCATACGTACCTGTAAGGATATTTTTCATGGTATGGATATTTAAAGATGTTTTTCATGGTATGGATATTTAAGGATTTTTTCATGGTATGGATATTTAAGGATGTTTTTCATGGTATTTATATTTAAGGATGTTTTTCATGTTATGGATATTTAAGGATATTTTTCATGGTATGGATATTTAAGGATGTTTTTCATGGTATGGATATTTAAGGATGTTTTTTATGGTATGGATATTTAAGGATATTTTTCATGGTATGGATATTTAAGGATGTTTTTCATGGTATGGATATTTAAGGATATTTTTCATGGTATGGATATTTAAGGATGTTTTTCATGGTATGGATATTTAAGGATGTTTTTCATGGTATGGATATTTAAGGATGTTTTTCATGGTATGGATATTTAAGGATGTTTTTCATGGTATGGATATTTAAGGATGTTTTTCATGGTATGGATATTTAAGGATATTTTTCATGGTATGGATATTTAAGGATATTTTTCATGGTATGGATATTTAAGGATGTTTTTCATGGTATGGATATTTAAGGATGTTTTTCATGGTATGGATATTTAAGGATGTTTTTCATGGTATGGATATTTAAGGATATTTTTCATGGTATGGATATTTAAGGATGTTTTTCATGGTATGGATATTAAAGGATGTTTTTCATGGTATTGATATTAAAGGATGTTTTTCATGGTATGGATATTCCTCCCAAAAGTCTTAATATTACTTAGCTCATATACGATGCATTTCTATATGATCAATTTCTATATTTTTACAAATTCTCTGTAATTGCATTCTGTGTTAATGTACTGTTTACACATTCGGACAGTCCTCGCCGCTTTTCGTTACATTTCAAATTTTGAATAATATTGTTCACCGTGAACCTTTAAGTCATTAGTGGAACTTGGCAAAGACATTAGACATTTTTTTCACTTAAAAATAAAAAATAATAAATTAACTGGCTAAATCCTATCTCTAACATATACTAGACTGGAGTGTTTGGCGAGACTGTCTTTGATCCGTGTGATGTAAATAATGGCCATTCTGATCTGCCATCAGGCCCGTGGTTGTTATTACGTCAGAAAAACTTCATTTACGTCACAATGACTAAATGACGTGTGATCACTAACAGCAACGTAAGCAATAGTTTCAGGCTATTGATTTCTTCAATCTTTTCATTACAAAGTTGCAGGAATAACATTACGAATGAAAGTTTAGGTATTTTTTTTCACGCCTATCATTCTATAAGAATCTGTTATTTGCACATCGAGCTGGATGTACGTCTGCCAAAAACTTAACAATTTGGGAAGTATCACTACAATTACCTCCGAGTCCCTTTTTTAGGGAGTCGAAGTTATTCGACTCGCATCGGAAAGAAACGAGGATGTTCCAAAAGTTCTACGCCTACAAATTTCCGCTGCAGAAAAGAAAAGAAAAAAATGTGCTCTGTAGATGGCGCAATTTTAGCTTTGGAACAGTATGGTGAAACTGGCTACTCATTTTAATAATGTAACTAAACAAATTAAATTAACCCTTTGGAAAAGGAACGCGTTTGCTTCCCACTGCCAGTGCGTATAATTTTATTTTCCGTGTCATAAACAATGCTAACGACTGTTGCCTTCCTTTTCAATCTGAAACACGCGATAGACAATTTTCTGTTGACCCGTCCATAAATGATTTGCGTGGTGAACGGAGAGAGGTGTTAATAATCTAAACTGGACGTTTGTTCTAGATAACTTCTTCTGGTGAAAACCCCAACTGCTTCTTCAGTCTTGAAACAGTCCTTCTTCGGAAGAATCATATTGAACTGCAAATATAAATCATTCGGACCGTAACCTTTTGAGTTTTTGGACAGTTTTATGATATCTGCGATATATTGTTGAGATTTGTAAAAATTAAATATATTAATTAAAAAAGAAACTTTCTTATCAACTTTTCTTTTGTGGAAGCTGAATAATAAACTTTGAAATGCGAAAAGATCATGTATGCGGGATCTTAAACTGAATGCATTAGAAGGATGGGGATGGGAAGATACTGGTATGATTCAAGAATGAAAACATGAACATACAGTTTAGATAACTTTACTCCTTTAAGTCGCCTTTAAGTCACTGTTCGTGAAATACCTCTTGATAGTCTCAAAATATTTACCTGATAACATGAACTCAGTGATTTCTATTTATTTATTTATTGAGTTGATGATTAGGAATAACTTTACGTGGCTTTAGAATCTTGATCTCTGGAAATCTAGAAAATAGCACAAATTTGTCCTCTAAGACACTTCTACAATTCTTTACAGGAAAGTTTATTATTTGTTGATTCTACCGTGCTCTAACCAGGTTCAAATTTGCGGACTTATCAATCTTGAAAAATAGTATGAAAAATAACTTTTAGAAACATAAGACCTGCCTACTGTATAAAATGGTGGTCAAATATCATATTTTAAAACTTTTGTTTAATTATTGAATTGATTATCGGATGTGACTTTACGTGATATTATAAACTTTATTTCTGGGGATCCCGATAACAGTACAAAATCCTCTAAGAGTCTTCTCACATTCTTTCCGGAAATGTTTTTTTAGATATTGATTCTACCAGGGTCTAACCTGGTTCAAATGAATATTTTGCAGACTATTCAATGTGAAAAAATAGTATTAAAAATAATAAAATAAGGTGATTATTTGCCTACACTATAAAATGGTGATCAGAGAATCTTAAGATTTGAATCTAATTTGGAGCATATTGTTTGCTTCAGTGAAATGTCGAATATTGTTTATATAAAAAGAGCATTGTATTTTTCTGTGCATGGAACAGCATGATACACAAAAAAATGCATGAATTTTAATCATGCCACTTGAGTTACATGAATGTAATTAAGTCAACTTACAAAATATTTTTTAATGGCAACTACTCTGAAACCTTTTCAAAATGATTTGCAAGTTTATTAATCAGTCAGCCCATGTGGTTTTTGGGTCAATATTTGAGCGTTTCTAATTAACGTTTCCCAGAAGATGCTGGAGCTACTTTAATTTGTGTTGCCATAGAAACCATATACTTCCCCAATATTCATTCATATTTGTTATTTTATTCTGTCCTGACTGTGTAGGAACGTCTTTTGTTCTCTCTGCAGAAATACAGCAAAATCTTCGTATTAAACCACTCAAAAGTGTAAAATATGTAAACGTCCAAGTGCTTGTCTACTTATCCAGGTAACTTTGTGGATTTTGGTCCAATCAGCGCTTGAGATTTCTTATCAAGATCTACACTGAGTTGATAATGGTCCGCCTTGGGTCGTGTTTCAGCGAAGCGCTCTATGCTCTATTCGGTGTATTGCCTCTGCTGGTAACATAACACGTTGTAAGGCAGCCCATAGCTCTACAGTATAGTATAGCGTTCACTAGGGGTAAGACTGAATGCATATAACTTATGTGGATGTATGTTAGCACACTGAAGGATATACCTACACGATACAGAACAGTCATGTGGTCATGGATAAACCTACTGTCCGTCTGTCTGTTGGGATGTGTATTAACGGCTAAATTAACAGGTAGGTGGCATTTTCATTGACTTCTACATTAATAGGCACTCTTATACTGTGTGTTTTTCTCAAGAGCCGCGTTTTCTGGTTGAGCAGAACATCTAAATAGAGGGGTCCGTTTCATATATAAGCAACTGTGTGCTAATAGGTACAGTACAAAAGGGCTACACTGTTTGGCCACACGCCCCTTAAATAACTAGGGCTTTTATATCAAAGACTTCTTGAAATCCGACACAATGAGCAGACAGGGTGCATAAAGTTTAACTTGGGTTACATTTGCTATAGATATCGGTAATAGAAATACGATGCTTTTCATGGTAATTATGTTTATTCCAACGTAACATTGTCGTACGTGTGACAAAAATAAAAAATATGAAGTTTTAACACGTCTTTATAACTTATATATTTTCCTCAAGCTCCAGGAAAATATAAAATTTTATCACACGTAACGTTTGGCACATATCACGTAGATTTTAATTACATCTGCTCATTTTCTTTTTAAAATGTAATTTTTAGAGTTAATTGTAAAGGATATAGCGATCACATTGCATAATGTAGAGAATGGCGAGAACAAATGAAATCTAATATCACGGTAAACGATTGGTCTACTCTTGCTACTATTCTGTATAATTAATATTACTATATTTCATTAAAGTTTACATACAACAGCAGTCGTAATATTATTAGCTTTATACAATTTATTAAAATCACCACGTTTCGATCGGGACAATATGTTGGCCTGAGCAAAAAAGTAATTATTTTTTCCTCAAAACAGCTGAAGGCCCTTGATGAAAGCTATGTTTCACACATAAAAGTAGTAACTATTTGAAATCAATGACTATTTGTAAGATGCAAAAACTATCAATATACTGCCGTAGCTAAAAAAAGATTTTGTTGCACCTAATATTAACGACACATATAATGTATCCCACACTTTCAGGTATACCATACATTTTACTTATGTACATGCATTGTAGACCAAAGTACTATTTACAACAGCAAAGCTTGAAGAAGAAAGTTCAGTTGTAGTGATGAAATTAATAGGACAATCAGGTTATAAGGTCTCGGTCTCTGTCGTGTCTGTCTCTCTCTGTCTGTCTGTCTGTCTGTCTGTCTCTGTCTCTGTCTCTCTCGCTCTCTCTCTCTCTCATACCAGACCACAGTCCTAAGATGAAAAACAAGTAGGTAACTATATTACTACTGGAAACTGTGGCATTTGGAGGTATTACAAGAATTTACCTGTTAGCTTTATTGTGTCCCTATCTGGAAAATTGACAACACTCCTAACTTTTGTGACCCCACTCTTTAGATAACTACTGTTAAATCACTTGCTGACAGCAGCCTAACTGAGGAACGCGAATGCATCCATAGGGATTTGTCAACGTTTGCTATCTCATGGGTAACATATAAACCTCATAATGTTCAGAGACGGTTTATCAATCAACAATGAACAATCCTTCGACTTAAATTTACATTATTACGCTATTTTAGAAATATGGTTGCCCGACTGAATATTTGACATCGTTACAACTGTCATACTGCTATTGCGGAAATTGAGTGACTCAGTTTTTGATTTTTTTAAAAACATTTTGTTATAAAAACTTTATAAATGCTATCGCAAAGATTTTGTATTGATTAACTTCTAATATATTCAGTAGTCTTCACGCAGATTATTTGGGGAATTTTTTTCATCAACCGAGAGTTATTGTCTTAAATAATATCTGCTATTTTCAAATACATTTACGTATTACAACGATAAAAAGGACGAGATCAGTAAATAAGGAAATATATTAATATTATTATCCTGTTTTACATGCCTCGAGACTATTCATACATTACATATGTACAAATTATAAAGTATTATGCCATGCAAACACTGCTTGATGTAAATCGAAATTGAGTCCGTCAATATTTTCTAATTATGCCAACTGAAGCGGCTCCTAAGAAATTGGTACGTGTTATTCTTGATGCCCTGTATCGATCGAAGATTGTCAGCATCGACTGCAGATGAGTTAAACCGAACGGGAAGAATTGCCTGATATAATTCCTTACGTCAAGTAAGAATACAGATGCAGGAAATTTGTTATTTAAACATAGATCTTACATGCTTACCGATATCATCTGTCAGTTACAAAATATACCTCACTTTAATCGGACACTAGTTTCTCGATTGTCCAACACTTCTTGGGTTTGGGATGAACACTATGTCAGCTCTTCTGATGTCACCCTGAAATCATCCATCAACCTTTTGGCCTTTTCTCCCTTTAATTCATTCTTATGGCTAATACAATTTTTAAAATGAACATTTATAAAGGCCAAAGCAACAAAACCCTATTTAACTGGACCACATTAATTATTTTTAAATATAAAGGAGATACAATAATTTGGTTTGTTCGCTTGCTTCATTGTAACGAAGGAAACTTGTGAAATTAATTACTATTGATTAATTATTTTTCGTGCGGTACCAGTTTTCTTGGATTTTGTTGCTGCTTTCAACCGCCGATTTAAAAGACCCAACGAAAAAATTTTATTTATGAAAACGATATGACCCCTGTTCCCAATTCACGAATTTAAGTACCGACGAACATGATATTCTTCGAAAAACGAAAATGAATTGGCAGTATTATCAAACACCCCGTTTAATTCTCCACTGTGTTCTTTTTTCTTTTTTGGGGGAATAATTTCTTTATTATTATATCAGTTGTTTTGAAGAAAAATATTCACTGATGTTATTTTGAAATGTAAGTCATTTGTGATTATTCATTTTGCTTCCAGAATATATCACCAATGGTTCAAAAATGTACCATGTGACTTTTGAATGAAACTCAGTGGCTATCATATACTTTCTTCTAGTGTTATGTACATGTTTTTGATTTATTATACTAATAGTTGACCTCATAAAATGTGGCATAAATTATCTACCTTGTAACGTTCTGATTTACACGCTTGCAATAAATTGTTGAGATGAAATTAATGACAATTAATATACGTCCAACACCAAAATAGTGTATACTCCTGCAGAACATACCAGAAGAAAATTTCTAATGCAAATTCAAAATCTGTTTTATTTTCTCTCATTCTTCTAAATATTTAAAGATACAAATGAAATATAACTTATAATTTTTTACTTGTAAACATTACTAAAAAAAGAAGTGCTTAAACACTGAAGTGGTTTTATTTTTTCATCCCCAAAAAGTTTTGCTGTGTTCAATTTGAATAGACACTTGAGATATTATTTTTCGGAATCTGACCTATACTTACTTACACTAGTTACATAATAAAATGTAAAAGTCCTATCTCATGGAATTGTTGAAAGGAATGAAAAAAAAGTTTTATGGTTTTATGTGCGCTGGAAATGCTGTCTCTTTTATTCATGGCTACTTGTTAAGCCTAAGTCAATTGACCAACGTGCATA
The DNA here is from genome assembly GCA_029931535.1 of Margaritifera margaritifera. Lineage (NCBI taxonomy): Eukaryota > Metazoa > Mollusca > Bivalvia > Unionida > Margaritiferidae > Margaritifera > Margaritifera margaritifera. Next base: position 4,062,752 of record JAQPZY010001584.1, on the reverse strand, counting down.
CATTAAAGCTTATAAACACGCGTAAGACAGTGACGTGGCTGTGGTTTTATAAATATATGAATTTTTTAATTAGTTATATCAATAAATAGAAATGCTTCTAAATACAGGTCATAAACATGCACATTTCATTTTTTCCATGGGAAATAGTTCTATACGATTTATAACAGCCTCTCTGGAAATTTAAATTCAGTTTTGTTTAAGTTCCCTCTATATGCCTTTAAATTTACATATACTTCCTAAAAATAATATATATTTATGAATATTAATTAATAATAATAAATTATATATAAATGAACTAAACAATCATAGTCCCTTATCCTCCAGTAGATTTCCGTTACGAGGAAGCTTCCTTGGAGAAATGGGCGTCGATATAACGATGCATATGTGATACGGGTCTCCCCAGAATTTTGTCTAAATCTCTGAACTCTGACAGATAAACTGTAAAACAGCTGCAAAATTTAGTACATTGCAACTTACGAGCTGCCAAATAAGAATACACAAAACACGAATGCGTTTTTTTATGTATTACATAATACTCTATGTTTAACTATATACATTGTGAACGGAATTCATGGTAAATTGGAATTTAGTCAAGTTTGATTCAGCGCATTGAAAAATATCCACACGCGGACGTCAGTGAAAACAACTAAATAGTTGTAGTCTGGGTGTTTGATACCGATTTATGGCTTGAACACCCGTATCGAACACCAGATGAACCAAGTACGATTAAATGGCTATGTACTAATTACACAAAACTGCATACGTGTTTTGTTCTGAGTCGGTGGAAAGAATAAGTTTGGATACGTCGAGGACGCGAAGTCGACACGTATTCATACGTAATATTAAACTAATTCTTTACCGTTACTCAGAGCAAAACACTAATGTGGTTTTGTATTTATTACATGCCCCCTCTTTTAGGATTTCCAGATATCGTTTAGCTGTACTGTATATATGGAATTCAAAACAAGTTGAGGTTTATGAAAAGTTCAATTCGGTGCAACTAAAAATATAAACGCACGGACGTCAGTGAAAATCGTTTCCGTCTGTGTTTGCGATAGAGAAATACAGATTCAAAATATTTATTGAACGCCAGTTCAGCCATATAAGATTAAGTGTAATATTTAAAAAAAGAATTCTGGATTTCTAAAAGACATTTTGGAAGAAATATAATTTTCCATGTGGCAAATATCATAAAGATATATATATATATATATATATATATATATACATGTTCCAGTTTTAATTGTGATGTATGCCATTTGATTTGTTCACATCCTACATTTTTAATTGTGATGTATGTCATTTGATTTCTTCACATCCTACGGTTTTAATTGTGATGTATGCCATTTGATTTGTTCACATCCTACAGTTTTAATTGTGATGTATGCCATTTGATTTGTTCACATCCTACAGTTTTAATTGTGATATATGCCATTTGATTTGTTCACATCCTACAGTTTTAATTGTGATGTATGCCATTTGATTTTTTCACATCCTACGGTTTTAATTGTGATGTATGCCATTTGATTTTTTCACATCCTACAGTTTTAATTGTGATGTGTGCCATTTGAGTTTTCACATCCTACAGTTTTAAATATATAGTTCCTAGAAAGGAATTATGTACATTTCAATTTAGTGATTCCTTTACTTGGGTATTAAAATGTTTACAATAAAAAATAGAAACGTAAATAAACAACTCGCATCTTCAGGAGGACAATATCATCTAGTTATACAGAGAGAGTGTAAGTTTAGAAAAATAACAAGTGATGGAGATTGAAACAGATTGAAAAAGAATGATAGTTTGTGTCTGCGAGACAGATCTCAACTCACTGGTCCTGGTTTTACCGTTTAGTATAGATGCTTTCAAATGTTTTTTTCTCCATGTCTTTAAATTTGTTCCAAATATCTCTCACATTTTACAGGTAAAATTGTATATTATTTAAATTTGCAATATTTTTTTCAACTCTTTATGAACTGAGGGTATGAAGCTTAGAAAACGCTTCTATATGTACAGATAAACATAAAACACGTGCAAGGTCAACACCAAAATGTTTGATTCAATACGTTTTGAAATATTGCGACAGTAATATCAGTAAGAGAGTAGAGAATATACATTTTCTTATGTGAAATCTTGAGTGAAGAAAAGAATTTGTAAAACAAAATGAGAAAAAAAAACTATATTGTCGATTTCGTTATCAGAAAGTTTTTTCTCAATATTCTAGCATATATTGTAAACAATTGTCAGAAGACATCGACAATGTACAACCATCTAGGGCCCTTAAAAGCACCAATCTTCTACCTAAGTCTATCATTCTTGATAAGATAACTTCGTAAATCGGTTTTAAAACATTCTGAACTAAAATTTATGAGAAATAGTTAAATTTTGTAGGGGAAAATTCTTCTGTTGAAATAGTGTGATTAAATAACCACAAACTGATCAAATACCGTGTAGACCTGAGAGTATTCACGAGTCTGGTACCACAAACTGATCAAATACCGTGTAGACCTGAGAGTATTCACGAGTCTGCTTCCTCTTGATACTACTCTGTCTCGGCTCAGAATAATTGATTACAGAATAAATGACGTTATGATTTGTTGTACAAAATAATTGAAATAAATTAAATTTAAATTTAAAATAAATTTCCACTTTTCATAGCAACCAAGGATAACAGCGTTATGCTCATGCTGAAAAATTCGTGATGAATTGTTTCCGTTACGAAATTTTCCGATAGTAGCACTCCGTGTATATAAATCTTTCAACTAATATTTTCAATGCATGATATGTACATATATCAATGGTAGAAAGTGCTTTATATGAAACATGAAACGACCGTGCAGGAGCAGGTCCGGGGGGGGGGGGGGGCAAATCGGCGTGCGCCCCCTTTAAACATGAATGCGAAACAACAGAACGGCTCCTTGAGTAAGTTTCCTTTACAGTTAGATGGTTCAAATTATGCCCTGGAAACATTAAAATGCAGGAGTTTCAGGACGCTTCGCCTTTTTGGCCCCTATTGGGGTTCCGAATTACAGACCCCTCACCTACTTGTTTACGCTCCCCTAAATGATACATTGGATCTGACCCTGCTGTGTATATGACTCGCTTCATTTGGTAAAACGACTTGCAAGAATTTAGTCATCTCGACTTAGTAAATCTATATTTTTTAAAACATTCACACAAGGAAAGAATATCAAACATCTATTACGGGATGATATTCATCGCGTTCGGATTTGTTTGTGGGTTTAGCGCCATTTTTCAGCGCATGATAGGCTATACGTGAAGAACCCAGAAAGAGCGACCGACCCACGGGAAGCTGCTGGCAAGCTTTCTCACATACCCATGTTGGCCGAGCTGAGACTCGAACCCACGCGGACAGAGGTGAGATGTGAGTGATCTGTAAAGGCGAGCGCCATAGACTACTTTGCCACCCGGGGCCCCCTAACGTGTTCAGAATATTAAAAATGTGAGTTGGTGAACAAAACCTGACTGAATCTTTTTCTTATCTACGGTGAATCTGTTCCAGAAGAAATATTAGCAAAGTTTCGACAAAACAAAGCAATATAGATTCTTCTCTTTTGCACAACACGTGTTCCTCATTGGCGGCGCGAGGGTTCGAGGCTTCTGGGGGCAATGTTGTTTAGTGGGCCCCAACCGAGGCGCCCAGGGGCAATGTTCTTTAGTGGCACCCCTACTTTGCCACAGAGAACAGTTTTTATGCCAGTTGCCAACCTCCAACCCCACCCTAACCCCCCATCTACGCTCCGGTTTCAGCTGCAAAAGAAAAAGCTCCCGAATGCGCCCACCTCGTCAGGGGCGCAGGGGCAATTCCCCCCCCCCTCCCGACCCTCCCATCGCGCCGCCACGGGTATTTCTTAAATATATTTTCCATATAAGATGTGTCAGTCATTGTACTGTATGACCGTTTATTTTCTAATGAAGAGTTTTGTAAATATCAGATTTTAAAGTCTGGATTTAAAAATAGGTTAAGGTGTTTGGACATTGTCAGTGGGTTTGAAGCTTTGTTTTTAAGCCCTTTTTTTATTTACCTTTATAACAGCCAGAAATATAAAAAGGTTTACTAAATATATTAAATAGGTAATACACATCTAACCATCCTTTTGAGATACATAAATGCATTCGTACGTACGTACGACAGATGGACAAAATATTAAAATACATGTATATCGGATTAAATGAATCGATATTCATCATTGTCATGTCTTATCGGACCCAGGTGGATTATCGTTATAGCAACTATCTTGCACGCTTGGCATAAGCATAACAAGTGTTTTCATCAACAGCAAAACGGGTTAATGCACGTTTCATCGCCCGAGGCTTGTTACAGTGATGCTGATGCTAATTGCATCCCACTTCTGACACCAAGGTAAACCAGACTTGATTCTGCGGAAGCAGCAACAACAACAGCACGCGATACAGTCGTCGGGTTTCTGACGCTGAGTGCGCGATACAAAGGAATTTGTATGCAAACGTACATCTCTCTGTTTAAACAATATCCATCGGATTTGTCATGGGTGATTTTCACAGATGAATCGACAAATGACTAAGATTTGTATCGTAAAAGGCTTTTCCTTTCTACGAAGTGAAGAGATAAGTTTCCTATTTAAAAGTCACGTTTAATTCAGATTTGGGCTGGCAGTCTTGGAAAGGGGGTGGGGCTGGAGGGATAAAAGAGGGATTAGATGCACAATTTAGTCTAAACCAAAGCAACAGGTTGTTTAAAACTGAACATCTCACCTGTGCACTTATGAGAAAATGTCTTAGTTGAAAACAAAAAATATTCTATTTAAGTAATAAGTTGCAATGCAGTGAATCATTCTGTTGCACAGCTTATTAGTTACAAGTTTTCAAATAATATCTCCAATACCACGTTAACATTATTCTACAACTCAGCCAGTAAAAGTAAAAAAGTAGAAAAAAATAATCTGCTTTTTCATTCCCATCAAATTCTACCATTTTATCCAGAAATTCAATTTGTAGTTTGTTTGGAAGCCTGTTTAAGAACCCTTTCTCATAACACAATATTTTCAATCAAATTATACAAAAGACCCCAAAAAATAAATAATTTAAATTCATATATCAGCAGATGGCACAAAGTCCATGACAGGTAACACTGTAACGTGTCTAGAGAAGTCCCATATTTCATCATTTTAGACAGATGCATAATCTTAGAGAATATCCCAGGACAAGGGCAGATTAAATTGAGTTTATATTTCATGACGTATTTAAGTTATGATTTTGATGCGTGCAGTGCTCAGCTTGGCTCCAGACTGACTGAAATTTATTAATTTCCTAGTGTTTTAGTTTCTTCAATCAAACACACATGCTGCATGTAAACTATTTTTTGTTATGGCAGTCAATGATCTTGATGGAGACTGGTGAATGGAACCATAAACTTTCAAAACTGAGTCCGTCTTATTATCAAATATGCCCGCTTTTGTACAGTCATGCCCGCTTTTGTACAGTCTTTTACCACTTTCCTTTGCCGTGCATTGATAACAGATTTGTTTTGATTGATGTATCGCATAATTCTATTTCAGTTATTATAAACACTTGTCAAAAATAATAGGAGAATTGGACTGAATTAAACTGAACGCTCTGACAAAAGAGTAATTACAAAACAAGTCAACACAGAACAGCATGAAAGTAGACCATAAACACACGATATGTGGTAAATGTAAGTGACTGTCTTGCGTTCACAACTGCCTTCTGGTTTTCTTCAAAAGCATTTCGGGACTGTTTAGAAGGTATCGGCCTCACAGATTGGTCACCAATCCTACCAGTTAGGCAATAGTATTTGAGTTATATAAGCTTTGCTTGGCCCCCGACCCCACAGCCACTATATCTGGAAATCCCAGAAAATCACCATTGGTAAGAAATGGAAGGCAGGGGTAATACAAGTTTATGAATAAAACGACAAGTTTATTCTGGTAATGTTGCTGGAAGGAACTGAGGAACATCTCAGAACATATTACTTATCCGATCTCATGAATTTTAATGCAACTGAAACGCCTCAAACGTTTCTGTACAATATAGTATTGGGTTCTGAGGTCTTCCCTACAGTAGTAAGTACTTCTTACAGACTTTTGTATGTAGCGGTCTGTGACTATCTCAGCCAGTAGTGAGATAACAAAAGTTTGGAAGGACAGATGAAATTTGACCTAATGAGCAAACGTATCAGATGATAGTTTAGTATTATTGTTGATTGTAAGTTGAAAGTAAAAGACCCTTTAATGTCCTCAAAAGAAAGATATTAATGCACAGGAACAAATGTGGTATGCTCATCTGAAGCTACTTCAGATATTTCCTCATGTCCCTTAAATAATTCTAGGGTAAATTTAAACATCTTGGAACAACTTTGTTTTAAACGATGCCTATTAAATCTGTGTATGTTAATGACAAAGAAATATTATATTTCGGGTACTGGTGATGGGCGAAGGGGGGAGTGGCTAGACTTTTCTAACCATTGTCCCTGTGTTGGAAAATCTTCAACACGCAAAATATAACAGTAAGGTTTGTTTTTTTTAACTCAAGGCTGCAATAAAGCAACATATTCGATAGGCCAAATCACTTAAGTCAAAGTAGAATTTTCAATTTGATTCAAGTCATCGATTTTCCAAGGTTTCGAAAAAAATAGCCAAAATGAATGCATAATTCAAGATTTAATATGCAAATTTTTCTCGATTTTGTCGAACAAAATTGAATATATCCGCATTCTGGCATAAAAGAACATCTTCCTGCTGTAGACGAAGCAAGCTGATCCCGTTGTGATTTCTTTCTAGAGATCGAATTCTTCTATCGAAAGAAAAACGAAACAAAACAACACAACGACATATCTTGGTTGCTGTACTGCGTTAGTTTAGAATCGCGCAAATAAAGTCTCTGATAATTTAATCAGTTTTTAATTCATGTTTAAAGTCATAAAAATCAGTACCCAATTGTACTGAGTTTGTTGTCTTTACTTCTGTATGTGATAACGCCCTATGCATTAAACATCTCATCCACACTAGCAACCCTTACTATGGCGGAATCAACATTAATTTTTATTTCAAGAAGTTTCTTAACAAACTCACGATCTGCAGTTTTGTTTTTATGGGACTAAAGACAAGCCATCGTCAGTGTATGTGTTCCATTAAGGTTTGTTTTTAATAGATCAAGTAGTCCGAAACAAAATATTCCAAAAATAATATGAAAAAAATCCAAATCACGTGGCATAAAATCTAAATATTCAATGTTCAGTTCAAAGATTCTCAGGTTGTTGCATGTATATTAGTTTTAGGTTTTAATTTATGTATCATCATATTATATAGTAGGGCCAGAAGAATTCGCTAAGATCATTTGTATAACTACGGTGCAGATATCGGTGTAACAGTATTACAGCCTTTGTTTTCCGTGTTTTCGTGACTGAGTATTGTTCAGTGCAGTAATTCCGTTCAATCATGTCAGCTGTGCAATCTGTCTACATATTAGAGTTGGTTTTAAAAAAAATGTTATTTAAGGATGCGGATAGAGACAAGGATAACTTCGCTGACATAAATAAAAATAAATAAAAAACTTAATGCATGACACAAGTACCCTAAATCAGTACTACATAGGTGGGCCTTCGGATTTTTGTTCAACATCAAGATGATTATGCATTTTTTTTTTCTTAACACATACGTAGTTTTGTCGAGTCATGTCGTAACAAAGCAAACAACTGGTAAATATTTCTCAATATAAACTAATTGTTCAGTGCTTGGATGAGGGAGAATATTCATGTCAATGTTCCAAAGTGTTGTGGAGTGAATGATACGGTAGCTTTTCTTCAAATATTGAATCTCAACACAAAGACATTCATTTTTCAGCATTTCCGAATTAGTTGTGAGCAGGTTTGCCTGCATTTCCCCCTCAGGTACCCAACAAAATTTCAACCCTATCTTGAAGCCAATTCCCAAAAGGCTGAACACTTTGTTCCAAAATTCGGTTTATCGATAGCCTGGCCGATACGCCTGCCCGTATCAGTGCATCGTGCGTACTCTCTTATTTTACGTTAATCATCCGTACCGACCCGACCAAGTTTTCCGTGAGAAGAGGTATTAACGGCTGCCTCATAAGCCAACAATGAAACATGTACATTATCTCCCCTATAAAGAGTTCCTATTAACATTCATATATAATATAAGTAAGACTAAACAGCACCAACAGGTGACCATTACTTTACAATAATGTTAAGGATGTAAGTTTATATTTTTGTTATCTAAACTAGAAATAAAGTACCATGGCTGGTAAACTTTTACCATACTACCAGAACCCTGTCATTGGTATGTACAATTGATATAAGGTACAACATGTCATTTTGACTGTAAGAAGTAACACCTGACTCTAAAACCATTTGTCAAAAAACAGTCACCGATTGTTAAATCAAATAGGTAACCACTTAACTGCTAATTCTATACCGTCATGGCGACATGAGTTTGACCTTTTTTATCAGGGAAGTACTGATTTGGTAAAATATACTCTTCAAGATGATACCCTTCCACTCCCCCCCCCCCCTCTAAATAAAAAACAGCCTTTATTTTCTGGAAAGAAAAATTAGCGCCACATGGGCAAATTACGAATAATATTTCAATAAATGCTAAACAAATAAACGTCCTGGGTGTGTGCACGTATGTACGTGAGTGCATGTATGCATGCATACACTCATGCAGCATGCTTGAGGGTAGGTAGGTAGTTAGTTTGGTAGGTACCTTTAGGTTGGTTCTAGAATTCATATATGTTTCTTTATCAATACCAAATGCATGCATATTCTGTTCCTATGCTTGCACAGTCGGAGAAGGTTTCGTGGTAGCTTTACTATACGCCAACTCTTTTTTTAAAACAAGATATCTCCTTTACTCAATGCATTATCTTCATACGATACCATTAATCCCTATTTGACGGGCTTGTTCAACACGATATCATAACGAATCTGGCTCTTCACCAAAATCCAACCTTTTTGCAGGAGATATTCTCTAGATTACTTTTTTTGCACAATGAATATTTTCATATGGAAGTGGGGGGGGGGGGGGCGTCTTTTTGCAAAATATTACCAACCAATCCGCTGTGTAGGTGGCATATAAAAGAAGAGACTATTCATTTTGGAAACAAAGTCTTCTTTTATTTTACAGTCCGGAACCATATGTACCGTCCTATTGCTGAAGGCAAGTTTCAGCTTCTCGTGGATTGTCTTGCACTAGGAAATTGTATATAGTATTCCATGAAATAAATGTCAAGGAAATTGTATATAGTATTCCATGAAATAAATGTCAAGGAAATTGTATATAGTATTCCATGAAATAAATGTCAAGGAAATTGTATATAGTATTCCATGAAATAAATGTCAAGGAAATTGTATATAGTATTCCATGAAATAAATGTCAAGGAAATTGTATATAGTATACCATGAAAAAAATGTCAAGGAAATTGTATATAGTATTCCATGAAATAAATGTCAAGAAATTGTATATAGTATTCCATGAAATAAATGTCAAGGAAATTGTATATAGTATTCCATGAAATAAAATGTCAAGAAATTGTATATAGTATTCCATGAAAAAAAGGTCAAGGAAATTGTATATAGTATTCCATGAAATAAATGTCAAGAAATTGTATATAGTATTCCATGAAAAAAAGGTCAAGGAAATTGTATATAGTATTCCATGAAAAAAAATGTAATGAAAATCGTATATAGTATTCCATGAAATAAATGTCAGGGAAATTGTATTTAATATTCCATGACATAAATGTCAAGGAAATTGTATATAGTATTCCATGAAATAAATGTGAAGGAAATTGTATATAGCATTCCGTTAAAAAAAATGTCAAGAAAAACGAAAATATTAAAACAAATTCTGAATCGTACATGTTCAAAACTTTGAAGTCTTGAAAGTTTTTAAATCAAGTTGACAAAGGTAGAAGTTGCAAACAATATATATAAAGCAATGTAGTTTTTAGAAAATGGGTGAATTTAGATTTTTAGAAAAAGGGTAAATTTTGATGTGACGTTTTGACAAAACAAATAAATGGTAGATACTGTGGCAGGTTGGATTTACAGTATATCTTGACAGTCTTCTTAACTTTTGACTGTTTTTTCCTGTGATTTTCCCCGATTTTGACCATCACAAATATTTGTGCACTTATTTTTTATTTTTTTTTTTGTTATCTTGAAATTATTATAAATGTCTTACAAAAGTAGAACCGAATGTGTCATTTTTAGATACTTAATAAGTCTAATCTGAACACCAAATCCCATACTGCAGACCTTAATCTTAATGCACTGTACTCATGATCTGTCATAGCGAAAGGTGGCACCTAAATAACATTTGGCACCCAAATAACATCTGGCACCTAAATAACATTTGGCACCCAAATAACATTGTTCTCGATACATTTCTTAGGTTATTAAAACGTAAAATCAACAAAACTATAGTATTCAACGTAAAACGCAGTAACAGGTAACTCTTGCTTTCTATTATTTAAGAAATGTACAATTCGTCTCGATTACGCACAAACTATCCTAATAACATGATCCCCAAACCTCACGTCATACAAGTTAGGGAAGAAAAAAAAATCTCTAGCAATGCGGTTCACGGTGTGAACAAGCATTCATGGTAAACTTATATGACGTTATCATCTTGCGCTCCCGCTGTTGATATTGTTGTGGTAAATGTAAACGTTTTGACAAAATATTCTTCTCCCTTGATCTCCGCATGCCGTTTTAGTGGAGTAAAAACCGATTAAGCAAGTCTTTTCACTGCCGCATACTGTGACAGCCTTTTTGCAGCAAGTTTGAACAGCTGTTTTTCTGTGGTCTATACAAGAACATCCGGGGTGGTTGTAAGTAGATGCTTCATTTAAGCTGCAAAGAAAAAAAACTTCATTATACTTTTTAGGTTGATCAGAAACACTGAATAAATATGTTTATATACATCTGTGTTATCGTTAAGTCAATCAGAATGTGGAAAACATAAGAAGTAACACTTTTATATAGTCTGTATTCTAAAATAAGTGTAGCTTACCCTATATACTCGTGTATAATTCGAGTCCAAATGCAAACAACATATACCCTGATCTGCCGTTGCATAATGTGCCGGCAGATCAGGGTCTATGTTGTTTGTTCTACTGCTTAATCCTTACAAACTGCATAGACCCAGATCTGCCGGCGCAGTATGCGACGGCAGATCTGGGTCTATGCAATTTTGCAGTTGGTATCGAATTATACGCGAGTATGGACGATATGTCGTGTTCTAGATTTTCTGCAACAAAACTAAAGTTAGCTGATTATTTCTGACTTTTTCAGACAGTTAAAATTTAAAAAAAAGATATGTGACAAATTGTATCATGAAGTAAATTGTTTCTTCTTCCACTGTATCAGATTTCCTGATCTTGACAAAGCAAGAATTGCTGAATTTTGACTTTTTTATATTCTAAGCTACTGGACTGATATAGTAAATGCGCAACCTGAGGAATGGACGGTTTAGAGACCTCTGTGTTTTGGAAGTAGGTACATTGCCCAGATATATTCAACTATCATATCATCATTGTTGAATATGTCTCAATCATTTAGCACAATCTCCTCGTGTGTCCTTTCTTCTTGGTTCACTTTCATTCAGGTGTAAAATCAATCGTATAAAACAGCTGACATGGCTATTTCCGACAGATGTGACACTTATCCAATGACCTTGTCTTTTATTTTGATTGTATGAAGGTAACATTTGGTAAACGTAAAATTCGTCTTGGTCTTATAGTCGATAAAGTATGTAAAGTTGGTCTTATAGTCGATAAAGTATGTAAAGTTGGTTTTATAGTCGATAAAGCATGTAAAGTTGGTTTTATAGTCGATAAAGTATGTAAAGTTGTTCTTATAGTCGATAAAGCATGTAAAGTTGGTCTTATAGTCGATAAAGCATGTAAAGTTGAAGTCTGAGGGTTTTTCTTGCCTTGAGTGTCTGTATCAAATTTGTTAAACTTGATTGTACGCATTCTTACTCAGTACCCTGGAGTTGGCTGTGATACTGTTACAACAATATGAAATTCTTTTTCGTTATCTGCAGTTTTGTTAAATTATGGTATTTGTGGATATTGACTTATCTCAGTTTTTGTATTTCTAACCTGATTTTAATAACTTTTATCGAAATGTATATTATTACTATTACTACTACTACTACTACTGCTAAAGTTTTTTTATGGAAGGTAACTCACTTTGTGAATATGCTAATCTCTTTTGATGTCTTCTTGTACACCTTACCATAAAAATCTGACAAACAAACAAACAGATTAAAAAGAAAGTAAGCAAACAAACACAATTAATTTCATATTGATATGCCAATCTGTATCGCATAATTAATTTAATATTGATATGCCAATCTGTATCGCATAATTAATTTCATATTGATATGCCAATCTGTATCGCATAATCAATTTCATATTGATATGCCAATCTGTATCGCATAATTAATTTCATATTGATATGCCAATCTGTATCGCATAATTAATTTCATATTGATATGTCAATCTGTATCGCATAATTAATTTCATATTGATATGCCAATCTGTATCGCATAATTAATTTAATATGATATGCCAATCTGTATCGCATAATTAATTTCATATTGATATGCCAATCTGTATCGCATATGTCTAACAGCAACACTGGTAAACATATTTCTTTTACTAAGCTCGCAAAATTCGCATTTGAAAGTCTGATCCTTTTTTTTATTTAACCCAGGGAAACATTGGTTTCATTGGCAAGTAACACTTTTTCTGTTCATTTTTTAGCGTTGGAACAATTATTGTATGTCCATTGTTTCATCAGGAAGCCGCGGTAGGTCAGTCGGTATAACGTCGGACTCGTAATCCAAGGGTCGCGGGTTGGATACCCGCCCAGACTAGCCCGGTCGGCTGCCTCTGTGTGTCCTTGGGAAAGACACTTAACTCCCATTTCCTCCGCATAATATAGCCAATAATGTATGAAAAGTGCCGTTAAAAACTAACCAATCAACCATCATTGTTCGATTCGGCCTTGTTAACGGATTATTTAGGATCACAACCTCAGTCAAATCTATGTAAATCAGAAAAATGGAGCATACTCAATGCAGAAAATTGAAATAACGGGGGCATGTCAGGTAGAAGAATGGCCTTATTGTCATAGGATTACTTATGATTGGAAATAACATTTTCTTAACAAACTGAATAGTTTTGTCTTCAAATTCTCATATCATTACATCCCTTTAAAGGAATTGATTTCATACAAATACGCAAAGATTGATCAACCGCCCAACATCAGCTTATTCAAACGAGCCCTCGTGTTAGATCCTATATATAAATAAATGATTCTTCACGCCGAAAAATAATTGTTAAGTTTAAAAACCTGATTCATGTTGCGATCATGAAATGTAAAAAGCTGAATTATAAGAAACTTTACTTGAAAGGGTTAGCATTCTAACAAATATCTAAAATTGCAACGTTCGTGTCCTTAAAAATTACATCATACTAGTAAATAAAAACGGCTTCCAGTTAGCTATGGAAAGTATTAAATGAGCATGATAATTTGAAGGGGTTGATCACGATTGATTATTGGTGGCATATACAAAGACGAGGTCGTCAGAAAAATTGCTTTCGATACATTAAGTACTAGTATTTTATTTTCAAATTTATCCTTGAACTCTTGTTAGATCTAAAACCACGTGAAACATCTTGATAGATTCTTGGTGTGGCTTATCGAAGTTAGTAGATGAGCTTATGATAGACTTGGTGTTTACTCATTAAACATCGGTTTGTTTAAATTCTGTCATGTTCTGTTTACTTAAGTAAGTCAATCGGGTTTGCCGTCACAAAACCTGGGGTAGCCGCTTTCGTCTTTTCAAGACTTAATAGAATGTTTCCCATTGAATGGGTGTATCTCTGTTTCATATACTTGTCTTCTAAAGAGGTGATTTTTTTTCTTCTCGAAATTGAAACAGTTTGTCTAGAGTGCAGTTCTGGTTAGCTATAGAATCATGAACTAAGAACTCCGGCTGTGCCGAAGTAAAATCTGACCCAACTTCTACAAAACATCTTAATTAGTGTTCATGTTTAAATGAAAATTAGTTTTTCTTGAAATTGTATCTTAGTTTTAAAAATTTAAAAAAATCAAATTTAAAAAAATGGCAAATGAATGGTAACTGGGAAGAATGAACTTTTCAAATATTACTTTGTGGCAATCTCACTCGAGCAGACATATTGAATTTGATGGTTTTTTTTATATAAATGGAGCAGCTATGTCAAAGATGAAATACTTTCAGAACTTAAGCCTGACCATCACTTCCGGGAACCAGTATATAAAACCCCGTATTAGGAGCAATTTACAGGCAGCCCAGTACATGATGGTAAAACTGGATTGATAATAAAATGTTTGTATTTTATTTTCTTATAATTCGATCCCAAATTACATTCAGTAAAATAGGAGTAAATTTTGGCACATGCTTGATTTATATTTATAAATGTGTCAATTTTACATAATGCTGATAGCCACCATGAAATTTAAAAGTCGACAAATCAAAGAAAGAGGCGAACATTTTAAATTAGTCTTGTATGTTTATCTACATAAATTTGTCTTATATCTAGTCTTGCTTACATATAATTACATCTAGTATTGCATACAGTCTTATATCTAGTCTTGCTTACATGGTCTTATATCTAGTATTTCATACAGTCATATATCTAGTCTTGCTTACATAGTCTTATATCTAGTACTGCATACAGTCTTATATCTAGTACTGCATACAGTCTTATATCTAGTCTTGCATACTTAGTCTTATATTTTGTATTGCATACAGTCTTATATCTAGTCTTGCATACATATATTTATATCTTGTATTGCAAAATATATTTGTAAACTATATATCTAATGTAATTTTACTCCTTACCGTTTTGGTGAAAATCATTGACATTTAAAATCTTTCTTTGCGGGTTGTCACTAGTTGCGACTCTGCTCGAAAACAAATTCATCGTAATTATTATGCATACCATGCAGAAACAATCGAGTCTGATGATCACACAATCTCGAACATCTTTTGAAAATTACTCTCCCTACACGCCTATCTTTAATAACATACGTTTTCAGTCCTGGGCGCTGTTAATGCAATTTTCTGTACAGTATGGCAGTCGGCCTCAGGGGAGATATGTTTTCCTTCCGCAATACAAACCTCCGTCACGCTAAAGTATAATTTGTCAATAGAGGAAGTTTGAATTTCCTTTCAATCTTATCAAGATCTCATTAAGTTAAGTGTTTCCAATTACATGTACTCTGATTTGTTCCTGTCTGATATTTTGCCTTGCAGAATCAAAGATTGCTATAAAAAAAAAAATAAAAAAAAAATTATCAGTTATAATTTTTAAGAGGCTTTGGTTTTACAAGTATGCTACACTCTCTTCCATTAAAATTTCTTCAATTTTCAATTTCGGTAAATATTAGGTAGATGCTGGTGTTTCTAGGAATTAAATATAATTGTACTTACTACCGAAATAGACATACCTCATATACTTGTGTATAAGCCAGTCCAAATGCAAACAACATAGATCCTGATCTGTCGTCGCATAATGCGCCGGCAGATCAGGGTCAGTGTTGTTTGTTCTACTGATTAGTCCTTACAAACTGCATAGACCCAGATCTGCCGGCGCAGTATGTGCCGGCAGATCTGGGTCTATGCAGTTTGCAGTTAGTAATAAATTATACGCGAGTATAACGGTAGTCCATACCATCTGACAGTCTTGCATCGCAGCTTGAGCAGATGAAAAACTTAAATGCTCATAAATTGACTGTCGTACATAATTTATAACTTTATGCACAAATACTCAAAATGTCATCAGTTTATTATATATGACTACAGTTTACCTTCAAGATAAAGTCGTACGCGTCAATTTTTTCAAGAATGATTCTGAAGCTTGGATTGTTCGACTCAGATTTTCTTTTTTAATAGGACGATCACTGTAACATACGCATCATTCATCTATGTGTGTTGCTTTAGCTCTATAACCATTACAAATTTCTAAATAGGGTATCAGTCTCAAGCTGGTGACTGACAACTTACTCAAAAAGTCCCTCCATATACCGTTAACATCCGAATTCATCAGATGATATAGCGTGGATTTTTACAGTTAAGATCGGAAATTTACTCCTTTAGTGTTAGTTAATTGTCATCGGATTTGCTTATTAATATGGTCACGTGACTGGTCATCTGGACCATTCCCTGGATGGCAGAACAATATGAATAGGGGAGATATTTGCTCAATTGTATCGAAAACAAACGAGTCGTTCAACTCTATGATGAAAGCAGATGATTCCTTAACTTTCTTACTTGACATTATGATAAGAAATATTTGAAACTTTGTGGATTTAAAAAAAAAAAATTATTTTGATCTGTTCACATTGCCCTTTACAACTCCTATATTTGCCCCATCCATCGAGTTAGCTGTGTAACCTTTTTCAAATCGATCGTGAAATGCTTACTATGGTCTCAACAAAGAGAAGAAAATAGCTGATGTGGTTTATATTTTGTAAGGATTCACTTTAATGGTAACCTTCTATCCAGTTGAACACTCCCTCGGGCCTTACTGCAAATGATCGGAAAACTATAGTAGCTGCCATTGCATATACATTTACCTTGTTTACCAAATAACGTCATGTGCACATAGCACACCATCATAGCGTATGACTGAGATTACTTATTCTTGGTCGAAAGATTTCCACGTTTCTTTTTTCGAGCAGGTACGCACTGGAGAACTTTCTTTTACTGAGCTTGTGCAAATAATTTCATAAAGGTATCATCGTGTTTTTGACATGGTTCTATTTTAGATTCTGTACATTTTCTGGCGATTGCCTCCTTTATATGCTGTATCACCCCATTGAAGTATATTCCAGAAGGAATTCTGTTGAAAATCCACGAGGTGTTCCGATTGTCCCCTTGATATGCTCTATCACCCCACTGAAGTATATTCCAGAAGGAATTCTGTTGAAAATCCACGAGGTGTTTCGATTGCCCTCTCTCATGTGCGAATTTCCTGCTTTTTGAAAGTAATACGTTTACTTGATACAATATTTAATGTCCAACAGGTGGTGTGAGATGCCGGTAACAATAAAAATCCACCAATCAAAGGCTGACTAATTTTTTTTTATCTAAAACAAATTTTAAAATCCGTTAGTGGATTTTGCTGCTAGGACGAACATAATCATAAAATCAAAGGATATTTTGTACAAACATCAAGAATGTGGATTATTTATGTTCACTGCTAGTCAATTACAGATTAAAATAAATCCAAATACTGTTTGCTACATATTATCTTAGAATTGTTCTTTTATATTATAAAATGATTACCGGCAGTGGTGTACTGGCCATTGGGCATACCGGGACAAATCCCGTTGGGCCGCCGCAAAAAAATCCGTTTTTACCGGTGTTTTACTGGTGTGAGCAAAACCCCGGGCCGGTCCCGGCAGACCGCCGCATCGGTGGGCCGGTTGCCGTCCAAAAAATCCGTTTTTACGGGTTGTTTTACTAGTGTGAGCAAAAACCCGGGCCTGTCCCGGCAGATAAGTCCACGGCCGAGTTGCTTACCCAGTACACTCCTGATTACCGGACATTCGATTGGCCTTAAACGTGCCACCTTCATGCACGCATTTGCAAATTGGGAACTATTGTACGCTCTTTACCAAGAAGGGTATGCTGTAACGCCCTCTACATGATGAAGGCATGGGTATGCTGTAACGCCCTCTACATGATAAAGGCATTTTTATTGTTAATTTATCGAACTGAATGAGACTTTGCGGAACTCAACATGTGTTCATGAAATCGGAAACCTCATAAACAAGGCAGTTTTAGCACCAAATCTATCAAGAGCTATAATTTTTGATTTAGTTAACAACGCTCTCATTTCTTCGGTGAAGTTAGTGTTTTCTTGAAAATACAGATCATTAACACTGCTTTCACACTGACTTGTACTTTACAGCTAGCTGCCATCTATTCTAAGTGTGTGATTGTGTGTGTATATATATATATATATATATATATATATATATATATATATATATATATATATATATATATATATATATATATATATATGCATACAGACAGACAGAGATTATGAACGAAGAGTTTAAATAAGTGTTTATTTTTTTAAACCCTATTATAGTCCTTCAATCGTAATGTCCATTTTCATTGGGATAGATTAGGCCAAATAAAAAAATATGCGTGGTTCTGGTTACATTGGAAAAAAATTAGGGTCGGTAAGTAGGTAAAAATTTATTTCTTGTTTTTTTGTCCGGACGGATTTAAATGAAGCATAAACTAGAAAATAAGCGCCATTTACATCATGAATTCAACTTCGATCGTAGTTACACCCCTAACTTAATTTTTTTCTCCTGAACTTTTTTCCTTCTTTTTCCAATAGCCCCCCCACCCGCACCCCAAAAAAAAGTTGGGTCGGCAAGAAAAGAATAGGGTCTGTCGGGTAACCAGAACCACACATACTTTTTTTATTTGGCCTTATTGTTGGAGGTTTACCGCTGCATAAAGAAAGAACTCATGATCCTAAAGGTACTACAACGAATGCTTGCAATACAACTGTTACGTGTACATGATGAAAATGTAAGTGAGACCATACGAGTTTCATGTTTACTAGAGAAATTTTTGTTAGCTCTCTCAGTGTTTAAAACTTTTTTTTAAAAAAAGCTTCCTCGTTGTCCCGTGGGACAACAAGCGTTGCTGTTTTGTGTGATTTAATATAATACATAATACTCACTGAATATAACCGCCAAAGAAAAGTGCAGTCTGTGAAATAATATTTCCTGGCTTGTAATAAAGTTCTAACATCACGCCTGGAGACATGAAGCTCATCAATCATTTTAATTTCTCTCTCAGATATCAAGCCTTTTGGACATTAAATAAGCACTTGGACATTAAATAAGCACTTGGACATGAAATATGCACTTGGACATTAAATAAGCACTTGGACATTAAACAAGCACTCGCACATTAAATAAGCACTTGGACATTAAACAAGCACTTGGACATTAAATAAGCACTTGGACATTAAACAAGCACTCGCACATTAAATAAGCACTTGGACATTAAATAAGCACTTGGACATTAAATAAGCACTCGCACATTAAATAAGCACTTGGACATTAAACAAGCACTCGCACATTAAATAAGCACTTGGACATTAAACAAGCACTCGCACATTAAATAAGCACTTGGACATTAAATAAGCACTTGGACATTAAATAAGCACTTGGACATTAAACAAGCACTCGCACATTAAATAAGCACTTGAACATTAAATAAGCACTTTCACATTAAGTAAGCTCTTGGAAGATGCAACATTCTCTTGTTCTTGTGACTTGTGTTGAAGCTTCGGCCATGTCTCTGGCCTCCCTTTGTCATGAAAAGAAAATTGTAAGGGAAACGGTGCGGGGGGATAGGGCTGATGGTCATTGTCGTATATTGTAAAAAAAAAAAAAAATTAACAAAAATACACACACATATGATTAAATTTATTCAAGCAGGTAGATGAAATATATAAATGACTCTGCATCAACAATATTTTGTGTTTTGGTTTTAAAAATTTGTGTATTTAAAAATATGTATTTCAATTTCTTTTGAATCAATTGGCGTACGTGAACCTAGTAATCGAATGGACACAATTATTCGTGAAAACAAAATGGCGTCACTGATGCCCATTGAAAAGAACGATAAGAGTTACACTTGCAGAGCATTTACCTCTATGATGTTTTTTTTTTTTTTTTTTTTTTTTTAGTTCTTGTTGTTGTTTATAAGAAACATTTTAACATTTTCTGTTGTTTTTAAGAATCATTTTCTTTCATGAGTATCACTGAAAATTTAATGTAAAACTTGCCCATGCAAGCTGGTTATTTTCCTTGCATTAGAAAAAGGATCAAAGTGACATCAGTGTCTTTTTTCTCAGAGGGGTGCAATTTTCTAATAAAACACCAACATATCCACTTACAATGCATTAGAACCATGGCTTTGGTCGAAAAGTCTAGCTCATTACTTTATAGGAACAGTACCTTTAAAAGAAAACGCCCGAGCACGTAAGATGTCGGTACTAGCCTGAGTTACAACGGTTTGTAATATTACGATAGGCAAATTTGATCAACCCCCTGTGCAGCCCATCAGCGTATGGTCAATTAAGCAATCGTACATGCCAGACCAGGGATCGAATACTTCCTGTTGCTTCTTCTGGTGCTTGGAGGAACTTTCAGCATAATAAGAATGAAATAGATTCTGTATAAAGGAACGTAACTTACAGTGCATTTGACTTGCAGTCTCTTTCAAAACCCTTGAAAAATTATTTTCCTACGAATTATTGCATTCGTTAAAAGTAAAATTTTCAATTTGTGGGAGCCATTGCGTTATAGAGAGGGTAAAATTAGGCAATGCCTGTCTTCTTGTTGCACAATAGACTGGTTTTCAGTAATATTTAATGAAACCAAAGTGAGTGGCTCATTCCATATAAAATATACTTTGTACTCAATGTATAAGCAGCAAAAAATAAAAAAATAAAAAAATAAAAAAAAAATAAGAAAGAAAAAAGAAAAAGAAAAGAAAAACAAACTTAATTTATAGTTTCCAAGCACAATTAGTTGTACAATCCGCATCGTAATGGTGTGGTATATAAACAATCAGCAAGGAGAAATGTACGGAATGAGATTACGGCCGTGTTTCAAAGCCCGGCCAATACTGTAAGCACCGCAAGGCGGTGTCTTGCCTGTTAAACCATCGTCTCTCTCAGTGCACAACAAATTAAGCGAAATTTGGCTCTCCGTGTTCCTTTGCAAGATCGGTACATCCAAGTTTTAATCTCCGGTAATTCTGCCCTACACACCCGTTTTGTTGAATGAACCCTTCTTAAAAGTCTAAGTCATTGTCGATCATTTCGTTTTAACAACACTATAGTTTGTTTATGTGGAAAAATCCGAACTAAGCAACAATGTTATTTACTGAAAAATATTGTTCAATACATTACCAGACTGGTCCACTGTTTTGACGAAAGAATCAGATTATCTTGGACACAGATACGGTAAACCATTTCAGTTCTTGAGATTGGCGGGAGGGGGTCCACGTTGTGTACTTATCAAAACCAGAAACACCGAGTGCATTAAGACACGTGACATATCACTATGGATACAAAGAAATCTTAAGCACATGAAATCAAAGTATTGGTCCATTTCTGTTACTTTTGTATACAGTGTAAAGCATTGTTTAAGTGTTTAGTGCGAACCAATCTTTCGAGGTCAACTCGGTTGCCTTGACTTCTTTGGCTTTATTAACATAATCTCGATGTGATTTTGCATAGATGTCATGAATAATGCATACATACTTGTAAACTAAAAGTTTTAGTAGGTATTTGCACTGGTCGAATAAATGGGGACTGTGGGACATATTAGTTTCTAAAGTGATGACTGCATATCAAATTTTCAATCACAGAAGAACAGGGCACTCTAGCGACATTTACAATACCTTGATATTGCGTCACTAGTATTTTAGTGAACACCATGTGCAAAGCTAACGTCGCTGATATGCATGTTGCTTCGACTCTCCGAAAGAGACTCGGGAGGTAATGATACTTCCTAGATTTGTACGTTTTTGGTGGAACTAAATCCGGCTCTATATGCCAAGAATAGATTTTTATAAAATATTTTAGATGTTGCAAATAATACTCGAACATCAATGAAATGCCAGCACTTTTAATAATTTGTTATTCCTGCAACTTTTTAATGAGAAAAATTGAAAAAAATCATTCGGCTTCATTTGCCTAAAAATATTGATTTCGTTGCTATTAGTGATGACAGGTCATTGAGTCGTTGTGTCGTCATTGATGCTATTATGACAATGTTCTTATGAAGTAATAACAACCACGGGCTTGATGGCAGTTCAAAATGGCTGCTATTTACATCCGAGGTCTTTTATTAGCATGCGGCGGAAAAGGTGGAGGACGTTTCGAGTGGAATTTATTGTGAAAATATACTATTCAACCAAAAATCAAAGGCATATCATAGATATTTTCAGTAGCACATGTTCTCGATTGTACGTAACCTGAAATCCTTTGTGCTTTCCTAATAGTTTGATTATTTTCCCCCGATGATGATTGCTTCATTAGGAAGGTATGACTTAAAATGAAGACCTCGTATTGACTGCACAACAAAGATGGGCCGACTGTTTACACAACTTTGAATGACTAACATATACAATGAAGTTTGATAAGAATATGCACAATGGCGGATATTTGCACAGTGTGTAATAACCATTGCACAGTGAGCGGGTCTCATTTTCTATCTAAGATATAACCATGTTTTATTGAAAAGATTGGAATTGATCTGTTTCATACAGCAAATAGAGCATCAGAAATTGAATTGCCATCACATTGAAAACAGGAGTGTATGGTAGACGTTGACATGTATTGATGTTCAGTTGCTCTTTTGTAAAGATGACTGTCAGTTTTAGAGTTTTTACAGGGCATTATATTTATTTGTAAAAAGTGTTATAATTTTGAACTTTCAGTAGAAATCTACTATTTGCAATTACACAGCAGACTTGGAAGTATGTCTAAAGTGTAAACTAAAGAGATGTTATTTTCCACGTCACATTCAGGCCCGCCGACAGAAATTCCGGGCCCCTGGGAAAAGCAGTCATGGGCACCAAAACTAGTTTTAATTTTTTGTATATGAAAACCTGTGTACAGTTTTGCACATAAAACCTGTAGTAATCTAACATAACTTAGACTCTTGCATGAAACAAATTTTGTAATATTTACTGCAAAGATTCATTTATCTTGGCAATTCCACACGCCCCCCCCCCCCTTTTTCGGCGGGACTTTAATGCATAAATTCTACCAACCTGGTCATTGTAAACTCGGTGTTTATTACATCTTTGTTTTATGTAATTAGTCCACAGAATTTTCTACATTTAATGTCTCGTCTATTATGTTTGTCATTGTTTGTCCTATTCATTCTATCTTTTTTCTAGAACGAAAAAAGTTAACCAAATTTCAATTTTGTAAGCGTTTCTTTGCTTAAATATGAGAATATGATGTCTTAGTGTTTTAGAAATATTAGATACTAACATGCATAGATGGTAATTGTTATAGAATTTTGCGAATTTCCAAATTTAGAAAATTTCTTTTCGATTTTTTTATAATTGACACTGTCTTATAAGGTATCACTACACTGATTAAAAGTCAATCAACTTTTATTATAACATAATGTAGTCCCTGAAGACTGTTACTTGCATTCAACAGAAAGCAGTATTAAAGGCTTAACAGACGTTTATTGAGTTCAACCTGTTAGCTTTTGCGTAGGATGACAAAGGAAAATTGTACGTTTGACCAGTTCCGGAAAGGTAACTTACACTAAAAATTCCAGTCATTTCGTTAAAATCCAACTATTTCCAGAAAATGAATATTAACCCACGCTGATTGTTTGATATGCCGTGTCCATTGTTTGATATGCCGTGTCCATTTTTTTATATGCCGTGTCCATTGTTTGATATGTCGTGTCCATTGTTTGTATGCCGTGTCCATTGTTTGATATGCCGTATCCATTAATTGATATATCGTGTCCATTAATTGATATGCCGTGTCGATTATTTGATATGGCGTGTCCATTGTTTGATATGTCGTGTCCATTGTTTTGATATGTTGTGTCCATTGTTTGATATGTTGTGTCCATTAGTTGATATGTCGTGTCCATTATTTGATATGCCGTGTTTTTTTATATCTCATGTCCATGTTAGTGCATAATATAAGTAGGATGCTCTCTGAACCTATAACTAATGCACTGAATTTCATACAAAATGTAGAAAAATGTCGGAAATATTAAAAGGACCTTAATTAGTATAGTGATACATATAACATAACTAGAGAAAATATACTGTAAACAGCAGGATATACTGTAAACAGCACGTCTTATAGCAAGATACCATGCGATGGAGTTTTCAAACATTTTACACTATAAATAGATATAAAATATACATTTATCTATATCATATTTCTTTTCCCTCATTTTGCAAAAAGAGACAGACTTTAATTTGTAGCAATTTGATGGTACGTGTTGTCTTAGAATTTAGTTGTTTATGAAAATCACATACTGATTAATTTTAGAATTTAGTTGTTTATGAAAATCACATACTGATTAATTTTAGAATTTAGTTGTTTATGAAAATCACATACTGATTAATTTTTCAGCCAAACAATTTATCACACTCATATAGTACTTGGTATAGACAGATATGGTTTAAAATTGATTGAAAGCCGTATCTACAAGCAGATAAAAAAACATTGTTAGCAATAACTAATTCTAATTCTATAACTGGTTACTTACAACGAATACGTAATGTAGTACAGTAAACACTCAAAATGGCACGTACATGTAATCCTTCAGTTTAAATATAGCTATATCTATAATTTGAACATAGCTACTACATTTTATGTATCTCAGAAAGCACAGCACAGACCTCCGTTCGCGTAAACAAGCCTTATGTTTTTAGGAGTTTTCTCCACGTCTCATAAATTGCCGCTCTCAATGATTGCTTTTGACTGAATAGCTGCGATATCTGCGGCTCATGAAGAGAGAAGAGCGCAAATAGGAGTAAAGCCGAGGGGGTTGGCGCCAAACACTGACATTAAATCTTGTTTGCAAGGGATAGCTTGATCATTTGATTATTCATATGTACCATTGAATAGGCAATATTGAATAGGGCCATTCTCCTCCCAGTTTTATTTCTTTTCTATTTTTTGCGGTGTTGGTGGTTGTAATAATTCTCATACCTTGCGTAAACATTTTCCCTCCTGAACCAGAAACAATTTTAATGTACAATGTTTATATCAATGAAACTTAAATGTGTAATTCGTCATGGACACGCTGCATAAAAATAGCAATCCATACTTCACTTAATCACTTTCGTATGGCACTCAAATTATTAGCTTTGCATTTGTGAAAAGATTTAATTTGCTAAACAATACACTGAGCACATACAGTGTCCCTTTACTTTTGAGTGCCTGAACTCTTTACAGAACGTCCTGAAGTCAAGACATTATCTTGCATTGGGTGCAATCGCAACCTCAATCGGTATTGAAATTGACCTTGACAATGTACAGATCCTCATTTTCCTTCCATGAATCCTTGTTTCATTTACAAATGGATGCACATACGACATCAAAATTTGTTTTGCAATTCACGCCAGATTCGAGCTTAAATAAGCGGTACACAGGCATTGCATGGGTTAATATTTCACAATTGATGTTTCTGACTGGTACAACACACTATGAGTGTTTACATATCCTCCGCGGATCGCTGACAAAAGAAACAAAGCCAGTCTGTCAGAATCCGCTCTGGCGGAATGCTACACCTCCTCTCATCGCACTCATTACAGTCAGAGCTCTCAAATTGGAACTGGAAAAAATATCAAACAATTTCCTTCTATCTCTTCGTACTAATAAGACGTTATGCAATTACGTGCCACCCACATTATGTAGAATGATACTACCATGTTGTCTTTTTTTACCATGAGGATGCGCAGAACGACAAGAATAACTTTAATGGAAATGTCTTGCATTACAAGCCTTGCTAGAATTCCGAGTGTGCAGTCGATAATTATTTCTTTTATCTTCCGGGTCAAAGGTTATACTTTTGTATTTGATAGTACTCTACTATTTGTTCCCATCTTGTGCATTCTGTTTGCCGAGGACGAGAATGTTAAATGAACAGATACAACTCTGTATTTTGTTTAAATAGAAAACTCGAAATGTTTTTATTGGCGATAGTTTTAAATCAGTTTGATAAGAATGGATGAAATAATTTCTCATAAAAAAAATAATTAAAAAAATTACAATGAATGAACATAAATAACTTTTGTTTCGAAGGAAAACAGAGGCTAAGAGAGTGTCTGGTTCCTGGGTCAAAGAGGGCGTTTGGTCCCTTTTGCACCGAAGCCCTTGCTTCCATTAGTTTACAAAGCTCACACCTGCAGCAATTTAGCAACCATGCATGCCATCTGACAGTGCAGGTATGTTTAGTCGAGGAATCCATTAAAGGCATTTTTGAGGGCTCGGTTCTTCCTGTTCGAAGTTGCTTTCTGATGTCAACAAGGCACTTAGTTCGGAAACGACGACTCGATTTTAACAAATAATGTATATCTTGAATGTATGGCACATTAAGTTACAGATGGCCCAGGTTAATTGCAGTTAATGACACAATTATGTCTCAAAATGCATCCCCTTTTCGAGGTAGTTCGTGCATATCCGTATATTTTTAGAGCCTTTCTCTTGTTCGTGATACGTCAAAAGTAAAACTCCGCGTTTCATCAAACACTTGAAAGTCACTAAATCTTATTTGATCTATGGCCAAACAGTTTTCATTCCCTCAAACGAGATAAAATTGCTTTTAACATAGCCCTATTTCTAGGCAGGGAGAGCAGAGCCTCCTCAGTCAGTTTAGGTCGAGCAAATCTCGAACAACGCCACATATTTTGTACAAGCGCACGCCTGTCTTGCCATCTCAAATGCAGAAACGAAGCTCTCTTAAGTTCTACGAAGTCTCATAGAGAGCGAGCTAAGCAAATTTGTCGGTCTCTTCTCTGTATCTGATAAAATCAGTTATTTAGGAGGCATACATCAAGTATAGTGAACCGTAACTATTCCAAAACAGCTGTGCATTTGGAGATATATCTATCCACTGAGAGCAAATTAGACAGGGGAGACATCAAAGGTTGGAAGCAAGTCTCTGTGTATTATCGTGCCTACCACTTCAGTGCCTTTACGAGTTTTTTTTTCTCTCTTTCTTTTACAGAGTTTGTTTTCCCTGTCTTTTATTTATATATCTACAGCTGAGTGCTTTTTGCAATTTAATGGCATAGAAACCCTTTCAAAAATGCACAAGATTATTGCGACAGTTCTCAATAGCGATAAGTCAAGATAAAATAGATATTCCATGGATCTAGTGATACTAACTTAGATTGTTTTTAAAAACGTTGGATGCTTTTGATTCCTTGGTGGAGAAGGCTTGACCTAAAATAACGCAAGTGGCTGAGACACATGAAAATAGAAGTGAATAATTAAACTTTTGTACCAAAAAAAGTTATAAATAGTGTTTTATAGTTTGGGCCTATTTGGAAAGACATGACACCGGGGTGATTTATACATATATCTAAGTAATTGATGAAATAAAAGACAGTCATTCAGTAGACTGGAGCTAAATGAAGGGCAGTAAATATGTTATGTGCCTGGGCTAGGTCCTCAGCCTTCTGTTGATTATGTGCAGCCAATGCACAAAAAAGTACATACATACGTACGTACATACATACATACATACATACATACATACATACATACATACATACATACATACATACATACATACATACATACATACATACATACATACATACATACGTACGTACGTACGTACGTACGTACACACATAGATACATACATACATACACCTCTACCATGAAATATTTCATGTCCGTGACATGATAAGGCTGTGTCATATCTGTTTCTCAAAAATCGGCAATATAGGTTAATGTATACATTTGAAAAAATATAGTAAGTGTTGAAATATATAATTGCTGCATATTGAAAGCCACATTGCAGGTTAATCTCTCTCCTTCCCTCCCCACCCCCTCTCTCTCTCCGTATTTTGCCTGTAAACAATTTCATATTGTAGCTTGTCATAATTTCTCTGATTTACTTCTAGTACAGCATGTAGACATTTCTGACCCGCTGTTGAATTCGATAAAGGCATTAAATTTTACAGTTTTGGATGAAAACCTCTTACAATTTCTATGAAACCCTACAAAGACTGTAATAATCAATTGATGTCGGCAAAGTAATAAAAGCTGGATTTAATCAACAGCGCAATTCAAACGTATCGTTGTCCAAGTCTCGCTGTCTGGGACTTGGGACTCCTTCTCATCTGCCGAGAAGAATAACTGCAGTAAAATTACCTTATTTTGATAGTTGTATGTCCAGCCATTTGATGAACAGTTTAAACGGAATACGACATATTTATCGCGTTGAACTCACACAGGGAGACACTTTCATCCCTTGTTGGGCCTCAGTAGGAAAATATAAATATCTCAGTAGTTCATTATCATATAATAAAGTCGGAAGTGAACAATCATAATTACGCCATAGATATAACATTTGGTTAAATACGGGGGAAAAGCCGCGACAACATGACGAGACCTTCTTTATGAGCACCTCACCATCAGATATCATTGCTTTTAAGAATTTGGGGGGGGGGGGGGGAAATCTCACTAGATTTGTGTTTGTAAAATACGTATGCCCCCCCCCCCCATCCCACTGCAGACCCAAAAGTCTAAGTCTGAATATATATATACACACTGAATATATATATATATATATATATATATATATATATATATATATATATATATATATATGTGTGTGTGTGTGTGTGTGTACATGAAACAATTTGAAAAATTGCTATAATGGCATGAAAGTAAAAAAAGTAAAAGTCCATTCAAAAATTGCTGTAATTGCCTGAAAATATAGTCAGGACATTTACATATGCATACAAATGTGGTAGCCACATTTAATGTGTTAGGTCGAGTGGGGTTTTTTTGTGTGCAATCTTGCTACCAAGGTTTTCGGTACGGAAGAACGGGACGAACGGACGTATGGACGAATAAAACAAAATCAAGATTCCACCGCTGCAAGCAGTGGAGCTATACAATTCCTTGTCTCTGTTTGTAATCTGTTGTAATATTTACTTGCGGAACCTTTTTGTAGTTGATGCTTCCCGCCTAAAAATATAGTTGTGCACATTAATGAAAAGAAACAATAAATAAATTCAAAATTGGGTTTAAAGTTAAGATGTGGCAGCAATTTCTTGTCTTCTTTACAGCATACAGTTTTTCCTTACATAATGTAGTGCAGTGTTGTAAAACTGTTTGAATAACAAATGCTGTTAATAGCGAATAATTAAAGTTCTGAATAATAAATAATGAATGAAGCGTAGTAATACTGGTTGTGGTGGTGGTGATGACGCTGATAATAGAGGTGGTACCAGTAACAATGATAATGGTGAGAAGAAGAACTTTTGTTCTTTTTAACTCTCTCACAAGTAAGGAGTATATGAAATCGATTTTTTCCTCAGATGTCTGGCATTATTTGTTAAACTTACTCCAGGACACATAAATATTATTCTTTAAATCATCTTTCTTTTATCTTTTCTGCATAGTTGAGATAAAACGTTATAAATACGTTCGAACACGTTCATTTGCTTTAACTGCGTCTATGTGTGAGTCATTTGATCGCATTCAATTTCTACAATTATACGTCCTTTGAAATCATTCGCAATGTAATCAATATTGATAGTTTAATTCCCAACAACTTACTGCATTTTTATTGCTTTCGGTATTATATAAGTAATGTCTAGAGAGGAAACACCTCAATTACCTTGCCATGAATCAGGTGCATGTCCAAATAAGAAAACAAACAAGCAAATAAACTGTATACGTCTTTGTTTTATAATCGATGAACATACTAATTCAATTTAACAGTCTATTTTCCATTATAATAAATTATTTTAACAGTCTATTTTCCAATATAATGAATTATATTCTTTGACGTATTAACCTTATAATGTTGCTTTCCCCATAAAGGTTGAAACATACAAATCTTAAGATTGCGCACGATGGATATGAATTTTAGGCTTTTAACGTTTACTGCCTGGATGAGCATATTGAATGATGATTTATGTATTCGCTAGGGAAGTGAGAGGGAAAAATAATTGCGCCTTTGGGGAATATTTCCTATTGAAGTGTGCAAAATGATCAACATGTCCTTTTTTGAGGTTATGGTGTCGCTCAGTTGTAAAGTTCTGCAACATTTTGCGCCTATTATTATCAAATACTAAATTGTGCTCATTGGAGCTTGTAAGCAAACCAATTTATTCCCCTTTGATACGTAGCGAAACGAAAGTATTAGGCAGAGAAATGGATGAATTATCTCCACGGATAACACCTACAGTATTCATCTGTGCATAAGACGAGTCCAACGGCGAACTGATCAGAGTCTTCACTGCTTTTTCTGCTTCTAACTTTCAGTCAGTGAAGAGCATGGACCCTGATCTATAGACGCATTATGTAAAGGCAGATCTGGATTTACAATCTTCACAATTACGTGCGCCTAAGTTAGTACATACGGTACCTTTATGCTCTCGCTCATCTCTGCTTTCTAGAAGGAGGAGGAGGAGAGAAATAAACTACAAGCATCATGTAAGTCAAATTTTACCCGTGAAATCTATACTTGAGACGCGACAGAATATATAAATCGTGTAAAATAACTTAAGCAAGCAAATGCAAATTTTCCAAGAATGTGCAATTTGTGCTCTTATATATATATATATATATATATATATATATATATATATATATATATATATATATATATATATATATATCTATATATATATATATATATATATATATATATATATATATATATATATATATATATATATATATATATATATCAGGGTACGTTTCATTGATGATATAGAAATGAAGTGGCAACATGGAAGAGAAAATCTGGATAACTTCGTATCAAAGGCAAACAACTTCAGTCCTTCAATAAAATTCACGGCGGAAGTCCCCAACTCAAACCATGTTTTTCTGGACACAACAACCAGTAGAAAACAAACTCCACACAGATATCTACTCAAAACCCACTAATAAACACGAGTATCTTCTCCCATCCCGTTGTCATCCAAAGCATTACATTCGGAAAATCCTGTATAGCCAGGCACTGAGGATATGCAGAATTTGCTCTGACGATCAAATATTCCAAAAGAGATCTGAATGGATTGTCTGAACATTTTATGAACCAAGGATACGACAAAGACCTGATAGCGGAAGCAACACAAAGGGCTAAATAAACAGACAAATTGCAATGATCTCTTAAAATATGAAGAAATGGAAAAGGCTGATAGGATACCATTTGTCCTGACCTGCCATCCAAGCGACCCAAAAGTAGGTAAAATCATCCAGAAACACTGGCCCATCTTGGTTAATCCTCCCGAACAAATCAGTAGAAGCCTACCGCAGACCGAGAAACCTCGAAAGACCGAAAGACATCCTAGTGCCACTCACAAGCTCTGACCATACTGGCACATTCTATCCCTGTGGTGATAAAAGGTGCAAAACCTGTCAAGATATGATAAAAACCAACACATTCTCTAGCACATCGACGAGCGATAAATTGCACATGTAAGATCTGCGGCCTTCAGTATATCGGAAAAACCGAAAAACTACACAGAAGGATCAATCTTCACAGATCTGATTGGATGACAGAGAAACTGGACAGAAGTCCAGTTGCAGAACACTTCTCTTCCCCTGATCATACTTTCAGTGATTTAATATTAAATGCAATTGTCCACAACTACAACTGGAGTTCCGAAACCAGAAAAAAAAAGGAATCTTACTGGATACGCCGCCTTAGAACACATAAACCAAGCTGCTTAAACCAAGAAGAGCACGAACATAAAGTCGTCATCTGTTTACAGCCCCCATTCGTTTCAATTAAATAATTAAATCATTTTGCTCATTATTCACTAATGCACTTATAATTACTTCTGTTTTTATTTTTATTTATTTATTTTGTTGTTGTTGTAGTTCTTGATGGTATTATTAATTGTTATGGTCACTGCTGTCATTACCGAAACAATGACTTATCCGGGATATAATCCACGATTACACCACTTTACATTAAGAAACTAAGAAAACTGATGGCGCTATTGTTCCTCCTTTTGTAGGTCAATACCAACTAGGTTGCCATTTTTATCATTTGAGTCGAAACCAATTATGCGCGACATCGAACGTTTTCAAACAATACTGCTATTAGATAGTCATGTAAGCTTTTGTAATTCCAACGTATTTTGTGTTTACTGTTTGTCTTGTCTGGGTTTTGTGTTCGCTTTGGACAAAGACTCAATGAGAGTCGAAAGCGCTTTAGCTAGTTAAAAACTAGTTTTGCACTGTTCGTTGTCAGTTTGCTGCATTTATCTTAATCCCTGACAAACGCGATCCCCTGCTGTGTTCAGTGCACATTAAAGGACTGTTATTTGCCCTAAGATTTGTATTATATATATATATATATATATATATATATATATATATATATATATATATATATATATATATATATATATATATATATATATATATATAAAGTGAGTAAATATAGAATTGTGATATTTTCACAGATAATTTTAATTTTTCATGAAGTTGATAAACAGATGTTTATATAGCATTTATACCGGTACTGGTGCAAAATTTTCAGACTCATTGAATGAATTCATTATCAACCTTTGGTCATTTGCATCCATCAATATTTTCAACCTGCCTCGACTGAAAGAGCTGTTGTACTATTGCGTATGTCCGTTACAGTCAACTTTCATCTCAACACTAAAGGAATAGATTCAACCTCGGGAAATGAAATAAGTGTGCTACTATTTCTTGTCTGCTTGGAGAGCGAAGCACAGCCGTCATTCTCTGATTTGCAATGTTTATCTACCATTTATCCGTAGATACGAATCTTGTCCTCGATACAAAAATGACAAATATTTACTATCTAACTTACACCAAATTATATTGACTAAATTTATGCCCCCCCCCCCCCATATCAGATAAACGAATAGATAATTTACAAAAAAAGCATTTAGGCAAAGTATCGGCTGAATATGTTTAAAGAAAACAAGAAGAAAAATCTTAAAATTATTGGCGCCATGATGGTTCGTATTATATCCGGCCCGGCGCGCAAGCAAAACAGACATTTACTGGTTAATAACAGACGGAGCCTTACGCTATTAGGAAGATAATATCTGCATCCTGAGGGTTTTTGATTTTCGAAATGTTTTGGATGTACAAAATTGTTCAAAGCCTGAAAGATAAAGATTGATGGATTGCTTTTTAATGTTCCCTGTCAATGATATCGTGAACGTTCAAATAAACAAATCGAACTCTTCGTGATAAGACCGCACAAACCTTTAAGAACCACTTATCTACTAAATTCCATTTAAATTTAGAAGGACTCGTATAATCTCAGTATTTCAAGTAACGATTTTAGAGCAATCTATGATATGAATTTCTTTTGTCGCATATAATTCCGAGATAACCGGTGTGTGTGTGTGTGTGTGTGTGTGTGTGTGTGTGTGTGTGTGTGTGAACACGGCTTGAATATGCGAGGTTGATTCTACCATAAATTAAATGTAAAGAAATATGAAATTCATTCTCTTCCTCCTCCTAATGTTATTCTGTTGTTTCTTCTTCCTCACGTGGAAAAAAAGATGACCCCATCTCTCGACCAAAGGGCCATGCGGTCAAGTTAACTCTTCCTGAAGAGTGTGCTATGTGTCATCTCCAATAAATCATAAAATTATGAAGCGTGAGACATAAAAGGCCATTAACATTAATCACCTGTTTACGTATGTGTCACCGACAAACTTACATTACCTGGCAGGAATCATCTACATTCCACACACACAGTGCGTGCCTGTCCGTTTACATGATAAGACTGATTAATGGTCTGGCATCTCTCTCTCTCTCTCTCTCTCTCTCTCTCTCTCTCTCTCTCTCTCTCTCTCTCTCTCTCTCTCTCTCTCTCTCTCCAGCATATATGTTATAAAATGACTAGATAAATGTAAATCGTGATATTGATGCTCATACCATTTTACTATTACTATGTATGAACTTTCATAACTTGAGAATATACAAGTCGAGGAGAAATTTCTTCCACACCACGTCGCAGTACAGTCGATAAAGATTTTAAGACGTAAAAACACTTTGAAAAATCTATTCAGTAGATTCGCAAACTTTGTTGGTGTTTGCAAGCTTTGTTGGTGTTTTTTGAATCATGTATGTATTTTTATCTTAAGAGCTATACAATATAATAGTATGAAAATGAAATAACCTTTATTTCGAATTCATTCAGTAACGAAGCAAGAAATTCTGCCCCTCCCGCAAAACTTAATTATGGGGCCCCCTCCCAATAAAAGAAGTTTTTTGATGGGACTAACCCCCACCCCCGCAGTTGCAGGTGTCGCTTGGTCGATTGCTACGCCACTGAATTTAGTGTTAAAAAGCCCTCGTGTTGTTGGGTTGTTGAGTTAATGAGATAAATTCAGTGATATTCATACATCGGGGAGGTTGGGGAGGGAGGGAGGGGAGAGGGGAGGTGGTTGTTTGTGAAACACATGATAATTTGATTAATTGATTGATTCATGTTTAAAGGCACATCAACACATGAAAGGTTATATAGTACCAAGGCAACTGCAATAAATTGTCTTGCCCAGAGACAAAATACAGCACCCAACCCGACCTAGTCTGAGCAAGATTCGAACCCACACCCTTTCGATTGCACACCGGCACGATAACTCCTGAGCAAAACATAACAAAACATAAAAATAAATGAATAAAACGGGACAGATAGTTGTATAAATCAACGTGTCAAAGAGATTAAGTTTACGCATGAAATAAACTGCACTTATGTCAACGTACATCATTACAGCTCTGTTTTCATACCGTTACCGTTGCCTCTCAGCTAGTTTCACACCTGTACTTTGTGCCACTAACTTGTACAAATTAACTTTGTTTATTTCTAATTTTAATTTCTTTTTGATATAATTAAAAGACCAATATTAGGTTCGTGTTTATATAGTAATGCACTATGCTTTCAAATGAATACCTTCAAATGTATATCATATCAATTGAAGTGCACTAGCTTTACTCGCGATAACGTATCCATGTGAACCGACCCGTTCACCTAAGAGGCTGTCAAAAACCTGATATGCTTGGCTGTGCAACAAGATTCACCCAGTATGTATATCCGAGCACCTGTTTCACTCAGAAAACTTTCCGTATGCATCCGTCATTGGGCCTTTACTTTTGCTATCAAATCACCAATTAAAGTTGCATATGATTGTTTTTTTTTACCTTACTGTATCAGAGTATCCAACTTTGGAAAAAAGCGTTTACACGAACTATCACTTTGACATGTTAGTTGAACGGTGTTTGGATAAGGTGTTCACACCAACTATCGGTTTTCTAAACTAGCTTAACGGTGTTTGGATAAGGTGTTCACACCAACTATAGGTTTTCTAAACTAGCTTAACGGTGTTTGGATAAGGAATTTCGATATAAATCTAAAAACATATGAAGAGACATTTTGCTGAAATGATCCCAATCAATTTAATTGGCCGGATCTCTTAGTTCAGCAAGCTGTTTGTGTGTTTGTGTGTGTGTATTTACTGTCTATTAGAATGTCCCTTCCATAGTCCCAAACATTACGAAAGCCGTGCAAATCGACGAGTCATCTGGTTAGCTAAAGTTGTCAATGGTCGCTACGCCTCAAATTTGTCTTCAGTTTTTTAAAATACATATTTGAAGCAACATACTGACAAATTAACTCATTTTTTTTTGGGGGGGGGGGGTTGGAAGGGGGAGGGTTATTAGCAAACATATATTGATCTTCTTTTTAGTTATCAAATGCTCAGTCCTTTTTCTGTGTATTATTTCCAAATCTACCACGATTATGTAATTGAATTATTTCCGAGACTACCTCGATCATGTGATTATTATTTCCTGGACAACCACGATCATGTGATTAGATTATTGCTTCAGTCAAATCTTTCTTTTCTCGAACAACATGGAACAATATTAATATTTCAGACTTGTTGGTAGTGAGCTAAACATACTTTTGTTTAGTTCCAGCCTCCATGAAAGTGTTTGAAGATAACTACATATATAAAGCCATTTGCTTGAAATATTTTACTTTATTTCTTGACGTTCGTGTAAATGAAGTATATTTATGTCTTGGTCAACAGTCAATTTAAGTTTTGTCTTTTTTTCATCACCATATTAAGAACAAAGGGACTTTAATTATTCGTAAATTTTGGTTGGAAAAGAACTTGCCTCAGGTTTTTAGAGGCATGATAGTTAAATATAATTAGTAGCAAATTAAAAAATTTCGACAAATTATGGTGACACAGCAATCTTACAAAGGTGCGTACACACAACTGTATCTTGCTCGCTCTTCTATTCTAATGTATGTGTAATTCAGACCAATGCTGTAAGGGATATAATACCAAGTGTTACCATGACAATATGCCATAAATTATAAATTGAAAAGGAAATAAGTCTAAATAAAAGACTATATCATTCGACAACTTCACTGCTAACGACAAAATCGACAGAATAATTCCAAAACTTGTGTGAAGAGGAAACTTAGAAATTGCAGCTAATAACTAACAGGTATTTTGTAAAAATTATATATTAATTGTAATTGGAACTCAAGATATTGCTGGGTGGAGTTGTTTCAAAATTTTATATTAATTGTGATTGGAACTCAAGATATTGCTGGGTGGAGTTATTTAAAAATTTTATATTAATTGTAATTGGAACTCAAGATATTGTTGGGCGGAGTTATTTCAAATTTTCGAGAAAGGTTAACAAGGTAAATACACTCATAATTATAACAGGCAAATTATATGAACACACAAAGCACATATAGAACTCATAATATATAAGAAGAGATACATACAAGGTACATATATAACTCAAAATATACAGGGATGGATCCTGGATGGGTGTGGGGCTAAGCGGGCTTCCATCCACTGCCCAACCCCAAACAAAACAAACAAAGCAAAACCAACTCCAAACTAAACAAACAAAGAACAAAAAAAAAATAAAAAAAAATATAAAAAAAAATAAGCGCAAAACAACTGCAACTTTTCCTAGAGTAAGTTTTCTTTACTTCTTGACAGTTAGATGGTTACGAGTATGCCCTGTGCCCTGGAAAAGCTTAAAATGCAGGAGCTTCTGGAGGCTTCGACTCCTGGGCCCCCACTAGGAGTTTCATCACACAGACCCTTTGCCTTCTTGTACTTGTTTAGGCCCACCCCCACCCCCTTCCCAAGAATATTCATTTTGTGTTTCTCGCCGTTAACTGTTGAAAATTGTGGAGAAACGAATTAGCTTGCGGACTATTGTTAAATATGTATAGTTCATATATCAGACTATCAGTCACCGTATGATGTTTGCTTTCATGTAGCTTCTCGTAAAATATCACGTCATTTTCGTTATTGGTTATTACTCAGTTGAATATGGCAGATAATTACATTTGAGTCAATGTGGTCTACAACGTGACAATGCGATATTACAGCTCTGTCAGATAATTACATTTGAATCAATGTGGTCTACAACGTGACAATATAATATTACAGCTCTGTCAGATAATTACATTTGAGTCAATGTGGTCTACAACGTGACAATGCGATATTACAGCTCTGTCAATAGTTTACATTATATATTAAAAGATGAATGTGGAATTTATGTTAATCCAATTATGTAGGTGAACTAAGCATAATTAACTCTCTCTCTCTCTCTCTCTCTCGCTCACACACACACACGCAGACACACACACGCAATCAAAACCAGTTTATAAATGTAATTTAAGGCATATGAGAATATAGACAAATGATATTCAGGAAATAGCCTCGATTTTCTTTATTAAAGATTTTGAGAATATTCATAAAATTGTTCATAAATAAAAACAGCTCTGTTTATTGAAGTTAACCCCTGAAGTAGTTTACACAGCCCGCTTTAAAAATATTAAGTGATTCTCTCTATTTGCGGTCTTATTATATGTATTATGTTGTATATGTTTTCAAATTGATATTTAAAGGCAAAATGTTGTGGACTAAATTTGTTAAACTATAGCAGTGTTTTTTTCCCTTTCTCAAAACCCTTAAAATTAAAAAAATTATCATTCAAATAAACAATGGTGGGACAGATGTTAAAACTTTGCTTCAGACAATATGATTCAGACATTCCCGAAAGCAACATCTGTCATCGATAGCCACATTATGGCAGATTTAATAATTGTATTTTATCACATTTAAATACTGAAGTTTCCCTAACAAGAACGCTGTTCAATTAGTTTACCATTTTCATCACAAAGAGGCGGATCTAGTTGACACATCACCACAGGGCGACACCGAATCACTGTTTGCTTTTGTCGATAAACCATTTGCAATTTTTGATGAAGGGGGAATATTGTTGGTTTTCATTTGAGCTTAGATACAAAACAACGGAGAAAATGAGAAATAATTTACTAAAATTTACATTGGATCATTAGACGGGATCGGGTGTAGGGTGTCATTTCGACTCATATCATACTCTTCCGACAGATTGCAGACTGATATGAGAGCGTCTGATGGATGTTTCGCCGGAAGGCTGCATTTAAATGGCAGACATTAGCTGATTTAGTAAATGTTTTTCTAAATTTAAAACTTTCTACTTAAAAAATGCATCACCAGAGAGTCAGCATAATGGTTTAAAACATTATATTTTATTTGGTAAAAATATCATATTCTCCCACTATCTTTTCACATGCGTATTGCATTTGTTTGTCCAATACATCCAACATATCCTACTGGATATGAGAAGACCAAAGTGGAGCAGATTCGTGGTTCGCTGTGTGGGCGGTGGTGGTTAGGTAACTAAGTTCGAAAAAAAGATGGAGGGGTCTTCGTAAAAGATTAATAAAAAATACAAACGAGGCCTGGCATTTAAGAAACTGCAAATGAAGCCTGGAATTAAATAAATAAAAAAATCATATGGTGAGGTTCAACATCTAGGTCCCGTTATATTTCCAAGCATCATATATTGAAATCCAGTGTATGATTGTTGTTTGTCTGTCGGTTGAAACAGGCACGGTTGGTAGTTGACAAAATCTCATTTGCCTTCTGTATTACCTCAGACGGATTTATTATGAAGTCAGTGTCTTAATTCGTGTATCCCTTATCAAAACTACATATATTTTATCGATACTGTGAACATTATCCAGAGTTAGGTACTCTTAAACGTGTGGCGTCCCGATAGTGCGGCTCTGAAGAGTTTTAAACACATTTAACTCTCTTAGTTCCGATTCGTCCTACTGCTAGTACAGTACGTATTCACCGTCAATGATACACATAATTTGAGCATAATTTACAGTTTTTCTGTAGATGGCACTAACATCATGCAAATCTAACCAAGCTGACCACATAATAAATCGGTTTCCCTGTAGACAAATAATCTTTTATTCACGAAATACGTAACTATATATTTTTTTCTTCTGGTTGTATTAAATGATCTCTGGTACAAGTATGGAGAATTGTCGATTCCCTCTCAGTTGTGGTAGTTTTGAAGAGGGGCTAAGATAATCTTATGACTGCTCCCTCAGCAAGACGGTTGATTATATTTAATAGAGTCGTACCTTACTACTCTCAGAGAATGTCACACCTGTATAAATGTTTGACTTATCCGTGAATATTTTATAAGCTGAATCCAATTGGTTTGAGACGAATGCATTAAATGTGAACTATTGATGACGTATTTCTGACCTTTCGGTGATAATAACTATGAATCACGTGAAACACAATGTCATTGATATGAAACTTTTCAAGATGATGTAACCCTACATTACGCTCTGTTGAAAAACTGATATAGTGATGAATATACACGTGAACCATAATAGCTAAATGACTCAAACATGTATGAAGACGTATTGCAAAATAATGAAATATGATATAGTGCTGAATATACACCTTAATAATACAAGCAAAATGACCCAAACATCCATGATGACACATAGCGAAATGACCCAAACATGAATGAAGACTCATAGCGAAATGACCCAAACATGCATGAAGACGCATAGCAAGATTACCAAAACCTGCATGAAGACGCAGAGCAAAATGACCCAACCATGCACGAAGACGCATAGCAAAATGACCCAAACATGCATGAAAACGAATAGCAAAATGACGCAAACATGCACGAAGACGCATAGCAAAATTATCCAAACATGCACGAAGGCGCATAGTAAAATTACCCAAACCTGCATGAAAACGCCTCATTGCAAAATTACCCAAATATGCATGAAAACACATGGCAAAATGACCCAAACATGCATGAAAACACATAGCAAAATGACCCAAACATGCATGAAAACGCCTCATTGCAAAATGACCCAAACATGCATGAAGACGCATAGCAAAATGACCCAAATATGCATGAAAACGCCTCATTGCAAAATGACCCAAACATGCATGAAAAGGCCTCATAGTAAAATGACCCAAATATGCATGAAGACGCATAGCAAAATGATCCAAACATGCATGAAGATGCATAGCAAAATGATCCAAACATGCATGAAGACGCCGCATTGCAAAATAATAAAATAGTATTCTCATTATACAATAGACTTGGTTTTTGAGATGCGGCCATTGAACTATATTCCTGTTTACAAAGACAGTTTGTTATTTTGTGTCTGTCGCACTTACTAGACTGAACATTAACCAACCTCGTGTGAATACTTGTAAGTTTTATCATTACGGTCGATTCGGCCCCTCTCCTGTTTTTATTATTTTTGTTAACTTATCGACTCCAGCTTCACTATTCGCAAGAAACTAGATAGCACAGTTTTTACCTTGTTCCCTGAAGTTCGTCCACGATAATTAAAAAACAAAATCAAATATTTCGCGGATGGTCAAAGGAAACAGGAATAAAGACGTTATAAGCTGGGTATATTGTACATAACAATGGGATATCTATGCAGTGGCGGAACAAGGGTTTGAGGCTCACGGGGGCAATGTTCTTTAATGGCGCCCCTGCTTTGCTACAGAGAACAGTTTTTATGTCAGTTGCCAACCCCTCCAACCCCCATCTAAGCTCTGAAACCGGGGGCTTATATCGCGGATGGCGGTGGGGGTGGAAAAAAACTCCCGACGGCACCCCCCCCCCCCCCAGGCGCCCGGGAGCTATTACCCGACCCCATCGACCTCCCATCGCGCCGCCACTGTATCTAAGAGAGCAATTTACAAAGAATAGGAATAGGCAGCATAACAACGTTTGTACGTGTATTTTTGTTGTTGTTCTTTTTTTTTTCTTTTTTGTTTTTTTAAACTCTCCAGTGCTGGACAGATCCTAGACCGGTTTTATTTGATCCACTATTATTCAGGGACGCCTATCAGATTAATAAGATCTCATTTTCGTCACTTGCTGGTCATTTTCTCTGCTTGAAGGATTACTCTGAAAACATGTCTCATTGGCTACATCACGCTGTACAAAAGAAAAACCAAGAACCAGTTGGCATCGGCTATTCTATGACGGATATTTTAATTCATCTTGACTGGTTGCTTGACGGTGGTACATTTACCCGTGTTCTCTACTGTAGTCCGTCACATAGTATTTATATCCTACATTTGCTTACCCAAATCTTCGTGTCAGATTTTTATCACAAGGTTCAAGCAGAAGGCAAGCTTTTGTTCCGGATGGACTCGCACATACCAATTTGCTTGACCTTGGTCAACCAGTCGAATTGTTTCTTAGATTCTAAGATGGGTTGAAACGATCATGTTTGAGTTGTATGAAATCGTAATAAAATACGTGTCAATAGATTTAATGATTTTAGGGGTGACCTTGATTGACGTGAATGCCATTTAATTGAAATAAATACGATGGTTTAAAAAGACAAGAGTAGAGAGGGAATTGTTATTGATTTAAAGGTAATAAGAGTATTCGTGTGTGGAACGATGAAAATTCATGTCCACTTTCGATCAGATATCACGGACAATATTTACGTGACCATGTAATCAATAGATGGTGACTACAAGCGTCACAATGGAAACCTACATTGCCTGAATTTGAAGTGTGGGTTTATAAGCACAAGGCTAACTATAGGGCCTGAATTTTCGGTTTTGAAATGCTGTAATCACGCCGAAAGCGAGATATCGTTGTTGCGAGATTCGAAGATCAGGGGAGGAGCGGGGTGGAATTTACAGCCGCGGCACTATGAAAAGTACATATTATGTTTTGTACTCGCTTGTAATATTTTGTTATTTTACTTTGATATTCGTACGTAATAACATGATTTAATACGGGTATTCATGTCGCAAACTAAAACGGATACATTAGTTAGCAAAAGCTGTAGTAAAAACAAGTATTCAGATTCTAAAATGCATCTACAGTATAAATTTGCCAGGTTGTTCGGTCATTCGTTTTTTTTTTTAAAAAGCAGTCTACCATAGACGGTGATATACTTCAGGTTTTCAATACAAATACGTTTTAACAGTCTGTGTGTCTCTGTATACTCTCTACATATATGATCAAACTCGACATGTGGCCTTTTTAAATCTTTTCTTTTCTTCTTCAAATAAAAGTATGTTCCGATTTTTCAAATCGAAAATTGAAAAAAAAAAAATCTTCGTGAAGAAAAAAAAATATGAATAGGAAATGAAATCAGAAATATTTTCTTTCTGAGTATCATAGTCAACAAAATTATCAATAATGCTTGGAATTTTTTTTGGGGGAAAAGCATCCTACGACAAGTTTATTTACAAAAAGAAACAGAAAAAAAACTACCTGAGTCACAGATCATAATACTGAAAAAATCATTTCCTCTGACTATGAACCTGAAAAAAGTAAATAGATTAAATTTATTACGACCGTTCTTCATATAAAATGAAAAATGAAAACGGTGACCATTTAACTTTTCTGGACATCTCACGAAAACAATCATGTTGCACATTAATCAAATCTCGCTGGATTCCTGACTCCCACGTGTCCTTGTATTCGGTCCTAAGCAATTATGTGTCAAGTATAAAGTATTTTTTAAAATTTACTCTTCAAAAAGAATAGTTCTAGCTGATTGGAGTAGGTCTGAGCATAGTATTTGATCGAAATTAAATGATTCTAAGTAGATGTTTACGGGGGAGTTATAAACTGTTTGTATGATTCTTGGGATGGGTTACTTCTAATGATTATCGATTAAGAGAAACAAAATTAAGGAAATGGTGTAAATTAAAAAGGGATAAAATCGATATATATTTGTAGAGAATATATGATATTCTACTTTTAAGGAAGAAATCTCGCGATCTGTCGCTCATTTGCATGTAAAGTCGTTGAACATACAACATACCACGTGTTAAACTAAAAAAATCCAAAGAAAGGAAAGAAAAACTCGCGCTCTCCCTCCCTCTCCCTCTCTCTCTCTCTCTCTTGCTCTTCTCTCTCTCTCCCTCTCTCTCCCTCCCTCCCTCCCTCCCTCCCTCCCTCCCTCTCTCTCTCTCTCTCTCTCTCTCTCTCTCTCTCTCTCTCTCTCTCTCTCTCTCTCTCTCTCTCTCTCGGTACACTTGAATCTTTGCAAGAGAACAAGATAAAGTTGTTCTTGGATCAGGTATTTTACTGAAAACAGAGTATACAAAACACACTGCAATGATGGGAACAAAGCAGTATACCCGACCTACAAAGTCTCGCGATGTAATGCGGCCCCTGACAGTGTTATTTCGTCATGTCGTAATAGTCTATTGAGCGGTGGAACCACAATTGTTTGACACGTCTCCGATTCCGGGTTTCAGGTTAGAGTTTTCGACAAAGGTTTGTGATCGTCCAGCTAATGTAGATGCCTTTCTACGATTTCCCATGTTTTCCACTGCTATCAGTCACACAATATTTTTATTATATACCTACCAATTTTCTAACCAAGAAAGAGCCAGAATTTTACCGTCATTTCCAACAAGCAGGAAAACTATACTATCGTTTTCTAAACCCGTATCACCATACTCTCAAACGAGGCTGAGACTACTTTATCCTCGAGGTTTCCTGGCGACAATAGCAGCGCCCCAAGCGATAGAATGCCAACACTAGCAGTAAACAAAGCTCTCACAGCGACGTTAGTTAAGAAACCTTGCGTTATATGTAAAATATCTGAAAGGTCTAAACCATGTTTTTGCCACAACAACAATAAAAAAGCATTTATTCCTTTATTTTGAAGTAGTAAAATATTGCCAAAATGTTCGTCTGAAACAAGATCATATTCGGAAATCGCGTACCAAAACATTACAGTTGTACAACCCATTTACGGAAATTTATAAATGGTAACGTCAGTGAGGTTCAGGCATAATGGATGAATTTGAAATTATAAATGAGTAATATTCTCAGGAACAAATCTGTACCATCAAGTTCCAACAATTTCTCCAATTCTGTTGTAAATAACTGTCAAAATAATGTTGTCATTCCTGTGTCAAGTTCCCGTCACAGCCTCTCACAATGTGTCACCAGAAACAGTTCAACCGCATTCAACCTGGCCTCTGAAAGAAACTTCCAGTCATTCAGCTGGTGAAAACTTCCGTGATGCAAAATTTCAGAACTGAACAATAACTGTAAA
Source organism: Margaritifera margaritifera (assembly GCA_029931535.1). Classification (NCBI taxonomy): domain Eukaryota; kingdom Metazoa; phylum Mollusca; class Bivalvia; order Unionida; family Margaritiferidae; genus Margaritifera; species Margaritifera margaritifera. Next base: position 4,018,432 of record JAQPZY010001584.1, on the reverse strand, counting down.
TCACATATATGAGTAGTCTGCCCTCAAGCGTCGAAGATACTGACAGTGATGGTAGTCAAACTGAGCGAGCGTTGTTTCACAAACTTCATTCATAAAACTAATATTCATGCGCATGTCAGCCTTTCAAAAAGTAATTCGGTTTATGCTTTAAGACGAAGTTCGTATTAAAGAGGTTGAAATGTTTAGCAATTTCTTGTGTGTTTTTAAACTTCATATAGTGATTTTATTAAATTATCTGAAAATTGAAAGGTATATAAAAAAAATATCATTATCACAGTAATGCGATTTTGATTGCTAGATCACGTCTCGTTGTCAGCATACAAATCCGGATTTTCTAATGCTGACAACTCGACGTGATCTAGCAATCAAGATCGCGTTACTGTGATAATACTATATATATATATATACACACACACACACACACACACATATATATATATATATATATATATATATCACACGTTTACTTCCCCAACAGCCTTGTAGATTTCTGATAGACCCAGGGCCAGCGCAAGGGTACTTGGTGCAATATACGAACCTTCAGCCTTGCGCCCCCCTCCCCCACAATTAAGTTTCGAAAATGAATATTGTGCATTAGTATAAATACAAATTCTGCATGTTTTTCTCTTTAGATTTTTAGACGTTGATTATCTTCTATTTTACGCTATTTCTCTTTTTTTTTATTCATTCAGTTTTTTGCCCCCCCCCCCCCCCCCTCCAAAAAAAAAAAAATTTTTGCCGTCCTAGGAGACCGCCTAGTTTGCCTAGTGGTTAAACCGGCCTTGGATAGATCTGAGCACATTTTACATGAAGAAAGTAACACTACTGCCCTATTAGGAATGACCATAAATCTATCTGTTTGAACCCAGGAGATTTCATATTTTCGGATAAATGAAACACCTTTTCTGCACAAAGCTTCTTTACATTTCGCCAGTCGCAAATCCATTCCTTAGTTGAAATTGACAGTTCATTGTGATTTATTCGTTTGGAGAACCAAAAATCATGATGTCGTCATGGCCATCACACTAAAATGCACATATTTGCACTTATTTATTTATTTCAGTTGCTTCTTCTTCCGCCTCTACTTTTTTTTAAAATTAGCGCAATTTAAACTATATGTATGTTATGGTATGCAGCTGTACAATAACAATAGTATACATAAGATAAGATAAGAATTCTTTATTTCAGACTGCATGGTCCATACATCTAAATTAAAATATACAATAAAATAAAATATAAAATATGGAAGTATTTTAAGACATAAAAGTTCATAGGTGTCTTATGTACAAATATACAGACCCATCTACAACTACAGAATGTGTCTGTCATTGTTAGGAATAAAATTACGTAAGACATTTAAATAGTAATTTGTTCCATCTATCTATAATCTGAGAACTTAAATAAATATCATAGTTCCACAAAGATTTCAAGATACAGTTCTTACTATTAGATATTAGTGTCATCATTGAAAACACATACTTTCTCATTGATTCTTCAAAACTAAATACATTATAGTTTACAAACATGGTAGAGGCACTATTCCATCTTGGAAGGCTTAGTAGTAAACGAAGACTATTATTATAGCCAATAACTAGTTTTCTTTTCATACATTCACTAAAGTTTGTCCACATAGGAGCACAGTACATTGTGCAACAATAAGATTTGAATAATCTAATCTTGATATTCACAGAACAATTTCTAAATTTAGGTAAAAGCATGTTTGTTCTAGTACACAGAAATCTGTAATTTCTCATCATTCATTCATCATCTGACCGGTTGGATTTTAGCATATGACCCAAATACGTATAACTATCGACATATGCAAGAGCATGGCCGTTAAGAATTACAGAGGGAGGAGATGGTAATTTGAAAGAAGTTGTCTGAAAAACCATGCAGACCGATTTTTGTGTATTATATATGATATCAAAATATAAAAGTGTGAAGTACACATTGTGTAGTACGTCTCGTACCATAATGCCCATATATATGCGTGGACAAGATTGTTCGATTGTTTCAAACTAAACCTGATAGAACTGTCGAAGAGTACCTTTTTGTTTTTGTAGGTGGTTTTGTTAAAGCTGACAGAACGGTTGAAGAGTACCCTTTTATATGTCCGCATTAGGAGCCATTAGATGGCAATCGCAATATGTTTTCTTTTTTCTTTCGTTTTTTGTTTTTACACAACAACACTTTGAGGTTATGTCGTGCCGTGGCAAGTTGACTGAAGTACTTGCCCAAGGACACACCGGCGAATCCGACCCGGGGTGATCCGATGGTGGGAATAGAACTCATTAATTTAATTAACGTTCTGGTTTTATTATCCTACGTTGAAATATGTTGCACGGAGGGCTTTGTTTATGGTACTAGCATTATTAAAAAAGAAAGATGGATTCTCATTGTTGCTTGATCACCTTTGTTCATTTTTTCATGTTTATCCAGAGATAGAAAGACAAACCTAGAAAGAAGGGAACATTTTCTTATGAAGAGTCATCTACTTTAATCTATTTTATAAATTAACTACAAATTAAAGTGAAACTGAAGTCAAGAAACAATATAAAAAGTAAAGAGGACAATGTAACATAAATGACATTGAAAATTCCATCAAAATTGGTTAAGCACTTCTCGAGATATTTAAGGTTTAAAACGTTCAGGGAGATAACTTTGGTTAATCTCATTAATATTCACGAGTTCTGATGATGTCATAGAAGAGATACAAGTTTTCTAAAATGTTTAATGATCTCTTATAATACAAAATAGAATCAATTTATTTAGATAATTTTAGCAGCTTTGAAAATAGAAATTTAAATGATTTAAATAATATTTAAGAAAATTAAAATTTCAGCGTTATATCTGAAGGGTCTTTTTCATATGTCACCAAATTACATTTTAAATTGAATGTTGTGCTAACAAAGAATATATTAACATTTCTCTCTCTCTGTTTCATTTCTCAGGAAACGTCAATATTTTTTTCTTTCAAAAACTGAATTTAGTCGTAAATTTTATCAGTAATATAAATAATATTTATTTCATCTCATTTCCAAATGTATGCATCTAATATAATGAGCACGTAAAAACGACATGGTTATTGGTAGTTGTTGTTAAACTGGTAAAAATAGCGCATACTTGGAATTGGACTCGTGGACATTGAAATTGAGGCTGGTCTCAAGGTCGTAGCGCGGTAGGAAAAGAAGCGTTTTTCATAGATGTAGCATTGATCTACAATAGATGTAGCATTGATCTACAATAGATGTAGCATTGATCTACAATAGATGTAGCATTGATCTACAATAGATGTAGCATTGATCTACAATAGATGTAGCATTGATCTACAATAGATGTAGCATTGATCTACAATAGATGTAGCATTTATCTACAATAGATGTAACATTGATCTACAATAGATATATGATTATGATGTTAGGATTTTCCTCGGTCATACAAAATCAGTGCAAGAAAAAGAAGTCACTTTAAAGGCAATTTGTTTCGAGGCTACAGTCCTTCTGACCTACTTCCGTCTTTCTTCTAATATTAGTAACGATTAAACCTATTTATATTGATTCTTACTCTTGTTGCTTTCTTTTATCCCCCCCCCCCCCCCCCCGTTATGTACTGGGGGGGGGGGGGAGAGGGCGGACGGGGCGCCAGAGGTCTTGGGGCGCCAAAAAAGCTGATAAAAATTCGGGCCTTGTATTCTGGCTATTTGGACCATCTTCGTCGCCATTTACCCTTAGTACGCCACTGCCCCCTCCCCCCCCCCAAAAAAAAATTTGTTTGCTTGTTATCTGTGTTTTATGATTTTCTTCTGTGGTAATTCAGAGGGCTGATATTTGTACTGCATCGCCCTCTGCCCTACTATTTAAATACAAATGGAGATGAAAACTTAAAGGCATATTACCTCAGTCGAATAATATACTCCTTTTTTGTCCTCAATGAAAACCGTGAGTACATGACAGCTGATTTTGAACCTTTGTCCTTTACGCAAACTAAAAAACAGTGGTATTAAGAGGAACAAGAATTCAGACACGTAGCAGACATGAACAAGATGCGATCATATCACCAATAATTTACCTTCTAATTTACAACTTAGCTGGCCTTGCTATTTAATATTTTATCTTTATCACGGACGATGGTGTGTAGCTTGAGTTACAAATGCACGACGGGTAGATTGTGATATCACTGCCCTTGTTGGCATTCGTAAATCACCCTCTAATAGCTAACCTATCTCCCTGAAACCAAACATTTGCTACAAACTTAAAATTAACTAACTCTCATGCCTCTCACAACAAAATAAGCGCAGAAGTCATAGGGTACAGTTAATATAAACACTGTTGATAACAGGTCTGTCGTCGTAACAAAGGTGTATGCTTACGAAGGAAACTTTATGCTACTATTGAGTGGGGTATACGTAAATTACCTTTATAAATCCCGTTCCCTGCCATTATTTACATTTATAAAAAAAAATCTTTGTTTGTTTGAAATCAAACCATTTTCGGAGGAATACACTTAGAAAGTGGGGAAAAAAGAATCAATTCAATTTTCAGAATTTTATATTAGACTATAAGCTTTGATGTAAATTAAGAAAGTTTACGCACTTTCCTGGGGTATATAGATGAACCTGAGTACAGTAACACGAACCCATTAACAATAAATAAGTTGGCAAGCTGGCAATGAGTGGGGGGAAAATTACATCTAAGAGGAACTGCTGTAAGCAAAGTGTGGTAATTTTGCGGCCCAAGGAGACGTATTGTCAAACACAATGAAACAAGACAAGGTCTTGTTGACGAAAATAAATCTTTGAGAGAGCAATTCATAAATATTAGCAATGTGGGGGTTGAAACAATTGCGTTTTCCCTGCCCGTAACAAGTAATAAAATAACATCTCTAGCACGAGAAGGTCGGTCAAGTCGACCTTTCATAAGGAATTTTCCAATGTTTGGCAGATTTTTTTTTCTCTCATTGTAGATAGGGTCCTAAATTAAGGGCCTTATTAAGCACTTTAGAAAAAAACCGTAATGATTTTTTTTTCTTCATATTAACTAACTTTTTGGTTTGCTGATTATCTTGAGTAACTGCAAGGAAAAATGACAACAGTATCATGTCTTTGTAATAAGCAGTACTCAGCATGTAACAAGTTAGTGTGCTCTGTTTTGTAATAATTAATGGGGGGGGGGGGGGCAGGCATACAGGTAGTAGGCGTACGCGTAGACAGAATACTTGAAGTTCAAAACTAAGAAAGACAAAGATAAAGTGACAGACTAATTCAAACGAACTTTCGGAATTTTCATAATGTTTTGACCATAAGTTGCCTGTTCAGGGTCTGTCCAATGCTCGTGTTTTCTGCCCTCCAAAATCGAAAATTATTTTCCTCTTTTGCTAATAATTCATGAAAGTGGCGCGTTTTTTTTTTTTTTTTTTTTTTGGTTGTTGTGTTTATCAGTGTCTGCAACATTCGCAACTTCGAAATCAATCCTACAGATCATGCATATATTTTTCTCGCAGAAATAGCCGAGGTTGTCCGAATGATCGCTGACAAATGTATCACACTCTTACGGTATACGTAAGACTTTTTGTGATATTGACTTATTCACAAATTTTTTTCCCGCTTATATACTTGTCTTTTGTTTTATGTACCTCCTAAAGAATTGTAACGCCTTTACATTTTCTCTTTTATCTTGTAGTATTACACGTGTAGGTATATGTTCCTATAGGTTCTTTGCAATTCTTTATCTTTATATATTTAGAACTATATGGCCAGTAATGCAAGGACGTACCGTTAAAACATATATATGACAAAGTGGAAGGCTTACAACGAACAGCCCATGAGTGGATGACATTTCATTACAATGAGCTAGTTTTATGCAGCCTGAGATCCTGACTGGCACGTTATCAGCTCTATTGTATTTAGATCAAATAATAACAATGCCACCTGGTATATGTTACAATATTTACTGGTTATCATTATGCTATGTTTAGAAAGACTATCTTCCTATCTATGTGACCACTGAATAATACCAAGTCGGAGCTCTATTGTGTTGTTAACATATTTCAATCCTTTTAACCCTTTGAGTTCCAAAGTACATTTATTGGGCATATTCCATGTAAAATGTTAAAAGTAATTTCACTACGCAAAAGCAATATAACCTAAATGATGGGCAAAGTATCGGTTAGATGAGTAACTACCATCAATGTTTCACACAGTTAAAAAATACAAGTAATTTGAAACAAAGCTCTCTTTTAAAATGTCCACCTTAACGCAGTCGGTGATGTGGCGTCTATCGTCATCAGGGATTAAAGACAACATGACAAACCTTGCTCACACCGTGTCCTTTAAAATTATAAGACGTGTCCGACGAGTCAATCGACCTTACTCAGAATTGAATTGTCTGATTAACCAAAATCAACATGATGACTATCCGCTCACATCTGGTGGAAGTAAATTACACAATACTACACAATATACCATATATACTTACTTATAAGATGAGTCCCACTGCAAACAACATAGACCATGATCTGCCGTCGAATAATGTGCCGGTAGATCAGGGTGTATATTGTTTGTTCTACTGGTTACTCCTAACAGATTGGAGAGACCCAGATCTGCCGGCGCATTATGTGACGGCAGATCTGGGACTGTGCAGTTTGCAGTTGTATCTGACTTATAGGCGAATACATACGGTAGGTCAGCATGTGAAAACTAGTTCCATAAACTGGTCCAAAATATAGGATATATATATATATATATATATATATATATATATATATATATATATATATATATATATATATATATATATTATATTTGAGCTTAAATAGGTCAGAAATATTATTTAGATTTTGTCTGTATTTGAAAATGTTGTTGTAGTAAATGTCAGATAATAAAGTTTGATACATTAGACAAGATTTTCTTGTGCAAATGACGTGGAAATGACTGAGAACAAATTCATAAATAACCCTTTCGACCTCATCTTCTTTGCTTCTCCAGTAACACTCCCTGATGTAATCGGACTATCGTTTTTCCACCGTTTTTTTTTTTTTTTTTTTTTTTGGGTGTGTCAGAAACCACACGCTCAAAAACTGGTTGGGCTGAGCCCGCTTTAAAGTATTTTGCATACAAGGCTTTTGGTCATTTCTATTTCTCAGCGGCACTTTCTTTATACATACAGCAGCCTGGTCTTTTCTTTTTCCTTATTGCTGTCTATATAATGAAAATTGTCACTGAAGAACGATAGTTTTACGTGTGTTACAGAGTTTGTTGAGCTGAGGGTACTATATGAATTTTTCGAAAGAGATTTAAAACACATCCAATAACCTAGAAGACAATTATATTTTATCAATATTTCCACTACAGCATAAGTAGAAATTTGCTTAATGATTTATTTATCAACTGGCACCCCATATTGTGTTTGTAGTTAAACTATTCCATCATGCCACAAATATAGCGAAAGTTTTAAAATGATACTCATTGCAAGATTGGGAAAATTTTCTAATGTGAGTTCGACCTTCTGCTAGGCTAGGAGATAATCAAAATTGTCTCGTGGCTTCTGGGATTACCTCCCCTGACCAGAATTCTTCAAGTTCATCCTTTTAATTCCATTGTTTCAATAGGTTTTAGAAACATTACTCCCAAACAAAGTATATTAAACAAGAAAAATGCAGCTAAACTGTGTCAAAAAGTCTGTAATCTTTCATGTGCATATGAATAAAATGTAAGCTTACGGTTTGCAATAGCGGTTAAGAATTAGCTGAATTTTGACGGCTATTGTGTTTTGTTGTTTACAAATCTCTCTCTCTCTCTCTCTCTCTCTCTCTCTCTCTCTCTCACACACACACACACACACACACACACACACTCACACACGCGAACTTTATTTTGGCTCATTAAATGGACTGAAATCTAGTCAATTAGACAAAGCCCAAGGAACTGAGCTGACTTACATTTTGTGGCGTCATGTGCATACTGACTGAAACCGCTTGACGTCATGGACATACTTTGTTGTAATACGACACGTTTTTGGTTCTATGGAAACGCTTCGTTCGATCAGGAAGAAAGATTTTTTTTATTGTTATCAGTGACTCACTTCTCAGCTTAAAAAGTTTCCATTTTTGTGGAAATTCAAATTTTTTTTAAAACTTAAAAATTGCAATATTTCGGAAATGTTCATTAATGTCCACTACATTTGGAGTTAGAACAACAATTAGACTTCTCTTCGTTTGATATTTTAAAAAAATCAATGTTGTGAAATTAAATATTTATATCTTTTCTCATTACATGCACTGAAACGTATATTTAAGTGTGATTTTGTACCACACTTACATTCGTCACAGTCTAACAACTGATAATATCAGAAATTGTTCAGACTTCGGCTCATACAAAAAGAAAACAGGTATATTGTAGTTTCATGATATATAAGTGTTCTATTCAAAATCTTGAAAATGCAAACCCTTTCGTCGACGTACAGCAGTTAGATGCAAACCCTTACGTCGACGTACAGCAGTTAGATGCAAACCCTTTCGTCGACCCTTACGTCGACGTACAGCAGTTAGATGCAAACCCTTTCGTCGACGTACAGCAGTTAGATGCAAACCCTTACGTAGACGTACAGCAGTTAGATGCAAACCCTTTCGTCGGCGTACAGCAGTTAGATGCAAACCCTTACGTCGACGTACAGCAGTTAGATGCAAACCCTTACGTAGACGTACAGCAGTTAGATTATAAACTGGAATTAGTTGTAGTGCATTGGGGCTAAGTATAGAATTTATTGTACTTACTGGTCAATTTGTGATTTGATAATGAGAATATACAATTAGGTTTCATGAAAACCTACATCGTATAAAAATCCATACACTGAGAACTACAGAATAACATATTTTTATTTTAAATATATTCTCTGAATCAGTGATGGAATTCTACGATCCGAAGCTGCTTACTATCAAAATCTATCATGTCTTCACATTGTTTTATATTTTTAATTTCAGAAGGTGGGTTACTTGAATGCATCTGTACAACAGAGGAATGTATGATTGAAAACCGTCCCACGTGTACGGCATTTCACTATTGTTACGTGCAGAAACATAATGGAGAGGTAACTCGAGGGTGCATCGATGACCGGACCCCATTGTTATGTGACAACAAGCCACCTCTTATCCCACGTGACAAGAACTGGCCGGTTCTGGAATGCTGTAAAAACGAAGACTACTGTAATAGCAAGGAAATTAAAGCGTCATATGACATTAACACAGGTAAGAGCTTTGTAACTTTTAAGGATATGTTGGACGAAAAGGGTCAAAATTATCAGCACCGTTACAACGGTATCCAAATATCGCTGCAACTGTATTTATTGCAACGCTAAATTTTGTTGATGAAACGGTAACCGTACTTTTAACACTGGCGTCGTTGGAACGATGTTGCTGTTTTTTTGCAACGGTTTCTATATACCATTACAACGCTATTCACACACCGTTGTATTAGTATATTTGTTTAAAAATGTTGCAACGGTGTATATTTCATTGTCGCAGCAGTGATCATTGCATTGCAACAATAAAAATTACTGATATAACAGTAAAACGGTATATTATATCGTAGCAATAGTATTTTTATTGTTCTAACTGTAATTTATTTTATTGTTGCAGCGCAATAATTACTGTTGTGACGATAAAATACACCGCTGCAACAGCAAAAAAGACTCCTGCAATGGTAGACCTATACAACACAGTTACAATGGAATACTGAAGTCGTTTGTAATGGTATATGGAAATCGTTGCAACAAATATAAATACCGTTGCAACGACACCAGTCTTGAAAATAAGGTTGCAACGGTAAATTGTATCCTTGCAACGACAAAAAATTACTGTGCATCAGCAGAATTTAGCGTTGCAATCATTGTTAGACGCCTTTGCAACGATTTTTGAATGTCCTTACAACAGTACCGGTAGTTTTTACCCTTTCCGTACACCATACAAGAAATCTCACTGAGGTTATGTGGTTGATTATATTCCCATATTAATTATTTATTTAATAAAAATACAAGCAATTAAAATAGATCCATAAAATACTATGAAAAGCAGGAGTATTTACTTAAAATGTTTTGAATCCCTTTATTATTTTAACTTTAAAAAAAGCTGAATTCTTTTTGCGTTTTGTTTAGTGTAGAAAAAAGAGATGTACACCCACCATATATATAGCTTACCAGCCCCCCACCCCCCATTTAAGAACATAAATCCTATTAACAGTCCTCGCATATGTTCTCGGTGCAAATATTGCAAGTACAGTTTTAAATTAACTTCATTGCTGCATGCAAATGTTGTTCACATACGAGGGGTATTTGAAAAGTTCTGAATATTTTGTTATAACTTTTTTGTTTATTTGAATCTGTCAATAAATTTAACGCTGATCCATAGAAAAATTAATGCGCACCGATACCCGAGAAATCCATGTAATCCTTGATAACGCACCGATATCCAAGATATACATGTACTCCATGACAACGCACAGGCGCATAAATCAACCGCCATGACATTCTTCCTGAAGAAGTATAGCATCCAAACTTTGCCACATCCTTCATACAGCCCTGATTTAGCTCCAAGTGATTTTTGGCTGAATCCCGTTATCAAAGATTCGCTGATGGGCAGACGATTTGAAAGCCGCCACGCGGTTTGAAGTGCAGTTTTCCAGTGTATAAACAACATACCAAAAAGTGAATATAAAAAGGCATTTAATAATAGGATAATCAGACTGAGAGAGTGTATAGAGGTACATGGAGACTACTTTGAGGGGATGCACTGTTCACTAATAAAGAGCTTTGTTATACAGTGCACTAATATTCAGAACTTTATCCATCGTATACTGTCACATGAACTCAAATAATTTCAAAATAAGTCCAGAAAATATTTCATAAGAATATGTCGATTTGGTAGATGAATTTTGAGTCTAATAAGCATGATATGATAAGACGTTTAATTCTATTGGATATTCTCAAAGCTGGAAATAAAGATTGTTCTGCTAGTAATTCTATAAGATGAATTGGAACGGCCAGTCTTGTAAATATGTCACGTTGACGCTAGTAATTCTATAAGATAAATTGGAACGGTCAGTCTTGTAAATATGTCACCTTGACGCTAAGCTACAAGTATGGAAATTACAATATTGCGACTTTCTCAGTAGAACCTAAATGTGCTGCTTCAGCACAGACACGTACCTTAACCAAAAAAAATAAAAATATTGTGGTAATTTTTCTCTGTCAACATGTGTAATCTATCAAAGTACAAAGACTGTCGTGTTGTACATGCAAATTTGCGGAAAGAGTACATGTTTTCTTGATGGGATAATTAGTTACCCCATGTCACAAAAAGTTGTATACAATAAATTGTCTTTGCACATATATTTTCTTATGCTCATAAATACGTAGGGACTCAATCCAGTCTTATAGTTAGGGTAGTCTTAACTACGAATTATAACATTCTAAAATAAAAGGAAAGAGAGACAGACAGAAGGAAGAATAATAATGAATGACATACACGTGTGGGTATGCGTAAGCTAATTCCTTAGTCCCCTGAAAAACGATCCTTTGTTTCTACAAAGATTGTAGGCTTATTATGTACTATAATGAATTGTTGAACAATACTGTCTGTACTTTATCGTTAGCAAAACGTTGGGATTCAGATTCAGTTTTCCTGTTCAAAGAAACAGTAAATCCTTTTGAAGATAGAAGAAAATGACCATGAAATACTGTCTATTCTACAAGAAATATTCATATTTTAATCAGAATTATTTATTTTCTATTTATTTTTTTATTTATTTATTTTCAGACAAAACTACTGAAACAAAGCCTCAAGCAGAACTTAACAACCCTTACGTGAAAGAATTGAATGAAAAGCCATGTCCGGATGCAGGCAACACCAAACTTATTAACCCAATTTACATTGCCGTCCCCATTGCAGGAGTGTGTGTTCTTTTGGCCCTAATAATTTTTGCCATGTACCTTCTCAGGAGACGAACTGAATACTATGGAAACTATGATTATCACGAGCAATTAGCAAAATTGTCCAAGAAAGAAAATGAGGCAAAAAGGACAACCACATGTAGTGGCTGCAATGGCGCGTTAAATAGGTGTACAGATAGTGAACGTTCCTCGCAAGGAAGTGAGACAAAACTGTTTTTAAATGCCTGAAGAGCATCTGTTTCAATACATTCATAATCGGTTTCATTTGCACATATATCACTGTGTTAAGAGTGGCATGGATGATAAGTGTGTTTATTTATGGACATATTTGGGTTGCGGGAAATGAGTGAATGGAGAAAAGTGTGCTTGAACCGCTGTTGTTTCGTTCTAAACTCATGTATGTATATATTTTCATATAAATTACATAACCATAACTTAAGTGGTATGAGTGAAAACATTAATGATGGAAAACTAAATGAGCGAATAATGGATGCAAGTAATTAATGAGTTGAGAAGGGATCTGGAAAACATAGTGATAGATGACAACAGCTTATCTATCTTTCCAGTTGCACGGAAGAATTTGGTGAAGGGTGTGGATTTATGACAGTGTTCTCCATAATAAAGAGAGCTCATTAGTCAATCATCGATCAACCATCACAATATTGATCTGGATTGATTATCATATTATGTATACCAAGCATGCATGGCACCTTGCAGTTACTGTAGAAACAACCATCAGCCAATCAGCGACGCGCAATTCATTCATGGCCGAACTGGAGTAAATGCCACGTGATTGGCTTTCAAGCTCAGGGATTGTTTACTAATCTTGATTTTCAACACGAAATTTTTCTATTCATGTGGACACAAAAGTTGTCTCATTTTTCCAAGCTTTTTGTTTTTGCTGACCCTAAATGACCTCTTAGAGAATCGAACATCAGCATACTCCCAGATAACGGAAGTCACCAAGTTTCGCTCCAGTGCAGCCATCTTTGTTTTGACTAAAACTTCAATGCATGTGGATAAGTTCACTTAAGCAACATAGCTCACAGTACAACTGGGATGCACACAAGGACAATAAACATACACAATCTGCACATAGATAAATGAGATATGTTTGTTGTGGTGAAGTGTACCGCCTACAAATTCAGTAGAAATAGTAGCCATACCTCTGTGCCGGTTGGGTTACGTTGTTATATGCTATGTCAGGGAAGGAGGAGGGCAAACAGTTATCAGATTAAACATTGTGTAAGGTATTTGATTACATGATTAATATATGTGAAGAACAATAACAAATAATGCTTCTGGTGCACGTACTTTTTAGATATAAATTAAACGCACAACTCCGCGTGATTACCAATAATTTCTTGTTTTGTTTTAGACTTTTTCCGACTGTGCAAAGTACAATTCAGTGAATAGATTTTTAAAAAAAAATTGATAATCATTAATTCACTTTTTATTGTATTGTTCAGTCTATCATTTTCCCTTTTGTAACGCAGAAAATGTATTTCATTACGTAGAATTTATTAGTGGTTAAGAACAAAGGCTTTAATCACAACCCTTTTTTTGTTACTTACAACGACACTTGCGCTTGCAAAATGAAAGTGACTTGTTGCCATGACTATATAATCGAGAAAATGACCCAAAGAAGAATGAAGATAAATAAGAAATGTTAAACTGTAGAATGACATTTCATAAAACAATGTAAAATCCATTCGAGAAATGGAAAAAAGTTATATTCCATTAAGCTATAATGTGGTAGCACTTTCATGTGATAAAAATCACTTGAAACATATTTTAGAAGTAACTGATTAGTAAAAGTAATTAGCATTAATTTAGAACAAAAACACCCTAAAAAAACAAAAAAAAAAAAACGCATATGTTGCTCATTTTTTTTGTCTTAGTCCGCAATTTTAATACACTGACACAATATAAGTATGTTTCGCTATCTAAGCAAAACTTGGAAAGGAAATATATCTTCTTAGAACCCTCGACATGACTAATCGAGAGGTATAATTACGAGCTTGTCCAAAAAATATTACAACTCTAAAACAATACTGTCTCATCCCAAGGTCACCATCTTTATGGTAAATGTAAGATTTTGGGAGTCTCCAAAAGGAATATAATCTTTTGTAAGACGAAGATGTAATGCAAAAAAAAAAAAAAAAAAAAAAAAAAAAAAAAATATTATCCCGTAATCTGCGCAAATAATAAAAAGTGAAGCTTACTATTCTTTATAATTTATCTGTTTATACAACAAATTGAAAACCTACAAAGGAGAGTAAATTATTAGGTTTCTTATTGCGGCTAGGCTGGTCCTTGTTGCCAAAATGCTTGCTTTGCGTCTATGGTTCTGCTCTACAGTTTCGTACTTTGCATGATTTTTAAAGAAAAAGAATTTCCCGTGTTATCCTCACTAGTTATCCTTGTCTTTTAAAACAAAGACTTGCAAATCTTAGGTATTGTTACAATAACTTTTAATTCCCTTTATTTTGATGTATGATTGATGGGTGTAATTTGGCTTATAGAGTATACAGCTTGGCCTTATTTCAGATGTGGATCTCTCAAAAGAATGCTAGCTCCACTTGGTCATTTTCACTTCCTGGACTTCAAAGGTAAATTTGAAAGAAAAAAAAGAGCCGATAACTTTTTTAACTTTATATATATATTTTATAATTAATTTATTGCACATTTAGAACCTGATATTGTCTACTCTGGCAAAAGTCATTTTCCCTATTTTAATAACTGCTAAAGTTAGTGTACTTTGGACTAGTTCAGGCTCATTTTTCGAGCAATGATAAGCTGTATGCTTTAGATAGCGCATAGTTTCCATAATTACCACATGCAAAGAAATTGCAGCCACGACACATGAAAGTAACATAGAGGTATGCCAACATTCTCTCCAATGTGCATGTTGCCAATGCAAACAACTGAACCTATCCCGGTCCCTCTCTCAGAAGTACATACTAACTGTAGAGCGGAACCTATCTTAGTTTTTGATTGACGCTTTTAGTCTCAGATTGAAGGAAAGGCAAGGACCAAGCCGTTTGCAAGACATGACAGTGTCAGCTCTTGCCGTCAGCTTTAGGCTCATATCACAGTGTAGGGTCGTAAACAATGTATTCTTGAATTCAGGGTATAATATTGTACATGTTTTGCACATACATGTGTCGTTTATAAATCAAAAGCTGTAAATATATTTTGAAAAAGTGTAGAGTCATAGCCCATATGTTGATGTACTATCAGTTGTAATATAATGTAAATAAAATGGGTACGGTGATTTGGAAATTTGCAAGAACTTTATATGTGTACACGCGCAGAGAGAGAGAGAGAGAGAGAGAGAGAGAGAGAGAGAGAGAGAGAGAGAGAGAGAGAGAGAGAGAGAGAGCAGAACAATATATGAAGTTATAAATATATTTTAGAAGTATATCCAAGCCGCGCCTAGTCATATTTCTAAGCGGCATTTTCAGAATTGTGACAACTTTTGCATGAAAACTCCTTTATTGAAAACAAAAAATGAATCTCTGAAGCCAACATCATCTATTTCACATAGGTGCATGATTTGCTTAAAATTTACGCTAACTCTTACATTCAGTCGTCTAAATTGCATTGTTTTGTGATTACTTCTTTTTATAAAATTTTGTGCCAATTCTGATGGCATTATTTAATAAATATGTTATACATCTCCGCTATAGGTTGCTGAATTAACAGGTTTTTGTTTGAAACTTTTTCCTCCATTTGATCTTTCATTTGTGATTATATTATTTCTCTGAAAATTTTCTGTATATAGTTGATGAATAGTTTGCTAGAATAAATAAATAAATAAATAAATAAATAAATAAATAAATAAATAAATACAGTTTTAACGTTCGCTTTCAATCATTGGAACATATTTTTTTATTATTGTGCAGCCTGATAGAAAAAAAGCACTTGAAAAATATGTCGTTGTAAATGTTGTTCAAACATGTAGGGGCAGATAATCTAGATAGGCTTCAATGATGTTTTCAGCACTTAGCTTCAGGTAATGAGAACGATTTGCTTTAACATATGTATTTAATGTGAATTTGGTACAAATTGAACTGTTGCTGGTGTTAGTGTTTAAAACGTGATATAACTTAAACGCTGCTGAACAAATTATGAATAAAACATGAGTACAATTTGTATTGTTCTTTTTTTATTTTCTTTATTTCTAAGTCTGTCTATTTGTTTGTCTGTATGAGTGTATGTATGCAGTTTCTTAGACACACATATCTTCTCTTTTCCTGTCTGTTTCTGAGCGCAAAAATGCCACGTACATAGCCACAATCTCTCTGTGTGTATCTTTCTGTCTCCCTCTCTCTCTCTCTTTATTGTGAATTAAAAACGTGCACTTATGACGAAAGGAAATATTTCAATCAGTCTCTCCTTTTGTTTGTTTTACTGTGTACAGGTATTTGTAGCTATGTCTTTATATTCATCTCCTTCTCACTTAAATATACAGATATCCAGCAACTCAGATTTAATAATCCAATTTGTATTGTCGCCACATTAATTACAAACAGTTATACATTTTATACAAAACCTCAGGAAGTAAATAACAGAACTATATTTGAACCATTGTTTACAAATATTGTCAAAGAACACAAGAAAGGCGCATAAATACACAAGTATACACAAGTAGTTCCTTTATGGTATTATGAACTTCCAGTTTTCCGTGTCACATGATCCAGGAACCCCGGATGGCTGAGCGGTCTAAGGCGCTCGCCTTTACAGATCACTCACATCTCACCTCCATCCGCGTGGGTTTGAGTCTTGGCTCGACCAATGTGGGTATGTGAAAAAGCTTGCCTGTAGTTTCCCGTAGTTCGGTGGTTCTTCTCGGGGTCCTCGGGGTCTATTCCTCCACCGTATATACTGGCCGCCATGTATGGCCTATCATGTGCTAAAAAAGGCGTTAAACCCCAAAAATCACAAATCTCGTCACATAATGCGATTGTAACTTATTTAAACGCTTGTTACAAAGACTTGGTAAAAAAGAAAATTTAATTATATATCTGTAATAACCGTCTCTGTATATAGTAGCTAAGCAAATTTTTGGTATATAATTCAAACTTGGTTCATGATATTTGACTTGCTAACTAACCAAATTCAGTTTATTGACCCTTCATTTTTTAAAATCTTATATACCTTTTAAAGCATTTTAACATCTTTACCTTTCATTGTTGACATTTTAGGAGTACATGTTTACTTTTCTATGGAAGAGTTTATCTTCCGAAAGGTTATAGCAAGCAATTTCTACCATTACATTTTTAATCGTCACAATATAGCCAGGATTCTGCTGATGTGCCCTTAAACCCATTACACGTGTACCTACCTACCTACACGCATGCATACATACATACATACATACATACATACATACATACATACATACATACATACATACATACATACATACCAACGTACGTACATACATACATACATACATACATACATACATACATACATACATACATACATACATACATACATACATACATACATACATACATACGTACGTACATACATACATACATACATACATACATACATACATACATACATACATACATACATACATACATACTTACATACATACGCATATCTATTTATGTTATGATTATTCACAGAATACATCAACGTAAATATCGTAGCAATGAATATTCTTCAAAGGTAACGTCCTCAGTGTGCTGTTGTATGGTTCTGAGTGCTGGAAAACAACAGCTTCCATCGAAAAGAGGCTGGAAACATTCCAAACCAAGTGCCTTCGCGAAATCAGAAGAATTTTCTGGCCCAGCACCATCTCAAATGAAGAACGCCGAGGAACAGCTGGTGTGGAAACCATCGCATCGCAGATGAGATGAAGACGATGGAGATGGCTGGGGCATAATGCCATCCACTGCAATACCCAGAGTAGCCCTTCGATGGACACCACAGAGAAAGAGAAAGAGAGGCAGGCCAAAGGAAACACGGCGACGGACAACATAGAAAGATCTCAAAAGCAGCGTCCTGACCTGGGAAACAACACCAAGGGCAGCGGCTGACAGGCAGTAGTGGCGCTTCCTCAACGTCGCCTCAAGCACCGTCCGCCGCGGAGAGGATTGATTGAATGAATGAATTACGATTTTAAATGGTGCATTTTATATAGCCGAACTGTCTAGGTCACCCAGTCGACTGGACAAACTCTTGTCCAGACACTGAACTATACCTATAAAATATGCAAGTAATAACATTGACACCTACCAGTATACATAGATCAGGCTCAACACGAATGTAAATATTTATGTCAACAAAACATAGACTGACCCAGAAATAGGGTGGTCAGCTGGCATACATTTTTAACTTTTATTGCATACCCATTTAATTTAACATGGTTGATCTGGTCTTCTACATGGGTGTTCAGTACCCGGACTTAAATGGCTACAAATATCATAAACCGGTAACTAGTAAAATCTGTGTCTCCCCATTAATTAGTCGTAAAGCGGAGTGCGTAACAGTTAGAGCACGAAGCAGGGAACCAGACTAATGTGTGCGTTGCCTCAGGGGAAAAAAAGAAAAAGAACGGATACTCTGTACTTTCATTGAGATGGAGGCAGTGGCGTACTAAAGGTAAATGACGCCCGGGGCGACGAAGATGGCCCAAAGGGCCAGAATACGAGGCCCGAACTTTTATCAGCTGTTTTGGCGTCGAGACCTCTGGCGCCCAGGGCAACCGCCCCGTCCGCCCCGCCCCCGTTAGTACACTGCAGGATGGAGGATGCTGTTTATTTGCGGTCTCACGAGCACAGGAAGTGTGACTGCAGTTGTCAGCGAAAACATATCCCTACACCATATCAAACTCGTTCTTTCCGCAGACTCGGAACAAAACACGTGTGCAGTTTTGTGAATGCACTATTTTTAGATGCACGTGTGCAGCGCTCAGACCGATTAAGCTGCAACAGAGTGCACTAATAACTTGTAATGCAATCGTGTTGCTGAGATTTTTCTGTTTACATCTTGCCAATAACACAAGCCCCCCCACCCCCCCCCCCCCCCCCCTTGATGAAAGCATAGACTGGCTCATATTTTTAAACAGCGTGCCATAAGATCTGTGTAGGACTGTACCTGTGTGATTAGGTTGGACAGCAGTCGATTGGAATACATGTATTTGTTATGAGATAATTGATTGACTTACGCGGCGTCTATCAGAGAGGTCAAATTGAAACGGCGTACTAGGCCAAATGCAAGATGCAAACAAAATCAAAATCTAGTTTGTATGGTAAATCAATACATCAAAACTTATTTGATCGAATTCATTCATGTTACATGTCCAACTGTAATACTGAAAGTTACGATGATTAAAATTAATGTACGGCCGTTGTAAACAATAAATCATATGCAACTCTTTGTAATGCGATGTATGATTGGAGATTGCCAGGGTCAATTTAAGGCCAACGAATTACATTCTTTACTCATTTATCAGCCGTATCCGACTGCTAACTCTAGAACAAGGCCCCGTTTTCACTAAATTTCTGAAAATTCTGTATCTAAATGAGATTGTACATTATCTTTCCTATGATATTTCTGACAATATTGTACATTATCTTTCCTATGATACTTCTGACAATATTGTACATTATCTTTCCTATGATACGTATGACAGTATTGTACACTATCCAGGGCCGTCGTAAGGGGCGGGCGAAACGAGCGACCGCTCGGAGCGCCAAGCCTGGGGGCGACATTTCGCGGAGTTTGCGGTATTTTTGTCCGAGTGAGGGCGCCAAAGGCAATGCTTGCCCGGGGCGCCGTTTCGTCCAGAGCAAACTTGCGACGGCTCTGACACTATCATTCCTATGATACTTCTGACAATATTGTACATTATCTTTCCATTGATACTTCTGACAATATTGTACATTATCTTTGCTTTTATACTTCTGACAATATTGTACATTATCTTTCTTATGATACTTCTGACAATATTGTACATTATCTTTGCTTTAATACTTCTGACAATATTGTACATTATCTTTCTTATGATACTTCTGACAATATTGTACATTATCTTTCAATTGTTACTTCTGACAATATTGTACATTATCTTTGCTATGATACTTCTGACAATATTGTACATTATCTTTCTTATGATACAATATTTTACACTGTCTTTCTTATGATACTTCTGACGATATTGTACATTATCCTTTCTTGGATACTTCTCACAGTATTATAATTATCTTTCCTACGATACTTCTGACAATATTGTACATTATCTTTCCTATGATACGTCTGACAGTATTGTACATTATCTTTCCTACGATACTTCTGACAATATTGTACATTATCTTTCCTATGATACTTCTGACAACATTGTTCATTATCTTTCCTGATGTTGAATCATTAATACTTGCTAAATGTTCCCTTCAAATTAATTGTTACCAAAAAGTTGGAAGATATTAAAGAATCTTTATTTATGGAAGAAAATTCGAGATATTTAGTGAAATCGGGTCCAGATATATCGTAACATAATGAACTAACATACGCTGTTCGTTTTACTCACAATTTCAAGCGAACACCGCATACATTGATTGTCATGCGCATTGTACGCCTGGTATATCATAGGCTATGCCGTGCACAGCTGGGTGCGCATTATACGCGAGAAACGACGGTAGATATCAATCTGTTGCCCCAGCAGATATGACTGCACATTGTATGCCGGCATATCTGGGCTATTCCGTTCACAGCTGTAAGCGTATTATACGCGAAAAATAAGGTAAATATCAGTCTGCTGTCTTAGCAGAGATAACTGCGCATTGTATGCTGGCATATCTGGGACTATGCCGTTCACATTTGGGTGTCCATTATATGTCTGAAAATACGGTAGATATTAATCTATTGTATCAGCAGAGATGAATGCTCTTTGGCATTTCTCTCTTAACTGGCTGCCATTTTTTGTGACAGAATTCTTAGAAAATCTTCGCACACCCTGCTCATTTTGCAGAATGGACTTATTCATGTTATGGATATGATCTATTATAGCGGTCATGTTATTGGAAACTACTATAACTGAAGGTTTGTACACTTTGTTTTCAAACTGGAATTATAGTTTTCGATAAAAAAATATGTTAAAAAACCCCACCGATATAAGCTCATCTTGCGCGTAATATAACACTTTTCTATTACACTTACTTTAGTTGCGATACACAGAACATTTTGACAAGAAAATACTATCCAAGAATGAAGCGCGTTTATAAGCACAGATGATGAGATGAATATTGGATTTTACGACCAATCGGCTAATGGAACACAACTGCGAATATTACGCGCTTTCTGATAGGTTTAACGTTAAGATTTGCTGCAATAAAGTTCATAGTCTGTATACAAACAACTGGGCTGACCGAGTTCATGTAACTATGTAACCGTCGCTCTGTTTGGACTGATTGGACATATATGTAAGAAACATTTTTGTTGGTCGACATCAAAGTTATATATAACGTCATCAGTCGAACCATACGTCGCACACGTCTATAATTCAACTTCAGAGAACCATACACAGATACAGGAAAGCCTGGCAACAGATAACGTAGGATAGTAGATGTGGAATTACTTTTCAAAGGAAATTAATTAAATCGTTACTTGCAAAGTTCAATACAACGAAAAAGATTATCCTTTCATGGCAATACAAATAAAATATTGATAGCGTTCTGTTTTTACAAACAACGCTGTGTCTTGCAAAAGAGGAGTCGTCAAGGGTGTTAAATCGTGCTTGAAAAAATGTATGGGAATTCCTTATAAAACTCCAATGTGGCGGAAATGCTGTAAAAATTTCATTCCATCAGCTTGAATGAGCTATGTACAGTCTATAAAGTTAATGATATACTGCTGAAACAAATTAAACCATTGTTACGTCATAACACCCCTGTCTCGTTGTACCACAGATAATTATATTTTCGACAATATTTCGAAAACATTTTGGAATGAGTTTTAAATTGAGAATAGCAGTTTTGACGATGATGAAGATTTGAGGACTTTAATAGTGCTTTTAATATTCCAAACTTCTGTCTTACTGGTGCCCGTAAAACACAATTTGCGTAAGTAAAAAAAACCTATTAAAACACTCTTAGATTCTTTCAGATAAAAAGAATAATAATAATAATAATAATAATAATAATAATAATAATAATAATAATAAATTCTTACTCATAAAAACAAGAAGGTCAATTGCAGCCCTTCTTATCTTGATCTTCTCGATCTCGATTTGTTTGATGCTACATTACACTGACACCAATATACCGCACAGCGTCAGCAGTGACTAAAACAATTGTTTCACAAAAAAATAAAAAAATAAAATTAAAAAATTGCCCGTACTAAGATTGAAAAAGTTGGTGTTCAGAATATTTAGCAGTTGTGATTAATAGTTATGGTAGAATATTCCAACATTTGATGATAATAGTTATGGTAGAATATTTCAACATTTGATGATAATAGTTATGGTAGAATATTCCAACATTTGATGATTCTTGGCATGGTAGAATATTCCAACATTTGATGATTCTTGGCATGGTAGAATATTTCAACATTTGATGATTCTTGGCATGGTAGAATATTTCAACATTTGATGATAATAGTTATGGTAGAATATTCCAACATTTGATGATTCTTGGCATGGTAGAATATTTCAACATTTGATGATTCTTGGCATGGTAGAATATTTCAACATTTGATGATTCTTGGCATGGTAGAATATTTCAACATTTGATGATAATAGTTATGGTAGAATATTTCAACATTTGATGATTCTTGGCATGGTAGAATATTTCAACATTTGATGATTCTTGGCATGGTAGAATATTTCAACATTTGATGATTCTTGGCATGGTAGAATATTTCAACATTTGATGATAATAGTTATGGTAGAATATTCCAACATTTGATGATTCTTGGCATGGTAGAATATTCCAACATTTGATGATTCTTGGCAAAACAAATAAAATTTTTACTGGCAGTTCTGGCATAAGCAGAGACTTGTACAAAAACCTTGTGCTGTTTACAGAAAATTTATTTAGCTTTTAAATAACAGCAGCTATGACTTGATTTAATTAAGGTATCGGACCACTAATTATTTTACAGCCAGGGAACCAGTCTACTGGTGGGGAATAAAAAATAGAGTACTAAATCTTTTGAGACGTGTCCATTGGGTAATAAATGGGTTCAATTTTGTTCCATTATTAATTTCACAAACTTCAATCTATGTACTATAGCTGACAAAAAATATTTACTTTTATTTGGATATCCTGTATTTAATTTCCTAATGTCAAAATAGGATATGTACTCTTGATGCGAGGCTATTATTAGGTGCAGGCCAGGGATCCCCCCAGTATAGCATCACGAGACTCGAAAACATGCTCCGAAGCACTTGATTTTTAAGGCTGAATTTTTTTTCTCTAACTTTAATGAATGGATCCATGTGTGGTTTGTATGCCAAGCTAGTGAAGAATTTATTTTAATTTTAAAATATATTAAAATTAAGTTCTATGGGAAATGAATTAGTGGTCCGATCCCTTAAAGACGAGGAAATGCATACAATAAAGGTAACTGAGATATTACCCCTCAATTTGACTGTCGCTGTCACACCCACCCACTGGTGTCATTACTCGCATAATGAAATCCTTTTCACGCAAAGTTTCAAAGAAAGCATATTAATGAAAATACAATTTTAATTTCTATGTTAAATATCAATGATATATCCGAGAGATATCACAGACTAATAAGATCGAACCGCATTTCGAAACGCAATATGAAGACGCGTGTTCTTGTGGCAAACTCGCAATATGGCTGCCACCATTGTTCTCTCACTTAATCGCTCGCCGCTACGTAATGTTACCGAGATCTTTTGATCACGTGGTTAGTTGCGAATCTCTGTGTAATAGACGTCTCTGGAATTAGGTATCAGGTCCGTATATTCAAGCTAATTTTTTATTTTTTTATTTGATCAAATATTAGCAGGGATTTTTTTAAGTTCTCTTTTTCAAAACCTTTGTAACAAAAATGTTTTAATCTGTTTTCCAGTATACTTTGGTTTAAAGACTTTCAAGACAATGTATTTATTGAGGTCATACTTCCTGGAGTATAATCACAATCAGACGTAACAAACATGGCATCCAGTTTTTGAATTTTGTTTAAGTTCATCCTGTAATACCTGGAAGTGGCAATCCCAAACTGCGCAAGCATGTTCTAAAACCCTGGAAAGTTAATTCTTCGCATTTTGTGGGGAGGATAAGTTACATCTTAATATGCATAACGTCCGATTTGCCTTGGTGCATAGTTCTTGACTTTGAAGGTTTCACTTTAGATCACTAGTAATTGTGACGCCTAAATATTGTTTTGGTTGAGATTTTCCAAAGAACTTCCTTCCAAGGAATATGACATGCTGATTTTATGAAGAAAACAAAAATGTCTTGTCATTTGCATTATATTGCATTTTTTAGGTTGGAATCGCATTTTCCTGCCCATTGTCCTAGTTTATCAGGGTCATTTTGTATGATTTTAGTATCCTGCGTGATTTGAATTGATCTGTAGCTTACACAGTCATCTGTAAATAGGAGAATTTCTGCATAAATTTAAATCATGATGGCATTAATGCTAAAGGAGAAAAACACTGTTCCAAGTAATGTGCCTTGGAGTATTCCAGAAGCTACATTGGACCAACCAGATTTGGAGCCATTTACCACCATGTATGGTTCTCGAAAGCATAAAAAGAGTCTATCCAGTGCATGGTTTTGCTTGTAATGCCGTAATAAAATAATGTACTCTTTAACAATTCACGAGGAACAGTGTCAAAAGCTTTTTCCAAGTCGTGTATACTTGGTCACCCTTATTTAAATGTTTCGCCTAATCATCAGAAACACAACTCATTTGTGTTTCACAACTGTGACATTTTCGGAGGGCATGTTATTAGAAAAGATTTTATAATTTTCCAGTTTTCTTCATTATCTCTTATATTTTCAAGACAATTTAAATATTTTAATCTAGCAAAGTTACCATTTTCAGATCGCATAACATAAGAACCTCCTTTACGTAACAAATACAATATTTTTATGACATTGTTTTTTTAGGTGACACCAGTACGGTCAAAGTACAAGCTATAACATAATGGTCGCTAAACCGAGGGGCCCGGGGGCAGTGTTCTTAAGTGGCGCCCCTACTTTCCAACAGAGAACAGTTTTTATGTCAGTTGCCAACATCCTCCTTCTCCTCCTAAATATACTTTTTTCTTAAGAATTGCCCCCATTACACTAAGGTGAAGGTGAAATACTATGAAAATTTCAGCTGCAAAAACAAAAAAAAAAAAAAAAAAAAAAGAAAAAAAAAGCTCCTGACGGCGCCCCCTTCGTCTGGCGCCCGAGGGCAATTGCCCACTCCCAACCCTCCCCTCGCGCCGCCACTGGGTAATGGACAGCATTAGTCAAGGTTACTTTCAATTCCCTATATGACAAAATCTGATAGTTTGAGTAAACCAATGATGTTTCTTTATCATCATCGCCGGTGACTCTTTTTGAAAATCAGCAAAAAGTTAAATGCAACGTGAAACAAAAAAAATCAATACTTTGAAAGGGTAAATACTTAGCGGGCAATTCATAATCTTTAATACACTTCCAGTAAGCTCCTCCTCTCTGTTTTCAGCAAAAGGTAATAAGTCTGTATCCACGCCCAAAACCTATGTAGTTTTGAATTTTTTAAAATACAAATTACCCATAATTAGCCTTTACATATGTACACATATCTATTTTATATAGTCATTATTCATCCAGCTAGTTAACTCATTCAATTTTAACTGTCCTTTTTTGTTTAGCATGACAACTCATTTTAGTCTGCGACATACGACTGAATTTATTTTGTAAAAATAATTAAATGAACAACTCACAATTTGTACAATTTTCTATGAAAATAAAAGTCTGTTTTTAATATTTCTCGAATAAATCTGTATTCCTCTAACAGGGCTTCACTCATTACAAATCGTCAATAAACAAACAAAAAAGCACGTGATATTCAAACGGGTAAAGCTTCGTTTTCTGCTTTCTTTGCTATAATAATGTTCTCACGTGTTATCTTATCAGAAGTAATTTAATTCAATAGGAAAGGAAACTTTATATAAATTTATTCAACATGACGTAGGTGTTGAGCGTAGTTTGCTGAGTTAGAGTTTATATTAAGATGTCAAATGTGAACATTTTTTATTTGATCGGCGACTTAACTTTATGTTCTATAAAGATATAACCTTTTATCTAGAAGTTGGCTATAGTCATCCTGAAAACGTGAAAAAAACCTACTTTGACAGAGTTTAGTTAGACACGTGAGCGGCATGCAACCATGATCAACTATAGGTGTTCGGGAGGGCCGTCGATGCTATATGCAAAATGATTTGAAATTTCACAGCCCCGCCCTCCCCTAAAAACTGACCTCTATGCTGTTTAAGAAACTTACTTCATTGTCAACTAAATTACCTTAAAGGTTTACAAAAGTTTGATATTTCCCAATACCTTATAAAAAACGCACAATAGTCAAGAACTGTTAGGTTACATATTAATCCCTATTTTCAGTAATAATATTTTTTTTATGTCCCTTTGACTTCAAGTTCAGTAAGTTTACATTCATTTTCGCTTGTAATTAGTTCATTTGTATTCATTATAATTTTTCCCCCAATGAATCTTTGTTTATTTTTCGCTCATTTGCTTTCGTTTTCGGTAATTAGGCATTTTCTACTTCAGTCATACCATTTTGGAGTCCCCCACTATGACCTAATTATCTTGGCGAGAAAATCGAAAGTAGACATAGTGAAAGTTCAGTGCAGTTTCCCAAAGTCAACCCGTTCAGATGGGCTAAATATAGCGTTCATTTCATAAACTTTTTAAAAAATTTATTTTAATTTAGGATTCATTTACATCTAATCTAATAATTTAGTTTATTTTCTTGAACGTACATTTTCGGTTGCAATTTGTTCAATTTTATTTGGTTCAATTTTGCTTATTATTTTAATTTTTGGTAATTAGGCATGTCCTACTTGTGCCACACTCTTACCTAGCCCCTAAGTATGACCTATTTATCTTTTCTAGAGAAATCAAATAATATTACGAGAGCAAAAGACTTAAATACAGTTGGCCTACATTTAAAAAAAATAGTTATTGGTTTACGTTATATTTCGGTGTCTTAAACATAAAAAGCGATCAGAATGTCCCAGAATAACTATACCAACAGCTTCACAGTCAATCATAAAGGATTAAAATAATATTTTTCGGTAATTATTGTGGAGTAATCTTGAAGAACTGGTTTATCTTTGGGAAAAAAATCGAAATAACATTAAGGGAGCAAAAGACTTCGCAGTGGATCATAGACGATTTAGAAGACAAACACAAATAGCTGAGCGGGAACCCAGGTCCCCGTAACTTTCTTCGGAATGTCACGTGCTATTAGCTGTGGTAGCCAACTTTACGATCCGTGAATACAATCGACGGTTACAAATCTCTGAAAGTAGTGTACATCTAATCGAAATAATTGGGAAGCTAATATCATAGGCGTAACTAGTAAAATCTGTGTCTTTCGATTGGTTAGTCAATGACGTCATTCGCACAACAGTGATGTCATTCTCATAACGGCTAGTTTATTAACTTACTCTGAACTGCAGTGATTGGTTGGATCTTCCCATCGACGCGGTGCATCATGGGAAAAAAACTTTCATTTGAAACATCTTCGAATCTTTCCGATGCGAGTTGCATAACTTCGACTCTGTGAAAAAGTAATCGTAGTGAGATCTTCCAAAATTGGTAAGTTTTTGAAGGACGAACATCCGGCTAGATACGAAATATAGATCCTCATAATGAAAGACAGGCGTTGAAAATAACATTTACGATGCTTCACCATCTATGAAATACCTTCACTTTAATTTTGAACGTAATTTTTTTAAATTTAAAATAAAAGCAAAATGAAGAAATCAAAAAATTGTCGTAGCCTTAAATTATTACTTACTTTGCCAGCAGTGATGATGAGGGCAGTAAAATATGGCCACTATTTACATCAGTTTTTTTTTCTTTGTGGCACGCGAGGGAAAAGACTGAGGACGTTCCGAGTGTACTTTCACCAAGATGGAGGATGATAGTTTTCTGAGGTTGCCACGCCATCGTGTACGCTTTCTCCAGCATGCTATACAAAATCGCCAGATTCTACACCAAAGGCACATAAGAGCAAAGAATCCTACAAGTTGTTTCTCCAGCAGGTTACACCAACTCTTTAGATTACAGCACTGTGGCGCAAAGGCATTATCCCACGTATGGGAGGTAACCCAATGTGAGGAGTAAAACAGAGTAATAAAATCTTTCATAATTGGTGTTGGATATAAAAATGTCACCCGAGGGTAAGACGTTTTGCTTTACCGAGTGTCTGACAGAAAATTCTGATCCGGAGGGTGGAATTTTCCGCTCCAACACAGATGCATAACGAAGGAATTTTTTTCTCTCACATTCCTGGCTACAAAGTGTAGAAGCAAAATGGCACCCCGTTCATACAGAAAAAGATTAAAAGGAAAACTATCCATTCAGATTTCTTGAATATTTAGAAAGAACGTATAATGTTTGATTTACACGGAAAATATTTATGTGTAATCTTGAATATTTATGTGTAATCGTGAATATTTCTGTGTAATCTTGAATATTTATGTGTATTTATGTGTAATCTTGAATATTTATGTGTAATCTTGAATATTTATGTGTAATCTTGAATATTTCTGCGTAATCTTGGATATTTCTGTGTAATCTTGGAAAGTGGTTAAAACGCGAATCAAAGTGGTAGAAACATAGCAGGCAACCTTGACGTCATGTACGTCGTGACACAATATAAATAAGTCAGAATGTCGAAGCTCCAGTCAAAATGCTAATTTAACATCATGTGATGTAAGACAACAGTCATGGGCTGAAAGATAATGATATTCTTAATCGTTGTTCAACGTTGAAAAAGCATGGTCATACACATATAAGAGTGCGAAAAGCTATGTAAGCACAAAATGGGAGCCTCCCTTATAGGCAACATTTTAATTATTTTCTGAAAATGCTTCTGATTGTGTGACCAGTAAAGATTTGTTGGCAATTTATGATTTTTAATGTTTAAACGAGTATAAATAGTCCAAAATATCTGAGTGATTGTTGCTTCAGTGGTCGCTATATTAAACACACTCTCAGGTTAGTGTAGAGTATGCACCCAATATTCGTGTCAAATTCTGGTGAATTTTCTTGGTGTTTGATTATTGACCCGTGCCACACATGCAGTACGGGTGTCCTGGTCACAGTGTCACTGATAATTTAATTTTTTCCTTACGTTTAGATTTTACAATATTTTTCAAATGCTTGGTTTGCAGCAATTAATTTCTCACTGAACCTTCTATTCATATAGCCACCAATTTTGGCCACCCATATCCTCTTCAGAAACAAATTTTAATTTCTTATTTCAGTGGGTATAACAAAGTTAAAAAATGTCATAATATCATGAACTATTCTATAAAAAATTATTGTTAGATATCGCTGAGAAAACTTTGAGATTTTCTTAAATAAGAGAAATAACTCGTGCTTTAAGAAAAAATAAATTTTCAGGTGAAATTTTGTATGAATTTAGTTATTTTTAATCCATTCTATTATCTCACTATCTCCACTTCTGACAAAATTATTAATAGTATCATAAGCATGGTAATATACAATCTCCATCTGCGGAGAAATCTATTAAAATTCAGTGAAACTGTGGCCTGACCTAGTGAAACTGTGGCCTTAACGAACGCACCACATAACGCTTACATTCAGGTAAGAGTCCTTTCGTATCCCTAGACACGAGTTATATCTCGACTTCTATCCGTCTTTAATGCTAAACTTTGTTTGCAATAAACTTAAAATATCGTGCAATGGGGTTGTCATGCTTTCTGCGAATCATTCTTCTAATGATTATAATAATCATCATTGAAGAAAAAGATGAAAAGATAAATGCCGAATACATTGCCTCATCGAATGCACATGAAATTTAATGATTGGCGAAGGCTAAAAAAGATGATAAAACAAAACGTTTCACGACATTTTTTAGACAAATATATATTGTACAGATTTACACTGCTAACTACAGCAAAATATATGGACAATTTCAAGCACGCGTATTTAGAAAGAGCATTGCAATCGGTCAATACATAATTTTGATGGTTTCCTTTTTACAATTAAGTTCTGATCGTGACCCACTTCTTCAAACAGCATTAAATATTGACAATATATGATGGAACATACTTTGGCCAATGATCGCCTTTGTGATTTACTGGATCAGTTAGAAAGAAATATTATCAAACACTGACTCTCTTTGATTTCTTTAAATAACCGAGAGGCCCTTATTGGCCCCTTGATACTGAGAGGGCCAACCAATATTATCAATACTACGCATGTCACGATATTGCAGTGTCTTTACAGTGTTTTACAAGAAATAAAACCATTTCATCCCGAGACTTTGTCAATAAAACCCTATCAATATTAATACAATATAGTAGACTGGTGCCAAGAGACCTATGCATTTAGTCTACCCAATACTGATTTTCAATCATAATGAAATACCACGGGAAAAATGTAATGGTGTCTATTTTGTGAATGTTGAATGAATGACGGAATTCGCATTTGGCTGAGATGCCGTAGAATGGTTCATGGAGACAAAATATTGATGAATGGCTGCCTACGAATAGGATAGAGGGGGCCAGAATATTGGACGTATAATGCTTTATGCTCCTTCGTGTCTACAAGGATACGAAACATATTTAATCTTCAATCATTTTGGAGCTCAATCTTAATAGCTGTGGCCTATCTTATTTTGGAAAACGAATAATAAAATCAAAAATGTTAGAGACGGGCGCCAACTCTGTTTGCAGTTAAATGGTAAATACACAGAGAAAAGATCTCCGATTCTGATCAAGGTTTTGCAACAAATGAAAAATCCTAACAAAAACAGACGTTTTGGCTGGTATATGATATAATTTGTACACAGTGCAGTTATCTGGAGCTGTATCGTTGATCATCTCTGATAAATGTGATTATTAGATAGGAATGTCATTTTCTTTAAAGTCGGTTTTATAGACAGAGGAATTCGAATGTCATTAAGAAACATATGCAAGATCAAGAGTAATTTTTGAACAAAATATATTTCCCCTTCAAATTATTCCTACTTTTCAATGGCAGTATCGACCCTTGAAGAAAATAAAGGCACAACTCGGAACGAAATGATCCCACAAAAAACAAAAAAAAAACACGACAACAACAACAACAACAACAACAACATCCCAAAAGAAAATAAACAACAAAAACAAAGAAAGAACAAAACAGCATATTTTAGCACTGGGAGGGGAGTGGGGAACGGGGAGATTGGAGAGAGGAAGCAACAGTGGACGGGTGAACGGTATTCGGTCGAATCTTTTCAAAATCAATATCGATCGATACCATGCAAGAGGCACACAGGCGGCTCATGCAGGATTTGACAATGATTCCAAGACAAACACTACACCACTATAGACTATTTGACCCCAGTGTCAGCCTCGTTTAGAGTAGTTATCATGTTTTTTTTTTAATTTGTATTTTTCATCCCATCGTAACAAACTATTTAAACAAAATTGAAAACCAAAGGACCATATATGCTGAAGAAAGCAGTTAAAATTTGGTACTTTGATACTGTTTGCAAATGCCTTATAAAAAAATTCAAATTTAAAAAAAAAAAAAAATCTGTAAAAACACAGTTTTGAATCGAACAAAAACGCCGCTACGTAGCAAAATGATGTCTCTGTTTTGATCATGTAGCTGGCACGTAGAAGGGTAAAGTGCTGCCCAGTTATAGTCTGTGCTTTCCTTCAAATTCTCGTGTTGTATTCGCTTTAAAGAACACCTTGCAATATCTGAGACCCCAAGAGTCAGAATCAGAATCAGTTTTGCGCAAATAGGCCAACGAAGATAAATGTCCAGCAGACGGCGATTTAATGCAAATCAACAATAATTGACATAGTCATGACATCATAATACTGGTTAGCGAGTGACAACCTTCAAACAGCTTGCATATCATAACACTGGTTAGCGAGTGACAACCTTCAAACGGCTTGCAAATGCTACTGTCTGTTTGAAAATGCACCCGTGACTAACTTCGGATATGTAAAAGGACACTTTTAGCTTCCAGTCATGCACATTTAGAAGAGTGGAAATGATCGCACCATACATAAATCGTACCTTTGTCAATTTAATCATTCTACATCAAAAACAAATATGAAAGCGAATCCTTTCGTAGACTGGCAATCAGCTATAGTTATTATTTAAAAGGGACTATATCAGGTCTACACACTGAGCGAATGGATCACGGTCTACATCCAGGATCTCCAAACTTTGATAGCATAATACGTTGTTTGTTTGCAGTAAATCGCTGTTCGCCGTATATGTTGCGAAAATAAATGTAATCGTAAAATAGTGAGGAAATGATGGAAAGATTACAATAAACAATACACGTAATCTTAAAACTGGTAAATACAGCAAAATGGAGTGAAGAACCCGTAAATATCATGTAGTATATTGCGACCTTTTATACACGCATTAAAATAAAACAAGGATACATTTCTTGTCGTGTTCTTGACATTTGATTCTCCATGATCATAAATATAAACTCGTGGCCAGAACAAATTCATATTTTGACAACCTAAAACACTAATCTTATTGTGCGCGATGTGTGAGATGAAACAAATGAAATTACGTATTTATTTATAATATAAAACACATGACCCAATGCACACCATTTCTTATTTATTTATTCTGAAGGATAGCAATACTTTCCTGTCCGATAAATAAATAAACAAAGTAAATTTTTTGCACATTTAACAGTAAACTTGCAAACTATATATTAGGAAATTGTAAAGGAAGCTGTCGTTACAAGATTGTAAACTCGTGTATCTTCTGTGAAAATTAATTTTCTTGTCTCTGGACAGCTTTGCAGGATACAAACAGTCTCATATTTTGCAGGCAAAACGTCGGAAAGAAAGCTCTTGGATAATACAGTTTTGGGAATCATTAAAAAAAACCCAAAACAACAACAACAACAAAACCGATTAAAAATCCATACCAAGTTAATGTGTCCAAAGTGTTAACGGACGAGTTAATAAGTCCTGTGTATCACTGCGTCCATAGCGTTAACGTACGAGTTAGCAAGTCATGTGTATCACTGCGTCCATAGCGTTAACGTACGAGTTAGCAAGTCCTATGTATCACTGCGTCCATAGCGTTAAAGTACGAGTTAGCAATTCCTGTGTCCATAGCGTTAACGTACGAGTGTTAAAGTACGAGTTAGCAATTCCTGCGTCCATAGCGTTAACGTACGAGTTAGCAAGTCCTGTGGTTTCACTGCGTCCATAGCTTTAACGTACGAGTTAGCAAGTCATGTGTATCACTGCGTCCATAGCGGTAACGTACAAGTTAGCAAGTCCCGCGCAATATTCTGTACCAGAGTATTTCCCAGAATGTTTTAAAGTAGTCCTATAAAAAAAAAATTGATATTTAAAAAAAATATTTTTCATGAGTATATTTCTCTGTAAAAGCAGTCTTGTATTAGGATTGTATTTATAAATAAATTTTGTGAGGTTTAGGGGCAAATTTCGATTGAATGGAATCTTGAAGCCCCCCCCCCCCCCCCAAAAAAAAAAAAAAAACTTTACTGATTTATACCCGAGATTACAGTAATAAATCATGAATATTGATTAGTGACAGTGACACCTCTATGGTCAGACTCCGATCCGATCCCTAAGTTGTTCCCACCATCGAAATTCAATAACCATGTCAAACCCTGTCATCTTTGAAGACATAGTTACAATCAGGACGTACTTTATATCTTGCAAGACGATACATTTGATCCATCATCAAGTTTCCTTTGGTTGAAGTTCATTATAAGGCCCGAACCATGACTCATTGATTCTGTCACCAGATACACGGTTACAAGTGTTACATACACAACAAAGAAGATGTAGGTGTCAAGGGATTGGTTACTCCTTAGGACAGATTGTACTAGCGTATCGTCTAAACGTAAAGTTGATGTTCTAAGGAGATCTTCTAAGGGGATGACTCAGTCGAAAAAAATGGACCTCTCTATTATGGTCCGTCCTCCTGGTACGAGGAGGAGTACATCTAATATAAGTTTCTATGTCTGTGAATCTTGATCATCTCCCCACGTATGTATAGAGGTTGAAACTTGCCTAAATAGACAGACAGACAGACAGACATACAGATAGATAGATAGATAGATAGATAGATAGATAGATAGATAGATAGATAGATAGATAGATAGATAGATAAATAGATAGATGGATGGATGGATGGATGGATGGATGGATGGATGGATGGATGGATACATACACACATTCCAACAAACTTTCTTGCATCCCTACGGTCCAATATTAATTAATAATCTTTTTGTGATATATGTATGGCGCGTTTGAATTATTTTGGTAGATAATTTATAAAGGTAATTTAAGTCATTTCATACAGTGGACCTAAACTTTTAAAGTGAAATCTTAATTTCGCACTGACTTATACTATTATTACATAGTAACAGACTTATACTATTATTACATAATAACAGACTTATACTATTATTACATGGTAACAGGCTTATACTATTATTACATAGTAACAGACTTATACTATTATTACATAGTAACAGACTTATACTATTATTACGTAGCAACAGACTTATATTATTATTACATAATAACAGACTTATACTATTATTACGTAGCAACAGACTTATATTATTATTACATAATAAGACTTATATTATTATTACATAATAACAGACTTATACTATTATTACATAATAACAGACTTATACTATTATTACGTAGCAACAGACTTATATTATTATTACATAATAACAGACTTATATTATTATTACATAATAACAGACTTATACTATTATTACATAATAACAGACTTATACTATTATTACATAGTAACTGACTTATACTATTATTACATAGTAACAGACTTATACTATTATTACCTAATAACAGACTTATGCTATTATTACATAATAACAGGCTTATACTATTATTACATAGTAACAGACTTATACTATTATTACATAATAACAGACTTATGCTATTATGACATAGTAACAGACTTATACTATTATTACATAGTAACAGACTTATACTATTATTACATAGTAACAGACTTATACTATTATTACATAGCAACAGACTTATAAAATTACTACATAGTAACACACGGGAACCTATACCAACTGAACGGATCA
The DNA here is from genome assembly GCA_029931535.1 of Margaritifera margaritifera. Classification (NCBI taxonomy): domain Eukaryota; kingdom Metazoa; phylum Mollusca; class Bivalvia; order Unionida; family Margaritiferidae; genus Margaritifera; species Margaritifera margaritifera. The sequence continues at coordinate 3,983,165 of JAQPZY010001584.1, read as the reverse complement.
CATTAGTTCTACTTCAGTAAGTATCTCTGTCATATGGATATCCAGATATATCCATAATCATGTAACGTTTTGAACGATCATGTATGTTCATATACCCCCCACTCCCCCCCCCCCCCCCGAGGCAAACAAAGACATCAACACATTTTTTTAATTACATTTGCATTTACCAGGTATATGAAAAAGGACCTCGGCTTAATGGGAGACAGGCGAAAACGCTACATAAATAGTCTGGTTTAGAATCAAGAGGGTTTCCTCTCTGGAGGCTTGAAAAGAACAGTAAGTAACTTGTACAACTGTCTTTGCACATCCCAGACCTGGGTTCGATCGCCTATCACATAATGTGTAATAATGACTGGTCTCCCATTGATGGTTGCTGGTTTTGCCTGGGTACTTCAGTTTTTATTTGCTGCAGCAAACCTTATTTATCAATACTTGCTCTTCTTAATAACTGTTTTTCACTCAATGTGGAAAAAATAAGCTTTTTTATGACCCATCGAGATAACTTCCTGTATTACTCTTTGGAATTTTTTTCAATGCCATGTAACAGATGAAAAATGCACGCCGTCTGTATGATTTCATGCCTAAAGATCTAAGTGATAAATATGGAATTAAACAACGGTTAATAGTTTTTATTTTTTTATTTTAAAATAATAAATGACTTAAGTTCTCGACAGGGAAAACTTCATCGTACTGTTGAAAGCTCTGCATATTTTAACGAACAAAATGTATTAACAAAATAATTTCTAAGGTCCAAGGCAGTTATGTATAAAAAAATACGAATCAGTTGATAAGCCTGTTTATACAAATCATATATCATAACAAGATAACAAGATTATGGCTGTATGAAGACCGTTAGTCCTACATTATATATATATATATATATATATATATATATATATATATATATATATATATATATATATAACCTTAATGTTAAATATAATATTGACGTGTTTAGCTATTGTCCTTGAATTAGGTTGTTTACTTAGTATTTGAGTTCAAGGACGGTTTTGGTAAATAAGTTGTTTATTCCATTTGAGCTCAGGATTGATTTTGTTTACAGATAAAACCAGGATATCCTTAGTGTTATGTGTTAAAAGTCACACACAGCATTCAATATTCTAGAACATTCTGTCATGTGACCTATCTTTTTATATACCATGTTTAGTGGACAGTTTTTCAGTTTCGACCTTACCATCGGTCTTTCAAAGAATTATTACAGTTGTGAAAAATCATTCCAAATTCAGAGAGAGGAATTATTTAAAATATTCATTGGATTATAAAAGTGCTCATAGACTTTTGGATTTTGGATTTTGAACTGATGATTTTGGGTTTTATGTGAACTTATTCGAAGATATTCTGGAGTACTTCATTTTGGTACATCAGGACATTAAAGACAAATGACACCTCAACACATTCAAGGATACAATAATTCATTCGGAACATTCTATATTTAGGACTTGTGATTAGGACACTTAGGATTATTGGATTATTTGGATTTTAATTCACGTTACTGGAAGTGTTTTTTGAATTTTCACTTTAATTGTCAAGAAATAAATTGCTTGTTGATTTTTACTTGATTTGTTGGTTTCACTTTCTGTTACATTTTTTCTTAGACCATAGAGTCCTAACAATATATATATATATATATATATATATATATATATATATATATATATATATATATATATATATACACACACGCACATATATACACACATATATATATATATGCTTTCAATTGAAGTTATAGAGGCTGCAAAGACGAGCTCTCTTCAAACATAGTTGTTCACGTTATGTTTTTTTTTACAATAGTATCTGTTGCCCTGTTTCTGTATTAATTACTAGTACAATCCCTCCCCCAACCCCCCAACAATAGCTGCGTCAGACGTTTAAATGCTACGTCGTATTTCTAAAGCAACTAGACTGGGAGTGTATGCCTTGCCAATCCTTTTAATTTTTTGTAACACAATGCATGTGGTAAACGCTTTGATCTAACAGGCCACTAAATCATGTTTATTGATAGATGAAGACGGAAACAATTTGTTCATCTGTACATAATCATTTTTGTCTACAGCTATCAATCCTTTGTTGGGCCGTAGCGCCATTCCGGGTTTGTTCCCTAGACAATACATCAAAAGTTGGGTTTGATTTCTGGCGACAGAAAAGCGGATCTGAATCATGACGAAAACAATGGATGGGTAAACTGTATTTAAATGCCATTATATTCTCACTTTATGCAGCTTTACAAAATAGCCTGAATTTCAATAATGAGAGAGAGAGAGAGAGAGAGAGAGAGAGAGAGAGAGAGAGAGAGAGAGAGAGAGAGAGAGAGAGAGAGAGAGAGAAAGAGCCATTACAAATTTAAACATAAACTAATTTTTCCGATGAAATTTAAAGGGCTTGTTCTGCACTGGATATGCCATAATGGATGGTGATGATGGAAAAAAAAGCAGGAATGAAAGTCACAGGGTGAGACCACATTCGCTAACTTCTCATGTATGTAGAGGTGCAATGTTGTAATTAATGGTGGTGACACCATCACCGCAACCACACCACCAACACCATCACTAATGGTAGGAGTAGCTAAACGGTTACGGCCAATTTTTCAACAGACCTTTCTTATTATCCAAAGAGACGTAAATTACAAGTAAATGGGTGATTCATAATGATGACACCGTCAGGTCCCTAAGGGTGATTTATCTCTTTAATGATTAAAACAAATGTGTGGCCACACACTTTGCGCTGTCACAATGCGACAACAATCGATTTAAAAGGCGCCAAATTTATGCTTGCTAAATGCATTTTGTACGCTGTCATTTTGCTAACCCTAATTTCTCAACAAAAATTTATATTAACATACATATAACAATTAACAAGACATATCCATTAATTAGATCCTGTCAACCTATTACTTTCTATGTCACTGCTCTCGATCTTTACTACCCATTTGAGACAAGTAGACGGGATAGTACTACCCATTTGAGACAAGTAGACGGGATAGTATTACCCATTTGAGACAAGTAGTAGGGATAGTATTACCCATTTGAGACAAGCAGACGGGATAGTATTACCCATTTGAGACAAGTAGACGGGATAGTACTACCCATTTGAGACAAGTAGTAGGGATAGTACTACCCATTTGAGACAAGTAGTAGGGATAGTACTACCCATTTGAGACAAGTAGTAGGGATAGGAGCAGATTTTGGCTTGTATTTGTTTTGGGTATATTTTTCCCCAGTTTTAACCCATTTTATATTAAAAGTGTTTTTTTTTTAAATAAAAAAATAAAATGGTTTTGAAACTCCTTAATCATTTTATTTTTGTTGTGATTTTATAATGACCAAAAGAGTCCTGATGTACACTATCAATATTACACTTTTTGTCTTCACTTAAACTATATTTATTTTATAAACACCCAACTTATGTTTTGGGGATCTTATTGTATGCATTTTACTTGGAATTTCTTTTCCATTAAATAAAACACTTTTATACAACTCGTGTTTAATTTTATTAAACTAAACTATAAATGAGTCCTTTTGGTGGTTTAATATTATTATTATTTAAAAAGTTAATCGAATGCATTTTTTCTTTTAATCCTGTAAATCAGTAATAATTTTACCATTTGCTTCATCTTAAATTTGCAACACATATTGAAGTTTTCTGTACTCATTAGAAAATGATCTTTTGGATATTCAGCTCAATCATACTGATGTATATCTTTTTTTTATCTCTTCATATGTATCACCTGTAAATATTTACAGTATGAATGAGTCTGTGTCAGCATATAGCAATTTCATTTTGTCGCCATATTTTACTTTTAAATGATCATAATAAAAGTTATCCATTAATACTTTTGATAGTTCAAGTATAGCACTGCCAGTGTAAATTGTTTTATTTGGCATTTTTATTGTTTTAATCAAATTTATACCAACAAAATCTTTATTTAAAATTTTTCGTGCTGACAATGATGGCTTGATGACTAATTTTCTTATTATGTTTCTTCTATTCTGCATAACTGCACATCTACTCTGTTTCTTACATTTTCCATTGTCTTTCCAAAAATTACGTTAGTCATCAGTTTATATAAACTAAATTCATAATTACTACCTTGTTATTTGCTTCACTTCTATGATTTGTATTAAGATTAATAATGATTTCACCGTGGTTTTTCGTTGGAATTTCATTACTCTGTTAGCTTTTGTGATTTTTAATCCTAATTGCACATATAATTTTAGTATTCTATAATGCAGACCATATTTTTCTTTATTCATTAGATTAGGTACTAGTGTTTCTTACTCTACCAATTTTTTTTTTTTTTTTACCTAAACAACTCTATTGATAATCTGATATCTAATCATACTTTGGTAACTTCAGGTGCTAATAGATAATCACCATGTGCATCATGTAATTCTTTTGGATATTTTAGATCAACTATTAAAAGTTTATGTTTATTTTTTCGGGATCAATCCATTTGAACCTTCTATACGGAAGAGGTTGTGTCATTGACCATGAATATAAAATACATTTGCATCAAGGTAAAAAAATATATTAAGATGGTTTTGTTTTATCATAATCATGGCATGTATTTGTTATTTGCTTTTGCATTTCTTTTTCCTCCTACAATTGATATTCCACCCCCGATTCATTTTTAAAAAAATGTTTATCAATATCAATAAATATTATATCTCAATAAAGAATAAAATGATGACGATGCACTGCTTATATTATTTTATCATAACTTCTCTAAAACGCTGGAACATATCAGCAAGAATTATTACAGTTTCTAAATATAAATCATGATAATCTTCTACATTTTTGCCACCAAATTTATCCCAAACTAATTTACCATGTGCAAAATCATTATCAGATGTTTTCATTTTTTAGGTTTCAATAAAAATCTTTTCTTAACTAATTTTGTTTCATTAAATCTTTCAAAGCTGTCTATATATTCATATGGGTAAATACCCTTTTTGTTATAATGAAAATTTGTAATTGTTTAATATTGCAAACTTTTTTGGTTATTTTAAAATCACCAACTTCCATAGCTTTAAATATTGTGTCAAGTCCACCCAAAATAAACTATATACTGTCAATAAATGTAAGCTGTCCCATAAAAAAGTCATATATTGTTCCATATTCTTAGCTATGCATGCTATTTATATATTTAAAGCTTCTGGAATTTCATTCATGATAAGATGTCCATCATTAACACATAAATCATTGAGAAAGAAAAAAACTTGAAAATTTTAATTTTAAATTACATTTGTTATATGCTGCACATCAATATTTCCTGCTTATATGACAATGATCTGTTACTTTATCATTATTTCTTTTTCACATATATAACAATGTGTTTCAGATTGATATTGTTTTTTTTTAATCCTCTTCACTCGTTATTATTTTTGCTGGTTGTTTGAAAAACATATTGATAGTTTTTGTGGTATATTCAAAGTTTTTCATAAACTTTTCAATAAAATTTTTACCTCCATATCTTTTATGCTCATTAAGGAGCCTCAAAATCAGCATATATTAGATATGGAATCGCATCTTGTCTATATAATTTTTAACATTAATTAAATTATGTTCTTTATCAGGACATACGACTTTTTGACCTACTTTATTAATTCCTTTACAATTTTTGATGTGATTATTTAGGCAATCTTTTCTTACCAAACAAATTTAGGCAATACAGACATGTTATTTTGGTTCTCGTAATGAATTTTCATGTAACAATCTGGAACTATTCTTTATCCAAACATAGTGGTAGTTTTGTTTTAATTACTTCTGATATTAATAATAAATTACTCATTTAAATATTTTTATTTTCATATATACATACATATAATGGATATAAACCATTATCATATACAAAAACATTAACACGGTGTATGTTGAATTTTTCAAATTGAATAATATCCTTGACCTTTAATGGAAATTCAATTTTACTGAACTGGAGTTCTTTACCAAACCCCTGGCTATTTTTCCTTGTTCTTTCTGCATTTGTTTTTCTGCGGGTGGATACAATAGCCAATAGAATGTGGATACAATAGCCCATTCAAGCCAATGATTATCTTTATTCATCACATTTATACATGATTTTTTATTTTTTTTATTTTGGACTCTAATGGCATATATGATGGTCTGCAGAATGGTTGATATTTTGATATATTTGTATTTAAATATAAATACCTGAAACAGTCCAGTTACAACCTTGTTTACAATACTCAGCATTTTCTCTCTCAATTATTTCATAACTTATAAGCAAGGCATTATCAAAGTCACTATCATTTAAATAGCAGTCATTTGACTTGATATACGCGTCTCAATTTCATCACCATTCTCTGCTATAAAATGAATTTTAATAACTAGCTGGTATTTTAGTGATCCTCATTTTTTTAATTCTTTACGGAGCATATCACGTATACCGCCATTATATTTTTAAGAATATTTTTTTTATTATTCTGTTCTTTGATATTTGTTTTTGATGGAAGAATCTCGTAAAAGACTTCAATTCTATTAGTTACTTGTACTGTTGTGTCCTTTTTTCGGTTTTTGTAAACATTTTCCATGTTGTGATTTAATGATAAAAGATGTGATTCAGGTCTTATACATTAGAATATATTAATGAACTACAGGAAGAAAATAATAGACCAGGTTTTAAAAAAAGAATGATAAAGAAAACGGAGATGTCCAAGAAGATAACCAAGAAAAAGTATAATAAACAAACATTTATATGTGATGTGTGCAGCAAAACTATGACAATGGGGTCAGATTATCTGCATACATACGAAAAAACATAACTAACTTTTTAAACTAAATTTTGTATATCATTTAAGGGTACCCAAGAATTAAATTGTGGGACATAACATATGCCAATTTCATTTTTATAATTGCATTTTAGTATTTAAAAAAAAAAAATCTCTTGCTTTGCTTTTAATGTAATTCAGGGTCATAAAATGTACCATAAATTTTTTCACCTTTTAAATCTTCTATTTCATAAACAATGGGGTTAGTATAACCGATATTTATTATGAAAAAGTTTCTTGTCCAATTTGGAGTATATTCTTTCTCAAATTTATATTTTTTCTTAGATATTCTGAACACATCACCTGTTTTATATTTTGTTTCGTTTCCATTAAAATCATAATCGCCATATAGATTCATATCAAACAGTTTGCTCATTTTCATGTGTGCTGGCCTTTATAGGTGTAATTTTTACAGTATTTTGTTTTGTGCTTTTGTATTTATCTATCATTTTTTGGCAAAATATCTAAATATTTATTTGTGTTTTTTTGCCATAAAATACTTCAATATTATACTTTTAAAAGTTGTATTAACATGTTCAACAACCGCAGCCTTTTCCTCATTAAATGTATGATATATTTCAATATTATTATAATTCAACCATTTCTTAAACATTTTATTATAAAATTATGTTCTTTGGTCAACCCAAAGGTCTTGTGGTTTTCTTGTTTTTATAATTTCTTTAAAAGCATTTGTTATATTAATTCCAGTTTCATCTGAAGTGGTATTGCCCATGCATATTTACTAAATGTATTAATCACAGTTAATATTTATATCATTTATTATGCTTACTATTTCCTGTCAACCAAATCGGCTGACCATATTGAATATATGAATATATCTGTTATTATGCAGCATTGAGTAAACTTTTTTATTATGGGCATATGTAATTCTTCAGCTAGTTCTGTCGTCCATTTCAGTTCCTCATTCCGTTTTATGATTTGCCTAAACCTAATTTATGCTTCAGTTTTATGATTGATTTGACAATAAATTTTGTTGTTGCTTTTTTTTGCTATTATGAATAACTCTATGCCTATCTAATTAATCAATTGTTACTTTATCACATTGTGATGTAGGGGTACAACTACTATAGTAATCATACCTTACACACAGCATATAATTTAGTAACTGGGAGTCCATTATCTAAAGGGTTTCCAGGTCCACATTATCGGTAACCTGTTAATGTTAGACCTTGTTTTGGTAATAAAGGTATCAATTTGGCATGTATATATTACCACCCATTTTGGATGGCAAAAAGTTTTGTTCTTCTTCTTGTTCAACATATTGAACATACTCCTTTCATCATTCTGTTATTATTCTTTGTTTTAGTAAAAAGTATATAATCTGTATTATTTTTTTGCTATTCAAACAATATGATTTCATGTATTATACAGTTATTGTATTTGCATATTGTAACTACTTGGTTGTTGTTTTTAACGGTTTACCACCTGTTGTTTTTGATGGTTTACCACCTGCTGTTGTTGATGGTTTACCACTTGTTCTTTTTGATGGTTTGCCACCTGTTGTTTTTGATGATTTACCACCTATTGTTTTTGATGGTAAGTTTTTTCCCTACCACATATTGAACATGTACCTTTCATAATCCTTGTATTATTGTTTGCATGACTAATAACCTCATCATTTGTATGTTACATTTTTGCATTTTAAACAATAAAATTTAATGTATTATATAGTATGTTATATTGTATTTACATATCGTTTTATTATGTACTCATTAAAATGACTTGGTTGTTGTTAAAATCTAGCAAAATATGTAATGGCTTTTTACTTGTATCTGTGTATGGTAAAATACACACAATAATAACCACACATGATACTATCCACATGTTGTATTTGAAAAGAGCTGTAAAGAATTTACTTACCACTCAAATGAATCAAAATATTAAATTTCGGTGGTTTTGAAATCATTATAAATAGCTACCTAATGTGTTCCATTATCTTTAAAAGTCTTCTAAATTAACTATACAACTTTCTTTTTTGTCTCATTTTGTTTAGCAGCAGCTCTTTACTAAAACAACCTCTTAAAGTTGTTTATATTATTCCTTTTCATGATCATTTGAAATTTAATATTACTAAGAGGTTTAATGACTTTTTATGTATGGTGTTCTACTTATAAAAACCTTTTCCTGACAATGTTAATCCTTTTACAAAAAGGTATGTCAAGAAGGCTTGGTAGAAGAGAACCTGCTGCCCCCACGAGTAGTGGTAATATAGGAAGGAACCAACTTGTTTCTTTAATTGTGTACGTGAAAATTGTATATCTACACCATGGCCTTTGGATTTTATAATTTGTTTGATTTGTGTTTCTGTTAACATCAATTTTTCTGAGTTGTGTAATTGTTCTTTTTTTCAAGTTTTATAGAGAGGGTTTGTTTTGTTTGTGCATGATCTTTATCTTATTTTTTTTGTGTTGGCTTAAACTCAATCCAAATTCAATGTATGACATCTTATAATATTATATTAAAATTGGTTTTTTGGAACTCTTCATTTAGATAAACCAGAACCGTGAGGTACTTTTGATGTTTTACTGTGAACCGCTCCTTTCTCTACTGCCAGATCTAATGATGGCAGTATATTTACTAATGTAGTAAATATCTTTGGAGCAAGCACTTTTACAAAAAGTATAATAACGAGAAAGATAAAACCACCTTGTTTTATCATATTTGATGTAACTTTATATTCAAAATGATAATTTCTCTTGTTCGCAATAATACATTTCTGTAATTGTGTTTTAGTCAGAATAATTTTATCATGACCACCTTTTATTTGATTCTGTTTTAATATTATTGTTACTGGTTATTTTTTAAATAAGCATTTTAAAATATTTCTTTCTGTTGATTTGATAATGATACAGGAACTTTGGTATAACTCATAATAATAAATGGTTACATAATACCATTTATTGCATTTAATGTCAGGTAATGGTCGCTTAATGGTATGCAGTATCTGTAGCAACTGAGTATTGGAAATTACCACCTAACTTCCATGTAACCTCAATATTGTCATGCTTGCTAACATCAAAATGAAATATGGGATAAAGAGTTCCAAAATCAAAAATACTTATATTTGTGCCAGTGTCAGCGTATTCATTTGCAGCCTCTTGAAACATCATATCTGCTCTTGAATAATTTTGATTTGGTTCAAGAAAATTGCATTATAATACCTGCTCAGAATATTGAACACTATTAATTCTAGCAAAAATCCATCTAAAATTTGCATGATCAAAAATATCATTTTGTTTTCATTTTGGCTATTACTTTTTGGTTACACTCTGAAATGCAGTAAACACGTGTCCTGGAAATTGTTCTGATGCATGTGTGGTGATTCTCCATGTTGGATTCGGCTCATTACTGTTATATTGTTGTCTATATACTTTCATCTGTTTAAAATACATCTTTTTGATATAGACAGCATTTAATTTTATTTCAATATCATTTGCCATTGACACCGACATTTCAAGTTTGGACATCCATAAGCTAATATGGTTAATGTTAAATTTTCCTAGATCTGCAACTTGCAGCTGCTTTCATAACTATTGTACAGGTGGATTTCTATCTGAAATTATGGATAGTTTGACACGACGAAATACAGTATTTATATCATGACATACACCAAATATACTTGATAATGGTAAGAAAAATGACACTTGTTTGTCGGCAGTAGTGAGAAGATGTTGTTATGCAAAACCAGTGTTATAAATATTTTTTTTTTTTATACCATGTTGAAAGTATTTCTGTACTGAAATCCTGTAACAAGATCTCTGTTAGCCACATTTGCTACTGGTGTTAAATTGGTTCCATGTTTGTATTCACTCATAACAGAAACACCATTTCCACTATCATTAAACTATAGCATATTGGCTGTTGAAGAGTTTGCATAATAATTTGAATATGATACTAGTCTCTGTTATGTTACTAGCTTGTGGAAGGTATCACAAAATTTGATCTATCACATTGTCATCTGTCAAATATTGAGCACTATGAAAAAGACTCCATGCACTATTAACTTATGATACTGCATCATTAGCAATATAATTTGTGTTATCAGTTTTAACTAATTCACCTCAGATCTCAATAAACCCTTTATGTGGCAGTAAACCCATATCTTTATCAATCATTTCTATGATATGTTGACCTTTCTTATTCATATTATTACTATCACATGGAAGGTATTTAACATACTAAAATTTTCTAATCAAATCATCAGTTTGATCATCTTCAAAAATATTCAAATATGGCAATACAACTTTTGTCATGTTATATATTATGATTATATACAATTATTTTATTCCATCGCCATACATCAGATTACTAATAGAGTGCTGATTTCATAATTTCTTTGATGTAGCTTCTAAAACATCTTCTACATGGGTATTTCCCTTTGATAATTCTTCCATTGTTAACTTTTTTCTGGTGTTATTTCTGCTGATTATTCAATCATTTTTTCAACATCTTTTGGCTTAATTTGCTAAATTATATTTCTCAACAGCTTTTTATACCTTCTAATACCATTGAAGCACTTTCTGATGCTAATGGTTTGACCATATCTTTACTTATTGTTGGTAATTTGCTTGCTAAAAATCTTTGTTCCACTTGATAAAAAAAAACCTTGAATGCATAAAAAATATTTCTAAATATGGATCCTCCAATAATTTTTCTTTTTTGATAATGAATGTTTCTCGCTAACATGTTATATATATATATATTTGCTAATTATATTTGTTCTTCTATTGATAAGCAATATGTTACTCTTCCATTATTCCAGTCTACTTCTATATTATCTTGTGATGTTACTCGCATTATGACTAATGATATTTGGTACATCTTATTTACTGGTACATAAATTAACTCATTTGGTCATATATTTAATAAAGTACCTGGGGAACTATATGGTGTAAATGAAAATAATACATCAGAACTAGTTCCATTAATATAACTTCCCGTAACTAAACTACAATGTATTAATAGTGAATTAATGTTATATTTCCAATTTTATTATCCATTTTTGATTTTTTGGTCTAATATCCTAGATTTATAATGTAAAAAATTATGTATGCTGTGTGGAATGGTAATTATTTTCTAATGTTATCTTACATCTTAGTGTGTTGTAGTCTGGTTCAATTGTTATGCCAATATTTCCAAATGAGGTTTTTTGTTACTCGATTTATATCTGGGCCATTATATGAAACTGGTGGTATAGTTAATGTATTCCATTTATTACCATCAAAATATCTGAAATTATTATTCACTGATGTGATATCAACTGCTGAGTGATATTTTATATTGTTTGTTAATATCCAAATGTGGGTGAAAACTCTACTATAAAATTTTGTAATGTGTCATAAGTCACATTTCCACTATCATAGAACAATGTAGTTTTGAATACCATTTATATAATATATGATTACATGTAATTTTCAAATATTGTTATATGTTCAGTTTTATAAATTATTTTATTTTAGTATACAATTTATTAAGGATATCTATAATTTCATTATCAATATTTTTTATTTTTTACCATTTTGTTTGTTGGATTAATACATATAATCATTGTACTAATTTACTGGGATCTTTATAATATCTTATATTATCACAGGTTACTTTCCTCTATTCTTTTACCTTTTATTACGAGGATAACCTGCAAACTCTATCAATTTTTAAAACATTTGTCAAGATTTACTACTATAAGCTTTTTTGGTGTTGAATTTTTTTTTATCAAATCATAATCTATTTTATGAGATGACCTGTTTATTGTCAAGGTAAGCATCTAGCTTTAGTTGTAATAATTTTTCAGGATCAATGTATAATTTACCAAAATATGATTTTAGGGTTAGTTTGTATGATCTAGGTAATTTTACTTCAATATCTGAATCATATTCTAGTAATAATCCTTCTACTTTTTTGTTTGTAGGTTTTTAATTTGTTCTTCTGATGTTTTTTTCTTTTTTCTTTTTGAACCTCACTTTTTAAACATCTAACTTCAATTTTTCAGCTGATTCTGGAAATGGTTTGGTTAGGTTTGGTTTTGTGGGTTAAAGCCATTTTTCAGCACATGATAGGATATACATGGTGGCCCGGCCAGTATATTTGGTGGAGGAAGAACCCAAGAAGAACCATTGCAGTAATGCTACTATTAACTGGTCTTGTTTTTCTTCTAATTTTTTAATTATCTGAACTTGTTTTTTTTTTATCTATCTTTTCTGGTAGTTGTTCTATTTGTATGTAAAAGGCTTTGCTAAAGGTCAGGCAATATCTTCTTAAAATTTCTGTTTGTCTAATTTTTCTTCTATTTGTTTCTTCAAAATTTAACAGGCTGCAAACCATTGTTAAATTAACTGGTTTTTATTTTTCGTCGTATTTTTTCTCTCAAAGCTCCAATGTTCTCCCCAGGGAATTTTGACCAAAGCGGATCCGCTACCCTATCATTTAAGCCTGTAACACTTTAGAACCCGCTGCTATGATACGCCACTATGCTTTTATGTTTCCCGCTATCCTTATAAAATTAATCTGTTAAATAAACATTGTCACCTAATATTTAAAATATTTCTCCAACAATGAACAACTAGCTTGCGATTGGAATGCATTACATGATAAATTAGGTGGTGACATTTTTCAATCGGGTAGTTTTGTATCTTTTTGAACCTCAATTAATAATTTGTATGTTCCATTTTTTCCAGAATGTGAAAGGTCATTCTCTATGATGTTAAGGAACAGGTTGCCACAGGGTGCTGAATTATCTTGTGACAATTAGTACAGAAGGACTTTGCCTAAAAGATTTGAATTTTAACATGGCAATTAAAATATATGGGGAAGTGATGAAATGAAGGATATCATTTACTGTAGTATCATCAATTTTCGTGGGGGACCAATTTTCGTGGTTTTCGTTGTTGCCCCGAATGACGAATTTAAATACCCAACGAAAAATTAGCCATGTATGATGATGGCAGCACCCCCCCCCTGCTCATTTTCTTACTGTGTGTCATTCCTAGATATTTAGGAACCTACTAGTATTTCATAAATCAACATCAATACTGTAATTTGGAAATAAAATATTAGCTTTTACACGTGTTTATTTTATTTTAAACCTTTGAAAAAAGAATTATAAAGCATTTTATATTGTTTCAATGCACACGTGTCGATAAGATATCTAATAGGTGTAATTTCCACTCACTGCCTTAAATCGATATGCGAGATAGGTAAGGATAGAGAGAAACGAGAAAAACCATAAGATATTCAAACACTAATAATGTTGAAAATGAAAGAATGAATAATAAAAAAATAATAGTATATGAAAATAAAATTAAATACTTGTTCAAATCGATCCTTCACTCGAGTACAAATGTTGTTAAACAATTTAAATCCTCCTGAAACCACATTTCATTTTATCCATGCATTTTTAATCCAAAAGAACAACAAGCCTGTAAAATACTAGAACTATTGCTTGAAGCAATATTATTAATGAAACACTACGTATATACACTAATTACAGCAGAGTATTAAAACTCACACTTCACTGATTTTCAAACAAAGCCACTGTATGAACATCGTGTCAATCAAGTCTCAATGTACACAACTTAAATCCTCCTGAAACCACATTTCATTTTATCCATGCATTTTTAATCCAAAAGAACAACAAGCCTGTAAAATACTAGAACTATTGCTTGAAGCACTATTATTAATGAAACACTATGTATATACTCTAATTACAGCATATTATTAAAGCTCACACTTCATTGATTTTCAGACAAAGCCACTGTATCAACATCGTGTCAATGTACACACAAATGCTTGTCAGGTAAATTATCCCCAAAGAGCAGAATTAAACAAGTCCAGCTTTCTACAAACCACTGATAATTAGGTCACATCTTTCACTCATTGTCACGTGTGCTGCAATTATCCATTCAGCCCGAATTGGCTTGATTAATGAGGTTGCAATCAATGATCATCACCAGTAGCATCTTCCTTTTTTTGTGATGTCCTCCATGACCGGTTTAGCATACCAGTTATGGAAGTGTGATTTTAATTATTCTTTGTACTCTTTATTTATTTTCAAGTCTAGTGGTTGAGTTGGTCTGTACATGAGGCAGGCACAAACAAACGCGTGATTCCACTGTCTTTCAATTTAGTTAGCATCTTCTCACATTGATGGGCTCTAGACACATCAAATATTGCTACTGTCTGCTGATTACATTGAGCAAAGGTCAGCCGGTCACGTGTTTTGTTCCCTTTATGGATAGTGTTTTAAGTTAGAGATCCTACAGGTTACTTCAATAACCAATTGACTTAGTGTTGTAGTCTGCGTCGGCTTCCTTTGATGTTGAGCACTCAGACGAAAACACTGTGTAAGTGATTGACCTTGACAGGTGTGCTATTTGTGATCATCGAGGAGGTAGTATTGTTTTAGTGTTGTTGGCTGTGTCGGCTTCCATTGATGTTATTCACTTGGACAAAAAAAACGGTGTCAGTATTGAACTTGTCAGGTTTTTGATTTGTGCTCATACATGTGAAAGTATTGTTATAAACATTCAAGTGACCGCCGTTTGCATCGGCAGAGTTTTATTCTTTTGTATTCTTTATTTTGGGTATTTGTAGAAAATGTCTTTTTTTTACAAAACCACGAAAATTGAGCCCCACGAAAATAAATGATACTACAGTATTTAAATTCAAAGACAAATGAGTTTGACATTAAATCATGTTATAACTTAGGGAAATAAATAATACGATGT
Organism: Margaritifera margaritifera; assembly: GCA_029931535.1. NCBI lineage: Eukaryota > Metazoa > Mollusca > Bivalvia > Unionida > Margaritiferidae > Margaritifera > Margaritifera margaritifera. The sequence continues at coordinate 3,967,612 of JAQPZY010001584.1, read as the reverse complement.
ATGTATGTATATATATATATATATGTTTCTTTTAATATTTCATTGATATTAATTTTTTCACTTTTATGATGATAACGTGCATTTTTAAAAACATTTTTTGATGCTAACACATACTTACCCCGATGCTATCAACAATTATGGGGATATCACTGAGCTCACTCACACACACACACACATATATATATATATATATATATATATATATATATATATATATATATATATATATATATATATAATTATGTTTTATAATAATATATAATGACAAATAAATATACAGGTATATCATATAATGAGTTATAATTCAAAATGTTTTGTGAAAAAACAGTGATAGTGAAATGCAAATGGCAACAGTACCTGTACCAAGAGAACTGAAAACAGGATACTCCAACATAAAATTATTACCTGGGTATATGCAGTCATTTAGGAATAATCAGTAGAACAAACACAGACCCAGATCAGAGTCTATGTTCTTTGCGGCTGGACTCAACATATAAGTGAGTATATATGGTATGTTATTGCTTGTAATGAATGTAATATTGAAAAATTGTCTTCCATGAATACACAAGGCATTTAAAAACAACTGATTGATCAACCCACCTCTCCTATGCAATTATATCTATTTTAAAAAATACTGCCAAATTGTGTAAAGCAACAACTTGGAGGGCAGCTAAATGTAATAATTAACAGGTCATCTTTACAGACATATAAATATGAACAGATTTGTACACATAAAGGATGTAATAATTAACAGGTCATCTTTACAGACATATAAATATGAACAGATTTTTACACATAAAGGATGTAATAATCAACAGGTCATCTTTACAGACATATAAATATGAACAGATTTTTACACATAAAGGATGTAATAATCAACAGGTCATCTTTACAGACATATAAATATGAACAGATTTTTACACATAAAGGATGTAATAATTAACAGGTCATCTTTACAGACATATAAATATGAACAGATTTTTACACATAAAGGATGTAATAATCAACAGGTCATCTTTACAGACATATAAATATGAACAGATTTTACACATAAAGGATGTAATAATTAACAGGTCATCTTTACAGACATATAAATATGAACAGATTTTTACACATAAAGGATCAATTTTACCTGGCCTTGATACATAGGTGACTGTTATTGACTAGAAGTCGATGTAACTGGTTTTACTGAATATAGGTCATTATTTATATATTTTATATAAAAAATCCACTGATTATTTCTAGTGTTGGGATTTGGTTGAAATTTAATGATCGATGACTGGTTCTCCACAACCAATCAACTAATGAATTTATTCATTTGGAAATATTTTCTATTTTTTGTCATAGACAATGTCAATTACTTGGTAATGGTTAAGCTGTTTGTTTCCTGTAAAGTTGTATGTTTTACTGGCATATTTGTCATCTTCTGTGTTGTTGGTGCTTGGGGTTGTACTATAGCTACATTAACTCGAAGCTGTTATTTGCATATTTTCCCTTTCCCTATAATTTGTTCCCAAACTTCAAACATTAAAAAAAGAAAGAAAAACTAGTATAATTTATGTTTGGTTAAGGAAAATCATAATCTAATATTTGGTAACTCGAATTTTCAGACCCAAATTGAATGAGTTATTGTTCTTATGAACATTTATCAAGAGTTATCTACCTTTCAGTAGGACAAATCTACCATTTTTTTCTTTGAGTCATATAAATGAAACTATAATTTCAAGGGTTCACTTTCATCTGACATTGGCAAAATATGAAAAAACATACAGTAAGCAAGTCTCAAAAACATTCGGGTACCGTATATACTCGAGTATAAGCTCGGTCCAAATACAAACAACACAGACCCTGATTGGGCGTTGCATAATGCACCGGCAAATCAGGGTCTATGTTGTTTGTTCTACTGATTAGTCCTTACAAACTGCATAGACCCAGATCTGAAGGTGCATTATGCAATGGCAGATCTGGGTCTATGCAGTTTGGAGTTTGCATTGGGTTATATGCGAGTATATACGGTAGTTATTATTAAAAATAAAAAAACTGCTGTCTGAAAATTGGAGGACAAAGTTAGTTAGTCACACAGGATCTTACATGAGTGTTTATTTTATACAAAATTTAGGAAACAAATTGAATAATATTATACAATTATTTACCTTTTGTTGAGGTGAAAATTAATTTGTATGAAGCAGTAAACCTCATATTGACAGGTGAAAGTGGAGGTCAATATGATATGTTAAGTACATCATCAAACTTCATATTCATCAAAACAAAGGTCTATAATTGATTTATTATATAACTTCTAAAACAAAGTTTCAATTTTATTTGCTTTGGAATTGTACAAATGCCATTTCAAATGCATGACATTGAGAATTTAATGTTATGAAGTCATGTAAAAGTCAATATGTCACAACCATGCAATATGAAGAAATATCATACATCACATAATGTGCCATCCAATGAAAAATCATCTCAAAGGATTCATATAATTTATATATTATATACCATGAGTGGCTTGCAAGTGGCATATTTGTATTATTTAATGAGTTTCATAAATTTCATATTAAATGAATATGAGTTTGAGATTGTATTTATCACATAACCTTAAGGACTTTGTATTATTCAATGACTTTGCTATCTGTTATGCTACAGTATGTTGATGATTTCTAAAACATGATGTAATAATCATAATAAATGTGAATGTTATGCTAGAAAAAGAGAACAATTTATTGCTGTTGTTCTCTCAAACAGTGGTAAATTTTGTGAAGAATTAACATCCAGCTGATAATTTGACAACTCGTCGTATTTTCCAGTGTTGTTAAAGGGAAGTAAATCTGGAAATTTGGGATTAATTCACATCTGTAAGAATCATCTCCCTTGCTAGACAATGCCAAAAATTGGGATAACTATTACAATAAGAATTGTCCTGAAAATTCACTCATCTCTAATAGTGTATTATTATCAAGAGCCACTGTTCTTTCTATCTACATGTTCAACTGAATCCTGAACAAAATGTTTAGTGAATTTTCCTTGCACAAAAATTCTTGGTACACACAATCTTTCCTTCTTGTTCACAGTCTCCCTGTGGACATACTGCATGTCCTTTACCTCATAACCAGCTGTGGTAACCAGAGACTCCAGTTTTTCTATAAAAAAATTGAAAAGAGAAATTTATGGCAAAAAATGTTTAACTACATATTTTTAACACCAAATCTTCACAAAGGTCTGCCAACATTTAACTGTATCCCTCTTGACAGCACACATACACTTGAGCAGTGGTCATAAATTGTATGCATGTTTTCATTAAATTATAAATGAATCTTTATGATAACACATGATTGTATTCAATGTTGCAAATAAACTTTCACAGTAAAATTATATGCATTATGTATTTCATTAAAAGTAGTTTCACTATAAGGTGATATACTATATGGCTGTCATGGACAGTGTTATAATGAATACTGTATTATTACATAAAAAAGCAGTCTCATTATAAGGTGGTATATTTTATGGCTGTCATGGACTGTGTTATAATGAATACTGTATTATTACCACATAAAGCAGTCTCATTATAAGGTGATATACTATATGGCTGTCATGGACAGTGTTATAATGAATACTGTATTATTACCACATAAAGCAGTCTCATTATAAGGTGATATACTATATGGTTGTCATGGACTGTGTTATAATGAATACTGTATTATTACCCCATAAAGCAGTCTCATTATAAGGTGATATACTATATGGCTGTCGTGGACAGCGTTATAATGAATACTGTATTATTACCACATAAAGCAGTCTCATTATAAGGTGATATACTATATGGCTGTCATGGACTGCGTTATAATGAATACTGTATTATTACCCCATAAATCAGTCTCATTATAAGGTGATATACTACATGGCTGTCATGGACAGTGTTATAATGAATACTGTATATTCAAACAGATAAACTCCACTAAAATGAAAAATGTGATTTTTTTGTACAATCTGCACCCCAAAAAACACAGCATTTTGTATTTCTCATTCCTTATAATTCATCATATTGTATGAGCATCAAAATAACCATTTATGGTAATAGTTTGCAAATGATTTTTTTGCTCTGCGACACAAGAAGCAGGGTTGATTCGAGGCAGCATTTTTGTGCCAAAGTAGGGTGTCAAAATATTCAAATTTTGTACATCTCCGCATCCATTATGTTATTGGTTGTGAATTCAGCCCTTTACCTGTGATATGCATTATGAAGATGTGCATTTTGCCCACAGATACTGAAAGTTTAGCTAGACTGGTTACACTGCCTTATGCCAGCATAGTCATATTTAACACAGCGATAAATGATAACCTTTTACACCATATGCAGAGGAGAATCATTACTAATGACTCACAACTAGAGCTGGCTAATCAGATCCAGAATCGATATTGATTGCAAGTGCAGTTCTATCAATAAATAATCAATTCTGATTGTTTTACAGCAGTGGTTCCCAACCTTTTTGAGTATAAGGACCCCTTTTTAACCTAAAAAAATTTGCATGGACCCCCACATGCTAATAGTTGTACTTTTAGGCTCCATTAATTGAGAAAATATATAATGACCAAAAAATATTATGAACTTGGTAATGCTTTTAAATTAATTCGTAGTTTACTCATCACAACAGCAAGTACATAAATTTGAAAAATAGTAGTATATTATTTAGTCAGTCTACAGAAGGTGTATTTGCATATTTATACTGAGACACTTAATGAGATGGCTGCTGCTGTTTTGCAGCTTTCAGAGATTGGATGTCTGGTTGAAGTGATGAAAGTTTCAAGCTTAAATCTGGTTCCACATCCAGCTTGTTTCAGTACTTTGATTTCAATGCAACAAGTGCAGAAAATCCACGTACTCAAACATATGTTGTGGGAAAAGGCATCATGTACTTATCAGACAGTTCTGGATAATCAGAATGAACATGTTGCCAGAAGTCAGCCAGGTGCTTCTTTGTGAAGACTAGATTTAAAGAGTTGTCACATGAAAGTTCTATTAAGCTGTCTCGTTCTTTTGATGTCAGATCTGAGAGAACAGCATTATCAACACTCACAAAGGGGTTTCTAATCCAGTCGTATCTTGACTCAGGAACTGGAAAGTACTCATGCAGCTGTACTTGGAGGCTTTGCAGGTGTTCACTGATGTCACATTTTACTTTGTCCGAAAGTGGCATTTCTGATGTGTTTAAAAAAATCTGAAAGACATGAAAATGATTCGTAGCTGGATTGGTTCAATTGCCAAGACCACAGACCTAATTTCTTAATCATAGATTCTATTTTATCCTGAACTTTGAACCCATTTATGGCCTTTCCTGAAGACTTAGGTTGAGTCCATTTAGGTGGCTGAAAATATCAGCTATTGGTTGAGTCCATTTAGGTGGCTGAAAATATCAGCTAAGTATGCCAATTTCGCTAACCAAGAAAAGTCATCAAAGCAATGTGAAACTGAAAATTGGTTTGAAGCAGAAAAATCCTTACATCATCTTGCAACTCGAATAGGCGAGTGAAAACCTTTCCTTGAGAAAGGAAACGGATTTCTGTATAAGTAGTTGACTATGATCACTGCCTATCTCCTCACATAGAGTCGCAAAAATTCTTGAATTTAAAGGGTGGGCCTTAATGAAATTAAAAGTTTTCACGGATTCATCCAAAACAGTCCTGAGCTCACCAGACATTTTCTTCATTGCTAGTTATTCTCTGTGGATGCAGCAGTGAATAAATTTTGCTTCAGTTGAAACAGCTTTCACACAAGCAACAACTCCACTGCATTGGCTTTGTCAATGCACAAACCCTATTACTACTAATGCCAACACATTTTGAACAGTTAATATTGCTCTCCTTTATGAAGTCATCCAAAATTCCCATAATGGCATCTGAAGTTGCCAGTGTATGCAATGATTTGCAAAAGAAGAGGTCCTCATTCATATTTCCATTGCATTCATATCTAACAAATGCCAGAATATTGGATAGGTTTGCAATGTCCATGGATTTGTCAAGTTGAAGAGCATAGAAGTGACTATCCAATATTCTTGTTAGCAACTGTTCTTGGCCATTTCTCCAATTCCGTGTTGAACTGTATTATTTGACAGCGAGATAGCATTCAATTCCTTGCAAGCCTTCTCTCCCACCATTTTCTTCACTGTTGGCAATATTAACTCTTCCCTGATTGTGTGCAGCTTTTCTGCCTTTGCTATCAGAAAAGCTACTCGATAAGATGCTTTGACTGCCTTTGAATTATCACTACCTGTAGCTGTATGCTGCTGCACTTTGCTACTTTCCTTTAATTCTTTGAGTCTCCTTTGAAAAAATTCCACTGGCTTACATGCACAGTCACTGTGTTTGGTTTCAAAATGTTGATGAAGTTTGGTGGGTTTTAAGCCTTCAATTGAGAGCACCCCATAACAAACCACGCAAAATGGTCTTTGGTAATCTTCAGAACCACTCTATGTAAAACCCATCTTTAGATAGCTGTCACTGTATTTTCACACTTTGTGTTTACTTTGTTTGTGCTGCAGAGTTTCACTAGCACTAGATGTACCACTTTCACTTTGTTCATTTTGTACTTTCCTTTTCAATGCGACTGTTTTCAACCACTGATCAATAAGAACACTAGCAAGTTGACAGTTGACGGATGCAGCTCTGTAGCAAGGCTTTGGCGGAGAATAAACATTTAGCACTTGGTGCGCTAAATTTGAACATGCCTTGCTCACAGTGGCGGGGATAACAGAGGATAGCAAGCGCTGGCTAAAGAAGCAATACTTGCTGCAAAGCTATGTGAATTCATGGACCCCTTGGAATAACCCTGCAGACCCCCCCAGGAGTCCAGCTCACAGGTTGGGAAACACTGTTTTACAGGAAGAACAATAAAAAACTTGTTACTGAGTAGATCAGTTGATTTAAATTATGCTAGCTAGCCACAAAGTGCACCAAACCATCCTAATTTGCACACCATGATCATTTCAGATGACACCATGGGAACTTGGCTTCATATAGTCCAAACATTATTTTAACATTAAATCTTTTTTTAGATGATTTCTGATTCAGAGATTGTATTATCAAATGGCAACGGAAAGACAAGGATGGACAGGCACCACCTTTGTTCCTCTATGGTAGAATCAAACAGAAAGTTTTCAACCACACAAAAGTTTCACTCACATTTTTCTGAATTGGGTCAAACTAGTGCTCTCACTTTAATAATTTATTATGTGCATTAGACCCTTTGTTGGATTTGATTTTAAGATGCCACTGCAAATATCTTCTGCCTTTCTTTTCTTCATTTCAGATAATACAACTGGGAATGAAATGATATCATAGATATCCATTGTTAAAAAATATTGCTATGAACATCTCACATCAAATTTCTGTGGTGCTTAAAGCAGTATCTGTAAATGTGTACCTAAAACACTAATTTTCTAACTTTTATATTGATAATCAATTTTAACCACATATATGGTTCAATTAACCAATTATCTCATTAATTGTACCAGCACTACTCATAACAATTCAGAAGAGAAGAGCATTCTCTGGAATAATGATTTTAAGCTGGGCTGCTATGCTCATTTCCTGTAGCCTTAACAGACTATTTTTAACTTTGTTAGATCCTGGTATGGGATACAATAACTTGCCTTTTGAGAAGTAATAAGCCCTTGTTCCATCCTGTCTGACATAGAAGTTTTCTTCCAGCTTGTGTCCAGGAGCAAACCTCAACATTGCATAGTCATACAGGCCATAATCTCGGAACAACAGGTGGCCACCTGGCTTCAACACCTGATAAAACAAATATATAATATCAGATTTAGTATGCAATGTAAATTATATAATCCAGACCAGTTGTAATGTTGTGATTGGCTCAAGAATATTGGTTTCAAAAAAACATAATGAACATATTATATGACAAGGGGATACTTTATTACCAGTATAGTGGATACTTTATTAACAGTATAGTGTATATTTTATTGCCAGTATAGTGGATACTTTATTACCAGTATAGTATATATTTTATTGCCAGTACAGTGGATACTTTATTAACAGTATAGTGTATATTTTATTGCCAGTATAGTGTATACTTTATTGCCAGTATAGTGGATACTTTATTAACAGTATAGCGTATATTTTATTGCCAGTATAGTGGATACTTACCAGTATAGTGTATACTTTATTGCCAGTACAGTGAATACTTTATTGCCAGTATAGTGGATACTTTATTACCAGTATAGTGGATACTTTATTACTGGTATAGCGGATTCATTATTGCCAGTATAGTGGATACATTATTACCGGTATTGTGGATACTTTTTAATGGACATAAAATCAGAGTGCCAATTGTGGACTTATGAACGAGTGACTAGTTACTTTGATTTAAAGTTCAATTTAATGTAATGCTAAAATAAAGATAGAAAAGGGACCTTCAGTAGTGAAGTGAAATCTATTAAATTAGCTATTCTAAAGGATGAGTGTGCCAAGAATAATTTTAATGACAACACTGTTTCACTTGTGTAATTGTTATAAAGCAAAGATGGCTGCCAGGATGGACAATTCTTGAAGTTTCTAACCTGGGTTAGATATTAGTATCCACTGTTTCATAAGTACCATGTTCTACTATAGACAGTCCACTAACATGTGAGCAGATGGACCTATTTTGGTTTGGTGCTTTATGGCACAGCAACACAAGAAAATTATTTAGTGGTGAGGCAATTAGAGTAAAGTGCCTCGCCCAAGGGCACAACACGGGAGCTGACCAGGTTGGTCTGGTGGTAGGATTCAAACCCACACCCTTTCGGTTGTGAGTCCGGCACACTAACCACAGAGCTACCGCAGCTCCCAGATGGACCTGTGAATGTTACTGTAAAGAAATAATGTGACTTAATTTTTGTCATTAATTTTATTAGAACATCATTGTTGGAAGTGATTTATTTATTTGTTGTTTGATAATCTCTTGTTTTGTATTCATGTAAAAAGCATAACATTTTGTTTTCAATTATAAAGCATAACATTTTGCTTTGATACTGTAACATAAAACTATCATAAAAAATTTTGTGTGTATCAATAATTTGCTGTTATGTCGATAATATGGCAAAATCAGATTTGCTCAAATTTAATAATGCAAATATATTGTGTTTTTCAGTGGATGTACATCACAAGACTTAAGAACGGTACAATAATACCATCACCAGACTTAAGAACCGTACAATAACACCATCACCAGACTTAAGAACCGTTCAATAACACCATCATAAGACTTAAGAACCGTACAATAACACCATCACCAGACTTAAGAACCGTACAATAACACCATCACCAGACTTAAGAACCATACAATAACACCATCACCAGACTTAAGAACCGTTCAATAACACCATCATAAGACTTAAGAACCGTACAATAACACCATCACAAGACTTAAGAACCGTACAATAACACTATCACAAGACTTAAGAACCGTACAATAACACCATCACAAGACTTAAGAACCGTACAATAACACTATCACAAGACTTAAGAACCGTACAATAATATTCTTTACAATAATACAACCTGGAATACATTTTTCAGGATATCAACCATTTTGTCTGGATGAATTGCTGACAGGACAAAGATCATAGTTGCCAGGTCAACACTGTTAGGTAGTATATGATCTGTCAGGCTATCCTTAGTAGCATCACAGTGGAAAACAGTGCAACGTTTAGCATCATACTGGGGGTGCTCCTGTAAAATAAAAGTATATAACTTATATACTCGCATATAAACCAATACCAACTGCAAACTGCATAGACCCAGATCTGCCGTCGCATAATGCGTTGGCAGATCTGGGTCTATGCAGTTTGTAAGGAATAATCAGTAGAACAAACAACATAGACCCTGATATGCCAGTGCATTATGCGATGGCAGATTAGGGTCTGTGTTGTTTGCATTTGGACCCAGATTATATGAGAGTATATACGGTATGTCAGACTGTCCTAATCTTTTCCGAAGTTGAACTCTATTTTGATGTCTCTAAAAATAAATAATTAGGTTACTTATATTCATGACTATTTTCTCATATCAAACCAGTAACAGGATATAAAACAGGGTTCTAACAAATGTTGCAGGACAGGACTTCCAACCTGGAAAAGTTGGAGTGAAAGATCAAAGAATTGGAGTCCCAATCTTAAAATCAAGATTAACATGAATCATTATTTAGCTATGAAATGTTAACAGTGTATAAGCATAACAAAAGTGAACCATGTATTGGCTTATCGTCAGCATTCTTTTTTAGTTTAATTAATAAATAAAAAGAAATGCATCCTAGTAAACTGGGGTAAAATTAAATCAGACCCAAATTTTAGGAAGAAGTCACCTTTCAAACAATGAAACAACAGTGGAAAATTTGCAATCAAAGTTAGAATTGACCTGCCCCTCCCCAAAACCTTACTTAACATGTATTTGTAGCATTAATAATGATGATAAAAAATGAAGTTTGAGTGATTCTGTTCTTCACAATATGACACCTCATTTTAGGAATGCAACTGATATATTACCATGAACATAAAATTAACTTCATTATGAATTATAACAAAAAGTAAATAAATCAGAAGTGTTTTAATGTAATCTACTTATAAATATTTATCAAACTGTTGTGTCTTCTTGGTTGCATTATAATATCCCATACTAAAATGATAGAGTTAAAAAGTAAGGTACATGTATTAACTTTTTTTTTCACACCTCAGCATTACTATGCATGGTCTTTTCTTAGTGTTTGCATATCTAGGTTGGTGCCAGAATTTTCAATTTGGCCCTGAAATTTGGTCCCATGAAAATTATTGACGTGTTTGATTATTTGGTTTACCAGAGAAGGGCAGCACTGTGGAATTTTCCATTCCAGATCTTTCCCTTATTTAACTTCAGTCTTCATACATCATTTACCAGTGATATAATTTAATATTTTCATCTATCTCTGAATTTTTTTTCTTTTCAACTAATAATCCATTGAGTTAATCCTAAATTATTTACTTCTGCAAGTTTTTTCCTTCAAAAATCAAGTTGTATAACATCAATCCAATCTTGAAAATATGCTACACTAGCAGTTGGTAGTTTTTTTGCAAAATCTAATTTAGATGTCAATGGGGGCAACCTTGAATTTTCTATTCCAACATTTTTTGTTTAAACTGAAATAAATCAATATTGAAACAACTGACCCCATTTGACAATTTTGGTGATTGCAAGCAAAATATAAAATATGTATGATATGCAATGTCAAAAACGGAAAACTCTGAACTTTCTGGACCCAAACTTTTCTTTCTCAATAAGTTTCATTTTCAGACTGTAATTCCTTCAGAGATATCAACTCAGGGTTAATTTTTATTGGATTTTTTTGTTCACATTCAACAAGGGGAAAAAGGTAACCCTGAGTTGAAATTCCTAAAGGGATTATTTCAGACTGATGTATGATATACTTTTTAAAACTGTGCATAATCACATTGTCTAAAAATCTTCTTTGACATTCGCCATATCTTTTTGTATGAAATTAAACTGGAAATTTGTCACAGTTCTTTGAGAATGTATAGAGGTGATTCTTGTGAAATAATTGACATGTGTTTGTTGTGAAAATGTTATATCCCTGGGACCCCCATTTTGTTTTGAATGCATCCACACAGAAGAAATATGCATATATTTAAGCCAATTTCAGTGCGTTGGAGAACCCTGACAGGGTTCTCAAATGATTTCAAAACTGAAGAGTCATTTTATCCTTGACCCCATAATCTCTGGAGTCAAAATGAAAATCTCAAGAGTCAAAACTTAAATAGTTTCAAAAGTCATTAGTTTTTGACAGTCATGAGCTCATAGCTGGGATCGTTCATTATTTGTGGAGCAAACATATGTTTAAGATTTCGTGTCTTATGTCGAATAAAGAGAAACACTTGTACAGTATTTTGTAAGAAACAGACAAGCAGAAAGTGAGACAGACATGGAAAATAACACTCTAATTGTTAAATGCTATGTAAACAAGACTGATCTTGAACTCAAATGCAATAATATGTTGTTTACAAATGATTAAAGTACAACTTACCTCATGGACACATATTATAAATTCAATATACATAACAGCATAATGTCTGGTAAATTCTTACTGAATGAAACATTAATTAAAACACCCCCATTTTCAAATGTTTCGCTGATTGAACCAAATTAATCACTAATAAAACACAATTAAAGTTTGTCCACTTACTTTTGACAACTGACTTTGCAAGCCACCATATTTTGCAGAGTTTTGTCTAATTGAATATAATTTGATGGGCAATCAAACAAACACCAATATTTGATCAAAAGTTAATCCAATCAAGTCATAATTGATTCCCTCTTCCTCTAAATATGATAAACATCAAAGATAATCTCAAAACAATCTGACCTTTATTCAATTATGCACACCTAAGTGTGACATCGGTGATCTGTTAGCTCTGCCCAGTTCATATTGATTTTACATAGGTGTGATATTATTGGAAGATAAAGTAAACAGTAGACTAGCAATTGTTGATCACTGGCAGATACAGTAAATGTTACGGTGACCATGCGCTCAGTAGGAAATTATGCCTGAGGCAAATCAAGGGTATTTAAGACTGATGCTCTGGGCCAAATCAGCTTGGATCATAAAAATGCACATTTGGAATTTCCATGCATCAGAAATGGTTCACATTTAAATTCCAAGCATCAAGACCTGACAGTACGTGTCTATTGAGAACCCTGCTGTATCAAAATTATTTCCTTTGGATATGGGTTCCAACAATGCATTTCAATGAACTTCATTTAGTAAGAACTAATGCTGTACAACAGAAAATATCAACTACCTTTCTAATACTAGATGCACAATTTCCTCATTTTTTTCTCAGTTGATGTTCCCCACCTGTCCCATTTAATATTCTCATCTTGTAGCCCCATTTTAAAAGACAAATATAAGCTTGAAGTATAATTTTAACAAATCTAAAAATCAACCACGATCATTTCCTTAGGTTTGATGTCTCTACCCTAAGTAGTGTCAGAAGTTGTGCAACCAATGCGTATCACATATAACAGTCTGTTCAATTTCTATGAAAGACATATATGGACAAAACCCACACAATTCGTTTGTATTTATTTTTTTGTACAAAAAGGCTGAATATCATACACATTAAAAAACATAGGATGTTCACCTTTACAAACTGAACAGCTCGTTTGGAGAAATCACAAGCGATAAACTTCAGACTATGATCTTCTTCCATCAATGGGAACATGAAATTTCCAACCCCACATCCAACCTCAAAAACAGTTATGCTTCCATCAACCTATATAGAAAACAAAAATAACTTTAAATTTGAATTCCTAATACTGGGTAAAAAATAAATAAATCTTGAAAATGCATGTAATCAGGAACATACGCAAATATTTATACCAAAACGCTACATTTAAAAGTACAGTGTTACCTCTTTATAAAATTTATTGGAGCTATGATCAACATTATAATAAGTGAGGGAGTTTTATAATGATGGATGTTCCAACAAGGAAGTCTCCTGATTGTGCATTACAGCAGAAAAATAAAGTATTTAAAACTACAAAATCATATTATAATCAAAGAAGAACAAGTTATCTTTATATCTTGTTTGTTAAACAAACCAAAAACAATCTATGCATTTAGCCATTCCAGACTGAGAGAGATATCACAGCACAATGGCACTGAATGTCAAAAGTTGTATGAGATGTGATGAGAAATAATGAACAAAACTTAAAAGTGTTAAAATCCAGTAAAGTGCCACAGATTTATTTTCATAATGTTAAAGTAGGGCTTTAATCCTTCTCTCTTTCTTTCTTTCCTTCCTTCTCTCTCTCTATCTCTCTAGGGCTTTTGCAAGTTTACATTGTATGAAATGGCACCCTGGTCTAGTGTTGCCTTCGGCGCCCCCTACTTGAAAAAATACAAAAAAACTCTACAAAATGCTGCCCCCTGGGTGGTTGCCCATATCGCCCTCCCCTTATGATGGTCCTGTGTATATATATATATATATATATATATATATATATATATATATATATATATATATATATATATATATATATACATATATATATATATATGTATGGGTAAACTGCCATGGTTTCGATAAATATTAGCAAATATCTCTCTTACTGATCCTTATTAACTGTTATTTTGTCATCCAAATAAGTTTTCAAATGGCCCCCCTCATTTGCCAGTGTATTTAAGTTGCTTAAAATGAAGCTTTCTTGAACAATTAAATTTTTATGGAATTATTTTCTCCCATACATTGCTATGGGTGGATAACCTAATAGATGGCAGACAGTAATTTCAAGGGAAGTAACTATGCAAACAACCCTGGGAAACATCATAATTATCAACTTCCTGATGGCATGTACTTGAACCATAAAGATTCCCCCTACAAATCACACTTCCATGAAAATCCTCAAAGTGCTGTATTATGTGAATGTATACATGTATATTCATCACGTGACAGTTACATGACAACTCCTTCACTTAATTGTTTCTTCTAATGCTCTTTTTCTTCTATCCATTAAGAGACAATGCAGGCATTGACATTTCATGTGCAAGAATTTGCGCTGAATCGAATACCAAATTTTCATTTTCAAATATATGTTGAATGTATTCAGAGAGGATTAGAATAATTGTTGTTGTTAATAAATCAAAGGGTTTCAGGTATTCAGACTAAAGATCAAATAAATGAAGGTGTTATTAACCCAGTTTATTTTCAAACTCAGTATGACCATACACATACCTTTAGTGCTGAAGATGGATAGCAAAAAAAAAAATCAGAAACTCGATTACGTCTTCATTTAAATGTGGGTATTATGTAACAATTTCTCTGGGAGGCAATTTGTTCACAAAATTGCATGGACATGTGGCCAATTTAATTACATTTTGGATACATTGATTGCAGCTCTCTGACTTTCTCATATATGCCAGACATGACAGATGGGACTGACATTTTGACTGACTATAAAATGCCCAAATTGGACATTGGGACTTTCCACTAAGCCATAAGAAACTCATATTCAGACCTGATAAATAATTGTCTTAACTGAAATCCATACACAGGTATTAACCTCATCTTAAGATGTACATTACAATAGGTGTGAAATGGCCTTGTAGCTCTCTCTAAACAGTATAATGTAACCTCTGTCACTGAACAAGTCCCCTGGGTCAACCAAGTTTGGAAGTAGATCATTCAGTTTAATAGCAAAAGCGGGATTCCCAACAAACAGTTAGTCATTTTCAAAAAGGCATAGGAAAGAACAAGTGAAATAACTGCTGCACAACTTTAAAAAGAGATTCTGATAGACTTGTGCTCGTACTAATGCACTGCAAAAACTGAGAGTAACAAGCTATATTGAAAGAACAAACTCCTCTACCGCTACAACTTAAATAGTTCTGTTCCAAAGTCATGTCAACAGGGCCATGTACATCTTAGTGATATGAAACTGACATCTGCATAACTGACTTGAAAGCAAATAAGGAAACAGTGATGTCAGATTTTAAGCATATTGGTAATTCCATAGCTATGTAATGACTGCAAAACTTGATCAAAAGTCCAAATGTAGAAATATATTAGACTTAACTTACTGAGGTAAGATAATTGGGGATGGTATATGGTGGGTGGTAACAGTATGCAGGATTGACTACAATTGCTCCTGACGGAACAACTGTCCAACAGCAGTTCACAAATATTTTAAGCTCTGGTTGATTAATACATAGAGGCTTTGTTCAGGGTTCTCCAGAGTTTTGATATTTGCAGTACAGGACTGCTTCCTTGAAAAATGTTGCAGTCCCAGCACAAAAACTTGCAGTCCCAATAATGATACTTTTTTCCCCTTGCAATAATTTAGAACATTACAAGTGTATTGTTGTGTCACCAATATATGTCATCAGATTGCTAATGCTTGTTCATTGTGAAATATTTAGCATTATAATAAATGAATGAAAAATTAAGGCAGTTGATAACCATGATAATTGTGATTGTGACGTTACAACTTATAACAGTTCTCTATGACTTTACCTTGCCATCCTTTAATTTTGTGTGCAACTAGAAGGAATCAAGGAAGAGCTTACAATTTCTTTTCTGTATTAATTTATTTAATTAGCTTAATTCCATTTCAAATTAATAAATTTTCCAAGACACTAGAAGAAGAAAACAAAGGACCATATCTATTCACTTTTTTCATTTCATCTTTAAGCAACACAGCATACTACATCACTTTTTTCTTAAACAAATATTAAAAAATATCTCCACAGCATCTAAATCCTTAGGTTCTATTCCTTCCTCCATCACCCTCATCAGTTTTGTTTCAGTTTCTTTTTTTAAACATCCATGGCCCTTTGTCTTGATGCAATTATGTTGAACTTTGCAAGTTCAGTGTTCCTTGGGTTGCCATTGCATTATTCTGTTGACAATCGTGACACCATGTGCATAAAGCTAATAATGTTCCGTTGTCTTCTCATTTTTCAGCCCATGGATTGGGAATTTCCTGTTTGATGATTCATTCCATGAATCTCTCAGTCTCTTTAATGTTCTGTTTTCTTTATCAAAACCAGATGCATCTACTAATTTCTGTCAGCTAGTCTAGTGAGAATTGTGTTCATCTATAGCCTTGCACTGGGCACCAAAGAAATTATGTAAAGTTGCCATCGGAATAGTACACATGTGATAATCACTTGAAAACAAAGGTATATCAGTACATGACACAGAAAAACAGCTGATTTTGTGATAATTTATGATGATTAACATGGGAGTTCATATTCCTCTGACATACAAAATAAATCCCAAAATCTTGGCACTATTTTTCTAAATATGGTATATGATAACATGCAAGTGTTCCAAACACCACGCAAGGACTTTTAATATGATGGATTAAAACTGTGCTGAGTAATGCTTATCAAAGAGAGGGGTCAAAGCACACACGTGTGTAATTAGTCTATTTATCAAAATGATCATTAGGTACCTGCAATCAATTTAGAGGTGTCCTAATCTCCTTGTCTGCTAAAATCTAAATTACGTGGCTTCACCTAATCCCATTAAAATCACTTGAACTTGATAGCTCGCACACTATATGACTGATACCTGCTTTTTAGAAATGGATCAAATAAAAGAGAATTTCGGCAACAAAAAAGCTTGCGTACTGAGAACTCATCTGTTGGAAATTTCATGCATCCAAAAATTAAAAGTATGTGTACTTTTATGCAGATTTCAGTGTCCCTGATAACCCTGTTTGTTGACTTTGATATGACCCCTATTCTATACCATGTTCTTTACCAACTTGCCATATTACACGTTATCTTTTCAAGAGTGCCTGAATGACAATGATTATAAATAATGATGTTGTGAGCAATGTGATTATTCAGAATTTTTACATTATGATTACCGTACGAGTGGGTGTTTTAATTTTAGATCATTTAGCATGTTTAAAGTTGTTCCCTTGTAAACATATTCAGTGCAACATAGTTTACATTTTACCTTATTTGTTTCTTTTACAAAATACTGTCAAACTCACTTGGTAAACAAGTATCAATTTTTTATTTAAATATTCACAAAAAAGTATTCTGATCTGAATTGTTTGGTTATTTGTTTTCAGCTAGCAAAGATTAAATACAGACCTCCTGCATTTGCAGTTATCTTAATTGATCTTTGTATACTTTCATGTTGATATTATTATTTGTATTATTGTTGTTGTTGATGATGATGCTATTTTTATCTTGTAATGATGTTTTAAAAAAATGATTCATTGAGATCTTTGCAGAGAAAACAATATTCCTTTGCATATTAATTATTACCTGTTTGTTTTCTATTACTAAATCTATGAACTCTCTTTTTGTCCAATGTCTATCCTTGAAAAATTTGATAGTGTTTCTCTTGTAAAACAAATCCCAGTTTTTCTCTGCCTCCAGTTCCAATTTTCTTTGCTTAAATTCTGTCACTAAAGTTTTATCCTTTTTCAGTTTCTCCTTCTCATCGTCTGTCAGAAGTCTTGGAATATCTTGAAAGCCCCATGATTCGGAATCTTCATTATGATAAGATGATGTCCTTGGTCCACTTTGAGAACTATTATGTACATCTTGATGGGAGGCATATGGTTTAAATGTAGAAGAACAATCACAATTTCTGATAGGAGAATCTGGCTCAAAATCTTGTTTCCTCGATTCAGCCATATTTCTATGAATTATTATTTTAAACAGGCTCTGTTTTAAAGAAATTTGTAGTGTACATAGATAATTAGTGACGATGAATCCACTACATGTGGTGTGTAAGTTTGTTGACATCCGACATGTGCTTCCTATCTGAGTTATGTAGACTTTTTAAATATATCTTTGAGCAATATGAGTATCTTTGCGACATTGAATAAATGCATCCTTATGATTGCGATAAATCAAGCAGCTGTATGAATCAGAGTTCCAATTTTCGACGCAGACTAAAGGCAGACCAACATCAACATATGTTGACTAAATTTATTGTAT
This sequence comes from Margaritifera margaritifera, assembly GCA_029931535.1. NCBI lineage: Eukaryota > Metazoa > Mollusca > Bivalvia > Unionida > Margaritiferidae > Margaritifera > Margaritifera margaritifera. The sequence continues at coordinate 3,949,101 of JAQPZY010001584.1, read as the reverse complement.
ATGTATCAAACATGTTTATGTGAAACATCGATATGTCGGATAGGTCTCTTGCATTAGACGACAGAGCACACGAATTGAAGCTGGGAGCAAGTTTTGATCAAAAGTCGAGAGTTGCTTTTCATTCCATACGTTGTAAGAAATGCACTCGTGACTATATTAGTATTGAATTACAAGAATTTACCATACACTCTGTTGGGTTTAACTTGACAATAATTCTTGTGTTGAAGTTTATATATTGTAGGACTACAAGTATTTAAATTTTTAATTGAGGGAATTCAAGCATATATCTGTCGTATATATTATTTTATCACAACGTCATCACTGGCATTCAGCCAATGAAAAACTGCTATTTAACTCGTTCCAGTAGGTGATTGACTCGGGTTTTTTTTTTTTTTTTTTTTATCTATTTAGTCCTTAGACTTTGATAGTGAACAAAATCCTTCTTGCTTGCAATTTTTTGTTTTAGAACTAAATATAGCATGTTGAAATATATTCCCAAGATTTACCAGTATTAATTTTGAGAAATTGTATGATAACCGAATTTGAGAATTTTAATGCAAGATAAAGGGTAAAACCTGAGTAAAATAAAATGTTTTCATATGTCAAAATTATGGATGGGCATGTTGGATTTATCAATACCCTAAAAATAAGTGTTACACTTCTGTGTGATGTGAATTACCAGGCAGACCAAATAGAACAGGTTAAGATGCATTTTAATATGGAACATATTGTGACACCCTCTGTCTGTCTTCTTAAACTAATTGGTGGAAAATTTACAAAACTTCGCAGTCTTGTTGCCCTTGTGCTAACCATCTGCAAGAGGAATGTCATCCCTGGCTTCCCCCTCTGGGTTCATGTCTGGGGTCAAAGGTCAGATATACAAAAGTTTCAGAGGAACATTGGAATAAATTACAATTAAAAGCATGGGGATTTGTGATGACAAGTCATTGCAGTTGCTTTTGTTTGGTTTTATATATAATTTGTTGATAATTCATATTGGTAGATTAAAATGTGGGTTAGTACATTAAATTATTTTTTAAAAGATATATCAGATTTAGTCTGATTAAGTAAACTGGCACACTGCTTTTTCAGAATAAATCGCAAGAACACAAACTGAAAACACAATATTCAAAAGGAATGTAATTTCTCCTTGTGGCTAGGAAGTCATACTTGTGTTGAGCTATTCAGGTATTGTGCCCATGATCAATGTTTATCTTTGTTATTCTTAATACAGAGTAAATAATCCAATAGTTAAGACTGTGACCTACAATTCATAACTTGGTAACTGAAAGAAACAGAACTGTTGGCTTGTGGCATTTTTCTACTATTTAAATTTATAAAAGCTTGTGTAAACAAACAAACTAAAAAGTATCCAGTTTATAGATGACTAATCTAAATAATGTACAGTGATTATGACAGCACTGACATGGATTAATAGCTCTTAAAAAGACACCGTATTGATGATGATGATGATTGTTTTTGCTGTTCTTGTTGTTGCAGGATAAATGTTTGTACTATTGAACCTGTGTATTATCTGTTTTCAAGTATTCTGTCACTGATTAATTATTTTATAAAGTTAGCTGAGAAAATCATAAAAAGGTAGAGAGAAGTTATATATTCATGCCATAAGGTGGAGCGCATTATTTTATGATGTTTTCTGCGCGTTACCAATTTTGTTTCTGCACACTATCTCAAGTTGTCCACCATCTACAGTTACCAAACTTTGTGAATGGCTTGCACTTGGGGTAAGAAAGAATCCTATTAATTTTAGGATCAAAAACTCAAAGTTTAAGGTCATTGCATGAAAGAAGGAAAATTGTGTCCACACGATAACTTGAGTTCTCCACCATCTACAGTTACCAGACTTTGTGGATGGCTTGCACTTCGAGTAAGGAAGATCCCTATAGATTTTTGGGTCAAAAGGTCTAAAGTCAAGGTTTCTATGACTGCAAGAAGAAAAATGGTTTGCACACAATAGTTGAGTTCCCCATCATCTATGGTTACTAAACGTTGTGGCTGGCTTGCATTTAGGATTTTAAAAAAACTATCGATTTTGTTGTCAAAGATTAAAGGTCAAAGTCACTGACTAAAAGAATAAAAATGGTTTCCACACAATAACATTAGTTCTACATCACATATCTGGACCAAGCTGTGTGGGTGGCTTGCACTTCGAGTAAGGAAGAAGCCTATACATTGTGAGGTCAATGGTCAAGGTCACTGTGACTGAAAGAAGAAATTGGTTTCTGCACACATATTATATTTATCTACATGTGGTAGAGGACTATTCAACATGGAGCCGGCATATAATGCGCCGTTTATGGTACTCTGTTTTTGTAAGGGACTATTTAACTTGCAATTCAACTGGAATCAATGGCAAACACATAAGCTGTACAGTTACAGGTGAGATGTTATTCTGTTTCAGATGATTTTAAACCCGCATCTGTAGACACAACTAAAGATGCCTTGGTGGAGATTGGAGAAAGAAACCAAGCCACAGTTACTGTGCCCCATGTAGAGGTAACACATTTATATTAAATCAGTAGACAATCTAGTCTCTTTTATCCTGCTCCCCTTTATACAAATATATCTTTAATATGACATGATCAAAAGGAAAGAATCTTTAAATTAATTCAGAATTAAACCCATCTAGGAGAAGGAATAGTTTAGGCATATTTAAATCTACACTTTTGCAGATAAATTGTGATTGCTTATTTTCTTCCATCTGTCTATCCTTGTGTCCATCCATCCATCCATCCTCACTCAATTCACCTTGTAGCCAGAACTTGAGCTACATGTACACTGTTTGAGGGAGTAGATTACATTGTAGATTTCATGTAGCAGCCTTTGGGGGAGGAGGGGTGCATGGTATGCATGTATATATTAGTGTTTAATAGCACATCAACACAGTTTTGGCTGTATCGTGTCAATTACAAGTTCTACAAATGTAAATAAAAAGAATTGCAAACAAACTTTTGGAAGATAAACCCTTCCAAATAAACATGAAGATGCACAGATTTTATCAGTGCATCCCTGTGACTTGCCTCAGTTTACCAATGATGCACCCCTTTTGATTGTTTGTATTGGCAAATGAAGCTGAGTACCTGTTTAACGTAAACAAACAGGCAGCCAGTGTGACTTAATACCTACCTAAATGAACTGTCTGTCATCTTGCTTGAATCAGTATGGTGTGATTGTAACGTGAGAAACCTTTTGTATACTGAGTGCATACTCATTGGCATAACACATGCAGTATTCTCCCCAGGGCTTTTTACCAGAGCAGTCCTACTACACTATCATTTCAGCTTGCAATCCTTTAGAACCTTCTGCTACGCTTTTCGCTTGTGCCGCTAAGTTTTTATGTTTCCCGCTGTCCTTAAAATATTAATCTGCTAAATAAACATCCTGTCACCTAATTCAAAGCCCTATTACTCAAATAACACCTGTTTTTACCTCTTCTTGGGTATTTAATTAATATTATCCAGGATAATTACTCACTCACCTTGCCATTATCTTTTATACCTGACTTGATTGACTGCCAGTGCCTGACCTTTGATACGGGCTTCATCTGTGTGTTATATATATTTCAGTCATTTCCACTACCAGCTAAAAAAGGTACACATATTATGTTTTAAGGTACAGCAAATTCTTGTGAACAATGGACATGCCACCTAAAAAAATATGTCAAATTATCGAGCGTCCAGCTAGTCCCATGTTGGCCTGGCTGTGAAGATCAGAAATTGGCGTCACCAGTGGTGATTCTGAATTAGATAGCATGATTTTCCCCAAAGAAAGAGTTTAAGGATGGGGTTCAACACTGAATGGAAGACTTCATATCCATGGGTGGAATTTGGTGGATCATATTGTAAGTTTTCCATATTGCTAAATTTTTTAGTTCAGATCTACTTAATTATCAACAGGTGAGATGGGGGGTGGGGGGGGGGGGATATTCCTCAGGCACTATTAGAAAATCATATTTTTGTTTTTATATTAGTACCAGTAGTTCTAGTTGTTGTTCTTATTATTTGCTGGAAAATGTGAGAAGGAATGAAAGTTGCAATTTATCCATGGGTTGCTCTTATATTTACATAGTAACATATTTTTTATCAGTAGACCTCAACTTAAGTGGGTTCTGACTTATTAATTTCTCATTTCTTTTTTCTCTCTATCCAAGTATACTGTACAACATATTTATTTCATTAAGAATTTAATTTTTCAAAAACATAGGTTTATATTATACATTTTGTTACATCAGAGGTTTTCATTATTCCATTGTCCAGGTATCTTGTATGCACTATTTCTTGCTCAAATACAGTAGCATCAGTACTTCCATCAGCAAAAATGGAATGAAATTGACTGGAATTCAGACTTTCCCTAACTGCGGAGATTTTCTGCACATGCTGGCTAGTGTCTTGCATATACTGTGCTGCACAGGCCTTGTGAGGTCCAGAACTGTCATAAGACTTGATTGGTTTAATCCTGAATTTGTCAGTTCCATTGACAAATACACAGGTTGAATTTCCAGTCTGTGCCAATTTGGGATATTGTTTGCAATAACTGCAAAACATGTTTGCTTCTGAGTCAGTGAATTCAAGCCAGGGATAACTATTAACCCAATGTGACTGAAACTTTCTCAGTCTCTTAGTAGTGTTATATTTGACATTTTTTGTTGCCACAGAGTTTGGATTATGTCTCTTTGGAGAAATAGTTACCTCACACTACGTGGGAGTCTTATGTTTTACCCCTCCACTTTCACATTAATTTTCATTCTCGGACTCTTCCTTATTAACTTCCTTGAACAAATCAATTATTAAACTCGTTTTATCCACATAGTAAATATCACCTTGCTTGACAACTACTTCTGAAGTGATCATAACATATATTTTGTCTTTTAAATACGAACAGAGACAGCTCCTTAATTAGTGTAATTGTTTCGCTTCAAACGCAATATCGGATGTGGCAGTTAATCCTCTGTGTAATCAATTAAAAATTAAAGAATCATCACTGCCATATAATCAGTTCATAAATGGAATTGACACTAATGTCTATAAAGTGCCTTTCATTAATTTAATTGGATTGATTTGCTTGATTAAAATACATGTAATATGGTGAGTCGTTCATGAGGGTCTGGTTTAAGTAAACACAATACAAGGAAGTCATTTAAAACACTGCAAAGTAATCAAATCAGTTTTGTTTTGTCTCACATGTTTTGATTGGTCAGTAACTTAGTCGCTTAGCCCAATATGCAGTCAAGCGGTAATATAAAGTGCACACATGCAAGAGTTATCAATGACCACTGGTAGTTGTGATACTGGATGTAAAAAAATACATGGAGAGGGGTAGAATCAAGCATTCAGTATGCCCAGAGGGCATGAACAGCCAGATAAAGGTCGATAAAGTGATTATGCCATGAAAATAGGCACTTGCCCAACTTTTGTAAAAATAGGCAAAAAAGCACTTGTCCCAGACTAGCAACATGGAAAATTTTACTTGCCCGACTTCAAAAATGAATAATTTGGGGTGTTGGGAAATGGGATTCGCTCAGCTCTGAGTGCTAAGATTTTGTGACTTTTTTTGTTTATCAGAGCCTTCATTAGGAATATGAGCTGTCATGTTAATCACCATAAATCTTGATAAATCAGCTGTTTTTCAGTGTCATGTACAGATATACTTTCATTTTTCTGGTGGCAACTTTACATAATTTCTTTGGGATTAAGCACAAGGCTACAGACGAGCCAGATTCTGCTAGTTGACAGAAATGAGTAGATATGCCACTTTAGTGTTGATAAAGAAAACAGAATGCCAAAGAGACTGAGGGATTCATAGAACGAATCATGGAATAGGACATTCCCTTGGGCCGAAAAACAAGAAAACAATGGAACATTATTAGCTTTATGCACATGATGTTGCCACTGTGGAAGGAAAAATGCAATGGCAGCCCAAGGAACACTGAACTTGCAAAGCTCAACATTTACTAGGCATGAGTTCTCAGAGGATCATTTATTATATTGTAGTACTGATGTGACAGTGCATAAGAAGTTAAATGTAAATATCAAGTGTTTGTCAACAGACACTAAGGATCCAGTCATTCATTTCCTTGATTGTGTTGATGTTCTATATGGGAAGGCTGTTGAGAAAATGTGTTAAAGTTTGTTTAAGAAAGAAGTGGATGTAAAGATGAAATGAAAAAAGTGAATTGAATATGGTCATTTGCTTCTTCCAGTGTCTTGGCAAATTTATTGATCTGAAATGGAATTAAGCTAATTAAATAAATTAATATAGAATAGAAAGTAATCTCTTCCTTAATTCCTTCTTGCTGCACACAATTAAAGAATGGAAAGGTACAGCCATTGAAAATTGTCATAGTTGTAACATTACAAACAATCACAATTATCACGGTTGTCAACTGCCTTACTTTTTCATTCTTTTACTAAAAGACTAAATATTTCACAATGAATGAGCACTAGCAATCTGATGACATATATATTGGTGACACAACAATACACACATAATGTTCTGCAAGGGAGAAAAAAGTATCATCATTGGGACTCCTAGTTTTAGGGCTGGGACTGCAGCCTTTTCAAGGAAGGAGTCCTGGACTGCAACTTTAAAAATCCTATGGAGAACCCTGGGTGTAGTTGTTAGATAGATATTTCTATAGGATAGATGATCAAGTTGATGTCTTGTACATCAACAAGATGAGTTATTGATTGTAATGTGTTGACACGGGTATGTAGACATGATGAAAGAGTTATATGTTTATGTTGTCTTCATGACATGTTGCCACAATATAACAACCTAAGTATGTAAATGTGTCATTATGTCTTCATAATTATGTCAACACATTGCAATTGGTAACTCGTGTGTTTTATGTAAAAGATGTCATCTTCATTATTTATTAGAAATATCTCATCATGAAGATGACAGATTGCCGGTAATGCTGCCATACATATGCAAGCAACAGCATTGGAAGAAATTTCAACAGAAAGTTTTGTTATGTTGGCTTTAATGGCACTTTTTAACACATTATGCAAAATCTGGACTGTATCTAGAGTTTCACTATGCTCGTGATACTTCCCTTTTGCTCCCAAAGTCGTCAGATATATTTAGACTCGAGAAGTCTTATAAACCTCTCTCTCCTAATGTTCAGGCATAAAATCAGATGGTGTGCTTGTCCAAAGTCATAGCAAACATAGCAGTGACTCTAGGGGACTTAGGAAATGCTCTGAAGTAAATGGAGGAAGACTGAGATATTCCACAGAATCTTGTTAAATAGCTGTAATCATACCACTATGGGCTGTAATCATACCACTATGGGCTTTAATCATACCACTATGGGCTGTAATCATACCATTGTGGGCTGTAATCATGCCACTATGGGCTGTAATCATACCACTATGGGCTGTAATCACGCCACTATGGGCTGTAATCATGCCACTATGGGGTTTAATCATACCACTATGGGGTGTAATCATACCACTATGGGGTGTAATCATACCACTATGGGGTGTAATCATACCACTATGGGCTGTAATCATACCACTATGGGCTGTAATCATACCACTATGGGCTGTAATCATGCCACTATTGGCTGTAATCGTACCACTATGGGCTGTAATCATACCACTATGGGATTGACATGTGATCTATACATTGTTGCATATCATTTTGATCATGACAACCTAATGCTGCTTTTGGAATGGTACTTGAGTGATCTAGCTCAATAACCTCCCTGCCACCAGTGTGTGTCCATTTTGATTATAATATTTTATTTTGTTAAACTTTACTGTATTATAATATCTTAAACTATAAATGTAGATTTTCTCAAATTTTGGTCTTCCATATACAGTGTTGCACCATAATGGAGCCCACCACAAACTGTCAGTGTCCCCATGAATTTAATAAATCACAATATTTTGATCATTATAGGTGGACAGTAGTACATACAGTACAGCTCACGTGATTTTTCGGAACCCCACGCATTGCGGTGGGGTACTTAATCCACTCCACTCTAGCTCCGCGATAGCACTCCGCGGTGGAGGCATAAATACCTACAAATCACCACCGCGTTTCGGCAAGCACGCTGATGTAAACTCCACCGTGGAGGGGCTAGTCAACATTACTGATTGACATCTGAACAGCCAATGAATGAAGACCACCTATGGAAAGACGGAGACGTCAAGAGTGATTTACAACCGGATACCGTTTGAAGAATCAGTCGTCTTTATTTCGATCATATTTGGACAATAAAAAAATTATTTCAGAAGGCTTGTATATTCAGTACACATTACTGTTTATAAAAGGTTGATCGACTTCTTTGCAATAAGTTTATGATTTTAATTTATTTCAAAGAAATATGAACAAACTTATGCACTGACTTGACGAGAAGCACACATTGCTGAGCTTCTGAAGCAGAATAAATTTATCATTTTGTTCCAAAGGAAAGTAATTCTCTGACAATTAAAATCCAAATTGACATCCGCTTCTGCTTACCCCCCCCCCCCAAACAACAACGACAACAAACCTAAAACACTGAATTTACACTGAAATGCAAACCGCGTCCTTAGTCTTTAAGCAGTAACAGCAGAGTCACGAGGCTGAATATTATGACTCCATGTGTACTGTAAGGAACTGACCATTTAATATATGGGGTTTATATGTTGTTTTGTTTTTTTTCGACCGGGATATTTTTTGTTCTTTAATCACAATATTTATTTATTTTAAGTGAAATATGGAATGGATTAACGTAAACTACAAAAATCAGAGAAAGACAATTGTTTTCATGCATTTACCCCCCCCCCCCTTGGAAAATTCAATTGTCTCTCCCTAATAAAGACTTGACTTCAGCGGATGTTCTACAGAAATCAAGGCAGTGACCATTGTGAACACTGTTGTAAAATATTAACAAGGGTTTGCATCAAAGGATGATGTAAGTTTCAGCTTGGGAACAGTGTTTTTATCACAAAAAGCCATCTGACTTAACGCGCGTTGTACTTTACAGCCGCAATTATGGTCTGGTCCCGCCATTAATAACGGAAGTTTGATAATTGTTAGTAATTAATCTGAACTCGGCTTATTACCGAAATGAAAAATAATATGGAAAATTCTAAAATCTGAGATGTTCTGAGATTTTAATTTCCAACAAGTTTAGAGCATTTTGCATGGATGTATTGTCTTCACGTGTATCCTATTATTTGCTCATTTTTTTTACGGCGAAAATATAAAAATAAAATACACTCTTTTAATTATTTTTACGCAGATATTAAAGAATGCAGTTTCCTGTTTGTGACTGTTAGAGCCTTTGGTTATTGAGCGTGTTTCTGTGCCTCGTCCCGCCCTGATTTTAAAAAAAAAATAAATATATACCTTTTACTTCGGCGCCCCCCCCCCCCCCCCCCCCCCCCCCCCCCCGAAAATTCCTGCGGATGCCCATGAACACACGACTTTAGAGCACGTGCTCGGGAGTTCCTGTGCAGAGGTGGGAAAATTTCTTTCTCTTTTGCTCCATAACGCAATAATGTCTAGCACGTTATTACTTTTTTACCACTACTGAACGTTTCCAGATTTCAGTTTGTGTACGTTGAGATTTATAATCAGTCAGATTTTAATATTTTAATTCTGGCGACTGACTAAAAATGTCGACATGTCAAGCAGCGAAAAAGAAAAATTTTGGTTAACATTAATAAGCATTTTAGCATTTTTTTTGAAACTCGCATTAGTGAAAAACTCTTCAAAACATAAGCAGAATCACAAAAAACTTTAATGGCAGGAACATCTTTTTGGCTTAGTGTGAATGAGGTGGTCGCTAATTGAAGAAAGCTAGCCAATCATGGAATACTTAAACTCTTACTGAAGCATTACACCCCCCCCCCCCCCCAAAAAAAAAAAAACAAAAAAAAAAACGGTTTTTAATAGTAATAGATTACAAAGACTTGCGCATTAGTGCTTTGGATTCCATATTTTATGAGAGAGAGAGAGAGAGAGAGAGAGAGAGAGAGAGAGAGAGAGGGAGGGGAACTTTACTAAGAAGAGTTAATGATCTAAAATTATTCATCTTATTTTTCTGTATTATGCAATAGGAAAACGAACAGAAAAGAAAAAGTTAAACATTAATTTCATCTGATGTGGAAGTTTGTCAGATCAATGGCAAAGAAAACAAACCCGCAGAAGCGCTGCTGTTGTACTTTTAGGTTTACAGTTAGCACATGAAATTAACACGTCAATATCAGCAGTGCTGATGGCTTCTCTTGTGCTAGGTTACTTGCACGTGTCAACTACATGTATCTAGGATGACCTTTTGCGGCCATTTGTGATTTTAAAAAACCCCGCTACTTTGGTAATTAATGCAAATTAGTACAGTTTAAAATAAAATAACGATGTGAAATCTTAATAATGCTTTATTTAAGCGATTGGATGTCAGAAAAAATCGTACAATATGTGAATGAGTACGCATGCATGGAGTAACCATAGGAACTTGAGCGATTTTGTTTCACTTCAGTCAGGTATGACTGCAGCTTTGTTATTAATTTGTTCGATGTTTATCGTTCTTTTCATTGCAGGTAGTACAATATCACTGACTTTCATATGATCATTAAAATTTTGTATTGAGTTTACTGAAAAAGAAATAAGGATATGAATGCATGTTTAGATTCCGATAACACAGTATTAAAGAGAAAAAAAAATAGATTCATTGCGCAAAATGTAGTATTAATACAGTTTGCGAGGCATTGTCATTACGTTATCATCATCTAAAATATGATTTGGCACTATGTATCATATATTATCTTCATTAGAACAAGGAAATATTTATAATTAACTGAATTACTACGTTTTTTTCAGTATAAAAAAGTTAGCAAATTGCTCCCCAGAGGGATAACGATGTAGATAAATCGGTGCCCCCTCCCCCCGTCTCTCTCTCAACCTCTGCTTGCATGTGTGATAAACAGTAAACCACGCCCATATTATCGAGACCACGTCCGCTCCGCGGTGGTGATCGGATGCGACTCTGCGAGAAAGCGTGGTGTGCAGGGCTATTCTCCGCGACAACTCCGTCAGGATGCGTGGAGTGATGGTGGAGGGGTTTTTCTTAATCCTCTCCACTCACTCTCCACCCCCACCGCGATGCGTGGGGTTCCGAAAAATCACATGAGCTGTACTGTAAAATGCCCTCCTGACAGCTCAACTTAGGTGAAACACTGCTTGTACAGAATTCTCAAGGACCTGAGGTCACATGTCAAATAAGCGAGAAGTTTTCACAGAATGCTAAGTTCTTCTTATTTATGCATCCCTATCATGCATCTCAATGTCCCTTTTTTAATCATCTATATATCTATATATGCAAATGAAGTGTAGTACCGGTACTCAGATAGTGTAAATAAACTTGCAGCACGTGTGAGAATACATGCAAGATAGGGCTTCATTTGCAAAATGTTATGTACCGGTATATTGAATACACGTAAAATAACTAGAGAATGTACTTACCATATATACTTGCGAATTAGCCGATACCAACTGCAAACTGCATAGACGCAGATCTGCTGGAGCATTATGCTCCGGCAGATCTGGGTCTATACAGTTTGTAAGGACTTATCAGTAGAACAAACAACATAGCCCCTGATCTGCCGACGCATTATGCAACGGCAGATCAATGTCTAAGCTGTTTGCATTTGGACTAGGTTTATACACGAGTATATACGGTAGTCTTTTGGCACCATTTCCTATAATGGCATCAATTATATGACACTGCTCTTCCAGATGTTATGTGTGTGGGGTGTTCTTTTGGCTTGGAGGGTTTTCTTCCTCTCAAGAGATTCATCCTTCCTATATGGTGTCTACCGAAAATGTTGGGGATTTCCGAGTTATGGGAGCTACAAATCTTGGACTCCCAAGCCAGAAAATTCTGTTGAGAGCCTTGTGTGAATATTTTTGTAAATACAGTTCTCTTGCTGAATTTGGAATAATATTACACCAAGGGAAATGTTTTGTCAATTACAACAAAAGCATTTACATTTAAGTCTCCTAACTTACAGATTAACATGGGTTGATGATATGTTTTCTTCTTAAGTCCACTGATTTTTATTTGTTCAGGGATCAGGAAAGACCCACACAGTATACAAGGGTAACAAGCAACCCAAGGACAAGGAGTGTGTTTTGATAATTGATCATGACACGGGAACATTCACCCTGGAGCGATTATGTAGCCATATTCAGCTCAAGAAAACAAGGTACAGTGGTTTTCTCTATAAAGCCCCTCATTATATCACTGCTTCACTTATAATGCAGTTATTGTCATGGATCCCATTGAATTGGCAAAAATGTCTAGTAGTGCTGCTTAATTTAGTTTTTTAAAAATTTTGTTCTTGGTTTATGAGAACCAATTATAGTGTGATTTCATAGTATTGAATACCCTATGTTTGTGTTTTGTTACACTATTGACACGCAGTCATGTTGGAATGTTCCTCACTATAAGGTTTGAGCATTTATTAAATAATTTCCTAAAATTCTGTGTATATTTATAGCAGTATTGCTGTGCAGTAATTATAGTGCCAGTGAGAAGATTTTGAAAACCTGATTTTTCAAATACACTGAATGCACTGAAATTGTGAAGACTTGATGATGCAACCAAAATTTGATTTACGTGAGGAAAACAAAAGAATCTGATTATTTGTGTAGCAAAAGATTTTGGTAAAACATTTTTGCGCCATGTTTCAGAGATGAAGGTTCAAGCAAATCTCAGCATGGAGGACGACCTTTGACCCCTATTGACCACAACAGACAGAAAGCCTCTCCAAGCAAGGTGAAACCTAATCGCAGTCCACCACCACCCACCCATACTGAGCCCCCAGCTGTCTTGCCAAAAGTAGAGAAAGGTATAGTAAAAGTCTGTGTTATTTGGTAATAGATTTTGATAATTGCTTTTTGTTGGCTGAATTTTTTAAAATTTAAATACGTTTAGGTCGAAAATGAAATTTTATGACAGAAATGCAGAGCTAAAAAAAAAATTGGATAGCCTGATGTCTGGGGTCCCTTTAAATCTAGATTGGACCCCTGCTGTAATCTAAGTGAGTTGTGTTGGGCTTTTCAAAATAAAGTGCTGTCTAATTTGCTTGAAAGAAACCTAAAGTGTGCCGATGAAATGCAGCATTTTCGTTTTGAAGTTCTTGAAAGACTTTAGTAAATTGTTAATATTTGGCCTGTGCTGGGGCTCCATTTATAGCTTCCTCCACAGTATGACGATTGCTTAATTGTATTGAAAGCTATAAACAGTACTATTTTTTTCTCCGTATATTTTTTGGTTACCTATAATTAGCACACACTTGTCCTGTTTGAATAATAATGAGCTGTCCCTCACTCATGCTGACTTGGTGATACATCACTGGTTAAATATATCAAGTGGTACTTATGCAATTGTTTGACAGTTAAGCTAAGCTATGAGATTAGCAACTTATAAAAGCCTCCAATATAATGTTTTACACCATAAAGGAACTGAGATAATCACTTTATATTTGAATCTATTTAGTTGAAATAGTTTGTAGCCACTGGTTCTGTTGATATACATAGTGAATGTTTTCTGTTATTGTGACACAACCATAATACTATGACATGAACTAATTATGAAACTTTATGCTACTGCTTTAACTGATTGATATAATAAAAAGACCAAAACCTCTCCAATTTCATTTCTGTTTTCAACTTTGATCAAGAAGCATGGACATTTTTTCAGCATTCAGAAAATGAAACTACTGAGTACTGGTTTGCATCAGGATTTGGAGGAAACATTACTTTAAATGAAATCTAATCAAATCAAAATTTTTGTAGACAAGGTCACAAACGTTTTTTTTTGGGAGTAGACTATGATAAAAGGCAAATACACACAGAAAATTAGTAAAGTTACAGTTTTTAAAAAAAAAAGTATAGCAGTTTCAACATTGTGTCAAAAAATATTAAAAAAAATATGGCCCTGTCGGGCAAGTGGATTTTTAGTTAGGGCAAGTGATTTTTTAAAAGCTACTTGCCCTGGGCCTGTGTCTAAAACCAAAGGACTAGGTACTACAAGGGTCAAATTTGGCCCAACCACCAAAAGGTGCCAAGTTTTTTACAAAGACTCTTTAGGATGCATTTTGTGCAGAATAATAAAAATGTTGTTGAATTCAATCAAATTACGTATGCTGGAGGCATCAAAAGTTTACCTACATAAAATGATGTTACTTCTAGTTCCATTACATTTTTGTTATTTTAATGACGTCATGCATGCAAATTTTAATTTTTCAGCACTTGTTGATTTATATATATATATATATATATATATATATATATATATATATATATATATATATATATATACACACACACACACAAATCTTGGGGACTAAAAGGACTTTGACAAAAGACTTCTGCAAATATCAACAAAACATCCATAAGAAAAAATATATATTCAACTTCATTGTGTTAATTTTGTTTTTTTGTACCCCAAAGGGAGCGCTTTAGGTCTTCCTTGCAACTTTACAGAACACATTTACTTTAATATGCTAAGTAGTACTACATGTATATATATATATATATATATATATATATATATATATATATATATATATATATATATATATATATATATATATATATTTATACCACATACATTGAAAATAACATGCCTTTTAAAGTGTTGGTATAAAGCAATTTGATATACCAATACTGTTGGTATATCAAATTGTGATCCGCCCATGGCGCATGAATACGCATATATAAACATGGTTTCAACAGTGGTTATGCTTCTATACTCTCTAGATCAGTGCTAAATTTCCACTTATTAATCATTATTGACATAATAAAATAACGCGAAAAATATTAATAATCCCCGTTTTCTAAATGAATTAAACATGGTACACAATTTCATTGAAATCCCCTCTGCTTTCCCTTCTATCTCTCTCTCTCTCATGCATAAGGGACACACATAGGTGGAAATCTATGGAGAGAGAGAAAAAAAGAATTTGAGCTGGATGAAACCCTTGAATTTGAACTTACACCAAATAACCTAGAAGAACCTGGGTTGTCGTAATGGTATGCTTACACTTTTCATGAGTTTTATCCTACAGTGTTCAAAATAAAAATTATACAAAGTTGCAATAGCATGTCGAGACTGTGCGGTACATTTCTTGGTTAGGAGGCACACACATACTGTAATGTATTTAATGCTTTGTTTTTGTTTTTTTAAACCTATATTAGGGCTCTAGAAACATTATTTTTAATTATTACAATATCCGAAGGCCGCTCTCACTCTCTCTCTCTCTCTCTCTCTCTCTCTCTCTGTTGGTTGGTCAGGCAGAAGACTAATCTACTCACAGAGAAACATAGGGATGGACAATAAAAAAAAAATATCTTGTGCTAAGACTCTCGAAACCCCCCACCCCACCTCTCTCTCTCTCTCTCTCTCTTGGTTGATCTGTCTCAGCATATCAGTTTATCAGTTTTACCACAGTCTCTCTCTCTCTCTTTCTGGACCATCGTCGCAAGATACGTGCGAAAATCCGTGAAAAAACGAGCATAGCGGATTTTCGCCTGTCATGCGACGATGTCTCTGGACCTGTGAATGATGGTAAAATTTACAGATAAACCGACCAATGGAAAAGGGAAAGAGAGAGATGGAGGATAAAAACAATCTTGTGTTCGGTAGCAATGTTAATTAAAGCATAATAATGACTTGGATAAACTGTAAATAAATTTAAATGTTGAATTACCTCTTGTTGGCTCGTTATTTTGCTTAGTCTATATTACACACTCGTTTTAATATACTCGACGGTGACTGAATAGCTCGCGTTCAGTGTTCAAGAAGCTAACAATGCTGTGTTTGTAGTGCTCTACTTTCTTCACTTAAACCATCTTTCATGTTTAAATCATAAGTGCGTCTTATATTTATTTAATCAATATAAATGAAAATAGAAGCTAAAAAAATTAAAAGAAGCAACTTATAAATTTGTAAAGAGAATTGTGAATAGTAGCAATAGTAACAGAACTACATTTTGTAGCGGACACACTTGGCAGGGATGTTAAGAGTTCACTCCGTCAATACACAGTTTCCTGTAGTCAATCTTAACTCCGTTGGAAATGCAAGTATGTGTATTTGTATGTGATATAAATAAAATATATGTATAGTATGTACACTGTATCTTTGATATACCACTCGTTGTATAAATTTTTCATTAAAAGGAAACTCGGCAAGCCTCGTTTCCTTTTAATGAAAAATGTATACATCTCGTGGTATATCAATGATATAGAGTACATACTATACATATATTCTATATATATATATATTGTTACAACTCTAGGGGTAATGTAACAGAATAAAAGACACAAACAAGCTTTCAAGATTAAAATGCAAATCTTTAATTTCCTAAAATATTAAAAGAATTAAAATAGTTCAACAAATAATCAAAGTGAAAGAATTAAAATAACTTACAGTATAGAATATCCTAAAAAGTCCTAAATTGTTTTAAAGTTCACTTCCTGAAGTTAATCCGAGTAATCCGGATGAAGTATTCCGAATGAAAATAACCTGCACTGTGCTGAAGTAGATAAGTTCTGATTAAATCCAAAATAATCCTTGCAAGTCTGGAATATCACAAGTTTTAGAATAATGTCCGATAATTCCACTGAGCTGTATAGTAATTCAGATGAATTACTAATTAAAAAAATTCCACACTGAACTGAATAATTTCAATAACCTCTCTTCATTCAAGCAATTGTAAAGAATGATTTATCACTGGATGAGTTGCTATATATACGCAGATTTTAAAAGGGAATATCCTTTCTCCGTCTCCGTCTTTAATAATATGGTATTTCAAAATAACACAACCCTCTAAGAACCAATCAGGAACTAGGTTACGCGTCATTTACCCAAAGGTCTGCGTACTAAAAATCTTAAAGAGTAAACATAATGTTATTGTAGTATGGAATGTGACCTTTCAATGTTGATTTCTAAAAGTACAGAGCTAGGTCGACTTCATTTTCCCGCGCAATTGATCATGTGACCACTTATTGATCGAAAGGATGTCGTATATACTCATATGACAACCACAGTTCAGACTAAAAACAGAGATCGTTAATTAGTAAATTAAATCATTATAAAAAAGGTAAAGGAGGCATGATTCCATAACAATATATATATATATATATATATATATATATATATATATATATATATATATATATATATATATATATATATATATATAACATTATCATCAATGGAAGAAAAATCATTGTAACTTGCTCCAAGATTTGATTTTTTTTCTAAATTGACATCAACCTGGTAGAAAATACTTGAAGTGAAAGATATTAAAATCTTAGAAAATCTACTATGATACAGACATACACTGTGATATAGACATAAACTGTGTTATAGACATACACTGTGATATAGACATAAACTGTGATATAGACATACACTTCAGATTGCGTGAATGTCGCTTTAGCAGATTTTCAAACATTATCATCACCACTGTTATTATCATCGTCATCATCAATCAACTGAGGTTCAGGAAGGTCTTGCGCATCATTCAAAGAAGAACTCCAGTCAGACATCAAATTAAATTGTGCATTTTGATGACGTGCATATCCAAGCTACCAGATGACGACTGCTATGTGTGCACACAGACCAACATTACAACACAGGCTCTGGCTCGACATTGGAAGTACCAATCTCTGACTGAATACTGATCATAATCAAGCCAGAGTTTGTATGCTCTACTGGACACATGCCAGCTCTGAATTTTTGCCATTACAAGTCCATTCTGGTCTTTTTGCACTAATAAATAAAAACCTCCATCCTCACTAAGGAGCTCAAGGGTGTAAGATTTTGCTAACTTCAGTTGATATACTCAAAAAGTAATATTTCGCAAGTCTTCCTCATCAAGCCTTGGAAAGTCAGGAATTATGGTATCTGAGGCATCTATCTTTTTCTAAGGATTTGTTTTGTCTAGATTCCATAATCTGCACGAGCTCATTACTTTGTTTTGAACTAAGTTCTTCATAGTGATATGACTAGCACTCACTGCTTGACGATACTTGTTTGAAATAGCACATACCAGTCTCACCTATTCGCCAATATATGGTATCTGTGAATTGGGTACAATATTATCAAGAAACTTCCATGTTTTGACAGATTCAGCTACCCATCTTATTTTATTTACTTATCGTGTTGCAGTGCTCTCCTCTACTGCATGTTATTTCCTTCCTTTCTGCAAGAAAGCAGGCATTTCAGTTTGGATGCCTAAATCTTCAAGTAGGTCGATTGAGTCGGAATCCTCGATCCACTATAAATACATCATCTTCTTGCAGCCATTGTCTCATTTTTTTTATATTGTTGCTGAGGGTATGCTTTAATATGCTGGCATCATTATTTTTACCATCACTTAAGTATGGACCAATAACACTGACAATGTAGTTGGTTGTACTAACAACTATCATTGGTTTCACAATTGGATGTCGTTCATGAAGACTGAATGATCGACATGTTAATAACTTTAGTTAGTGGTACAATTTTAAAAAAAAAAAAATATGTGGTGACTATTGAGATTTTTTCATATCAATCTGGAAAATAAAGTTATTATAGATTACTATCTGTACTAAGTGGAAAAGAGAAGAAAAAAAATATCTCCCCTGTTAGGAATCGAACTTAGATTGTCTTTGTCTATAAGCGAACATTTTACCATTGGACGACGAAACTCTGTATACATAACATGTATTTATAATAGCTATACAAAGCTTGTTGTACTCTGTAGCAGCCACTGGGATTTTCTATCTATTAAATATTTCTGATGTTTAACAAACTGTATATAAAAGATATGGTTTGTACTTGTTTGCAAATCACTCACTAACCCTTCCAGTTCTAAATATAGTGAGTTTTGAACTAGGGGCCTAGCCCCTAGAGAATTTGGTACCAGTTACCGCACTATTGTTAATTCTCGTGCATTTTTTTTGTTAATTACAGAGACAAAATCTACCTTATATTGAATGTTAATTATTTATTTTCACCATTTCAAATTGTACTAAATAAAATCTTGAATAAGTGATGGACGTGCGGTAGGCCTAACATGTTCCATGCTGCAATGTTTCAGACCCTCAATACAGTAGTGTCTACATGCACATGTATGTCAGTTGCTTTCTTTGATTTGGAATTTTTTACCAAAAAAATTCAAAATGAATTAACAATAGTTTCACAATATTGCATACCACTCTAAATAATGCTCATTTAGAGAAATATTTGTCCATAATATAAGTCAGATACAAATATTTTATAAACCAAGCTGTATTGTCTGTAGCGTTATGCAACATATCGTCTGCAAATCAACACCTCCTAGAATTATTTCAACTGTGAACATTTTCCTTAATTTCTAAAGAATATGTGTGTCTGATAAAGTAAAACGGTTTTTAATTTCATACTTTACTCATTTCTTGTGGAATAATAATTGTAAAATCAAAATTACATACCTTTTAAACTGTTGCTGCAATAAAAGCATCATTGTTTCCATGTACTCTATGATTTTTTGAGAATATGCAGCTGATCTGGTATCACAATAACTTATAATGACACAAATTCGGTTTTATATACATTTCTTGCACATTTTAAAAATAAATTTTGTTTCCTCTAGGAGCTGTAAATTACGTGTAATAGACAATTTCAAATACTGATTTTATATATCGGATTCAACATCACTTCAATGCTTGTTGATCAGTGATGCCTGCCATAGAATCCAACCATTTCTTTAAAATTTACATATCCCTCATGAGTGAAACAATATAAAATTTTCGTCGTATCTATTAAGGAAAATTTGTAAATGTTTCATGTTGTTTCATGACTGCGGGAATAGTTTTATATTTAAAAATACATTATAGTCAGATGAATTTTTCACATTTTCCCATTCTACACCTCATGCGCGGCTGCTGATGACATCATTGCACGCGATAAATATGAAAAATAAAACTTATTTTTAAAGACAAACGTATGTCCATACAAAATATATAAAACAACTTTTAAAATAAAGAAAATAAATTTTGGACATTTTCTGAGGCCATTACAGAGATCTAGAGTCCCTAGTCCTTTGTTTGAGCACTGAAATAGAAAAAGTAAGCAGACCAGTTGTATATGTTTATCACAGTATGTTTAGTCCATTTATTGTAAATTTTAAATTTATCTTTTGTGGCATTTTTAAAGTGTTTGTAATAGAGCTAATAATGTAGGCACTGTCCATTCATTTTTACAACTTTATTATATTTTTCATAATAAGATATTAAAATATATCAGTGGGAGAAAAGTGATAATGCCAAAGTGTCGATACAACTTTTATTGCCACAGTAGTAATATCACTTTTTGAACTACTTTCTTCTCCCATTCAGGAAATATATTCGCCCTTATGTATGTTATTCAAACCTGTATTTTCATATTTATTATTTCATTGTATGTAAGAAAGTTCTTTGTATTGTTTTATCCCATATAATACTATCAGTTTCCTCAATATATTTTGTGTTTAAAAAAAGAAAAACATTTTTTCAGCCTTTTCTTTTTAGATTGGTCATGTACATGTAGAAATGTTTGTCCAGATGGCTCTGTACTGATTTTCATTACAGAATAGGAGTTGACAATGAAAAAAATATTATGAACAAATTTGCTAATTGAAGAAGATAACCTTTAGTACAGGTTTATCGGGATGTTATTTTATTTTATTTTTCAGACAACTCGCCAATAGGTATGATAAGTGATAGCAGTGTTAGTGAGGATAGTGACATTAGTTCTTCAGGCAGTGATTCTGAACCAGAATCTCCTCAAGGTACACCGTCAGACATATTCAAACTCATTTTTTGAATGCCTTAAGTTATATGACTATAAATATTTATGTGCAGAAATTGTTCATATTGAAAGAACTTGAAAATTGGGTCATATTAAGTTGGGGGTAGGGGTGCAGGGGTTATTGAACAATGGACATAATTGTAATCATTGTCCCTCTGCATTGGATTGCATCGGAATTTTGCCCAGGATAAGACAGTTTTACAATATTTGATCTATTTCTTGCATCCAGATTTTAAAAATACTTTGCATAGTTATTTTTGAGTGATATCTGCTTTAGAAAAATGAGAGAAAATGCATAAGTCATCATACTTGAAATAAAATCCAGTAACAAGTTTTTGATGGGGATTGTGGATAAAAGTATACTGAGTGTAATGTAAGTATAACAAGGTGCTGGTGGGAATATTTTTATAATTTCACTGGGTATACATGACCCCAAGAGTCCTTTCATTTTGAAAATTTGTATGTTTAGTATGTACAATTTTTATTACAAATTGCTTCAGTCTGATTGTGTCGCAACAGATTTTTTTGTGTCAAAACAACATGTTATTCAACAAAGCCACAGTCACATAAGTTGAGTATTGTGTGGTATGGTGTACACTGATTTGTTTATATTACAGTTACATTTAATACAGGTAGAAATTTTCTGTATTATTTTGTTTTTGTACATAATTATTTTCTGTTACTGACTTTAAAGTTAAAAAGTTTATTTTGTTTATTTTGTTGATGTCTTAATATCTGAGCTTATGGTATGGCCTTGTACCTGCATGTGTCAACAATTGTTATTTTAAAATTCTTAATGATCACTGGACCATTTTCAGCCAAACTTACCAAAGGTCATTCTGGCATAAAGGCCTACAAATGATGCCATTCTGCTATTAAATCGGGCTGTTATTCCTAACCATAGAAAAACCTTCAAGAAACTTCTTCTCAAAAACCACTGAACAGAATTTGACTAAAATTTGACAGAAAGGATCCTGGCATAAAAGCTTTGGAAGTTTATACAAATTATTATGATTTGCCAACAAATATGGCCACCATTATTAAAATTATAGAAGACAGAATTGGACCAGATTAGATAGAAAGCATTTGCGTATATAGGCCTTGGAAGTTTATGCAATTAATGCCAGTTCACCATAAAATATGGCTTCCATTATTAAAAAAACAATCGAACAACTTTTCAAATATCGATGAACAAAATTTGACCAGATTTGATGGAAAACATTCTAGCAGGAATGACTTGCATATTAATATCAGTGATGCAGTGATGCTGATCCACATTCAGATATAGCTGCCATTACAAAATAAATTAAAACCTTTTAGTAATTTAAAAAAAAAAATACTGAACAGAATTTGACCAAATTTGACAAAAAGCATTCTGGCATTCTGGCCTTTCAGGTTTGTATAAATAATGCCAATCTATGATCAAATATGGCTGCTGCTTCTTAAATTAGAAAAACCTTTAAATATCAATCTAACCAGGATTTCTTGACCAACTGCCGCTGCATTTCACTTTTAGGTTGAGTCATAAAGGTGAGGAATCTCAGTCCCACTTACCATTATCTTTTATGTTATTTACATTTTACAGAATTTTAACATCTTTACGTTTTCTATTTTATCTTGTTGTACTTCATGTTTGCATTTATTTGGAAGGGTTTTTTTTTTCCTAAATATTTGTGCAATTTTACATTCTTTTAATTTGCCTTTAGTTGGCACCTTATAGCTACTATTGTGCTGAAGTGCCAATAAAATGCTACTACATACATACTCATTTGCCTGCAATAAGCAGAAAGCTGGTGGCATTTTTATCATTTAGGGGTTGGGGTTGCAATTTTTGAAAGTCACATATCTTCTACATCATTTGATTTATTTGACTGAAACTTTGGAATAATATTTCTGCATGTATAATGTTTATACCCTGAAATAACAGGAGTTCCTATCTCACTTGCTGTGTCATCAGAATGTGATTTACATGCGAGTAACTGTGTTGCACGGGGCCGTTGTTTGTGACATGTTAGCAGTTAAGCCGAAAAGGTGTACTAACTGTAACTGAGTCTACTTGTAAGAAACCGTTGGTACCCTGATCCCAGAGATTTGTTCATAAGAATAATTTAATTAAAAACAGTATTAAATGCATAGCCCATACTTAAATATGGACTTTTTTTAGTATCTTATTATGATAAATCTGGAATTATTTTACATCAAAATGTTATAAATGGTTCTGCTTAATTTTAGCAGAAGATTAAAAACAATATTTCATTTTATTTTTTGTTAACACAATATTCCTTTCATCACAATGCCATGAATTATGATTATGTCTGGAAGCAAGAAAACCCTGTTTGTGACTGAACACATATTGTATACACATGTGGGCATTATTAACTTGTTACTGAAAACATTGTATTCACATGTGGGCATTATTAACTTGTTACTGACCACATATTGTACACACATGTGGGCATTATTAACTTGAATATTAATCTAAATGATAAATCTCCCATGCAGGTAAAACTATACATAGTGCATGGTCTTCAAGTGTTTATCTGGCTGAAAACATGACTACTGCAGAATATTGCCGAAGTCTTTTTTGCAAATGTAGAGATTTAATTGCATTTTTTGTGAGTGTAGAAATCTGTCTTAATCTAAAATAAGAAATTGATGTAAAACTTGATATTATTTCAGTGTTATTCTTTACTAAGTGCCCTTGATTTCATCTTTATTATAACAGTCCCACTGTAGGACAGTACATTTCATGCAATTACTATTTTCAAGTGCAAAAATGGAATCTTTTCGAAATTATCTCTCATGATTAAAAATTTCAGCTTTTTAAAATTTATATGCAGTTTTGTGTACAACTCTTTTGTTAAAATGTTTAGGATGATTGGTGAAAATGAAGGTGATTTATCATAGTATTTATTTTCAGTGAAAGCAGTCAATGCTACATCTAGTACTGTTGCTATTTCTGCTGTTTCAAGTCAACCAAGAATATTCTCATTAAGTAAGTTGATTTTACATATGTGTTTTGTTACCAAATGTAGATCAGTATACATGAAATCCATGAAAATTGGTACCCAATGAAAAATAGTGAATGAGCAGTAGATGGCCTGTTTTTAGTCACGCTTTCAGGCTTTGATTGAAAGTTTTAAATAATAAGAACCCTTAGGAATGATATCATTGACAAGTAGGTGTGTCATCATCTTTTAACTTTACTGGTCATAGACCAGAAGAGCTTATGGGATAGCCTGTTGAATGTTGTCCATCCATTGTCAGTCAGTCCAGTACTGTGCTTGTTATTGCTACTCCTCTTACATTACATGGAGGATTGCCATGAAACTTTATACACACATTCATCCCAAATGGTGCTGATCTGACATCCAATATGGCCACCATAGCAGCCATCTTGAAACTCTTATTGCTACTCCTCCTAAATGGAAAGTCATATTGTCATAGGGTTTTCACCAGAATACTTATTGTGGCATCTGGTTGGTCCTAAATAAAAATGGTGCCAATCTAACCTCAAATATAGCCACCATGGAGGCTATCTTGAAAATCTTGTTATCACTACTTCTCTTAGATGGATGGTTAAAACGACATGTACTTTTCACCAAAGACTTATTGTAATGTCTAGTTGGTCCTAAATGAAAATGGTGCTGATCTGACATCCATTATGGCCACCATGGCAGGCATCTTGAAAATCTTGTTATTGCTACACCTGCTACATGGAAACTCATATTGACATGGGTTTTTCACCAGATGACTTCTTATGGTGTCTGATTGGTTCTAAATGAAAATAATGCTGATGTGAAAGCCAATATGACCACTGTGGCAGCGATCTTGAAAATCATGTTATCGTTACTCCTCCTGAATGGATGGCTATACCGATATGAGGTTTTCACCAAAAGACTTCTTAGGATATCTAGTTGGTCCTATATCAAAATGAGGCCAATCTTAGATCCAGTATGGCTATCACAATGGCCATCTTGAAAATTTTGTTATCACTACTCGTCCTGAATGGCTGGTCTTATTAGCGTGGGTTTTTTAAATTTTGTTATCACTACTTGTCCTGAATGGCTGGTCTTATTAGCATGGGGTTTTAAAATTTTGTTATCACTACTTGTCCTGAATGGCTGGTCTTATTAGCATGGGGTTTTAAAATTTTGTTATCACTACTTGTCCTGAATGGCTGGTCTTATTAGCATGGGGTTTTAAAATTTTGTTATCACTACTTGTCCTGAATGGCTGGTCTTATTAACATGGCGTTTTAAAATTTTGTTATCACTACTTGTCCTGAATGGCTGGTCTTATTAACATGGCGTTTTAAAATTTTGTTATCACTACTTGTCCTGAATAGCTGGTCTTATTAGCATGGGGTTTTAAAATTTTGTTATCACTACTTGTCCTGAATGGCTGGTCTTATTAGCATGAGGTTTTAAACTTTTGTTATCACTACTCGTCCTGAATGGCAGGTCTTTTTGACATGGGGTTTTAACCAGAAGACTTATGATGATGTCTGGTTGGTCGTAAATGAAAATGAGGCCGATCTTACGTTAATATGGTTGCCACAGTGGACAGTTTGAAAATCTTGTTATCACTCAAGAATATCAGAAATGGTTTTAACACTCAGAAGTTTCAAAGAAGAAATGATCATGTCTTGGATTCCTGGACAGTATAGGATCAGTCCCTTTGAGGGACTCTAGTCCATCAGGTTTTGGTTTTCTTAAATATTTTTCTGGTAAATAGAGATTAAAATTAAAGAGAATAAATTAAGAGAATATAAAAACAGCTTTAGCTAGATAGAAATAGAGGGGTTTTAACCCCTTCACTCTGCCCTTCAGGAGCTCTTCCCTCTGCCTCTCTGCAGATCTCTAAAACACCATATTAAAACTGTGTTATTTTGTATCTATTCCACTTATTTTACAGTTTATATAATGTTGGATAAACGTTTTAATGTGCTTTGTCATTTACTTCCAAAAGGATGAAATTTCTAAATTTCTTTCGTTTAATATAGTCCTTTATTTCCAAAAATATACCCCTTTGCTCCAAAAAATGTCCTTTTCTTCAATAACAGTTCCATTTTTGCTAAAAGTGCCCCTCTTCCACTGCCCTCTGTAAGAAATTCCTAGGTGAGCACTACAATTTGCTGAATGGTCAGCATAATGATAAAGAAATTATTAATTATCATGTCATTTTATTTACAAATGGAACAATACTTGTGTCATTTTATTTACCAGTGGGAAAAAAACTGCAATAAATTCCTAGTGGAAATTTCAAGGTCCAAAGGTCAGGTGTTGATTCCCTAGGAGAACTCTTTTTTTATAACCAATGATTTCAATATTGAAATTTAATTTTGTTGTTTTGTTGTTGTTATTTTCTCTTTCATTCTGCATGTATTCCTTGCTCCACCTAACTTCAGCAGACTTGTCCTGACTATTGATACATACACGCCTATTTATCCATCTGCTACTGTGGTCTATTGATGTTATCGTGAGCTTCAAGTTGTATGGTGATATTTCAACTTTCTTACGATATTGTCATGACAACATCATGATGGTTATAATAGCAGTGAATCATTCGCTGCAAAGCAGACTGCAGACATGTGCTTGGTCAGATGCCAAGGACAAGGTTACAGCTGATGGAAAATTCTGTTGTTTTATTCTACTGACTATTGTCTGTAGACTGTTGCTATTTATATATTACAAACACGTAGCATTTGAAATGTACTAATGCTCAGGATACAGTTGATTTGTGTAAACATGCTGCATTGTATTGCAGTGAATTGGAAATGGATTTACGTGGGAGTGGGTTAGGGGTGGGGTATCTCAAATATATACAATATCACTGAGCTACATTTTTGGCCAATATCATTGTTGCACTGAACCTGATGATAATACATCATGATGGCAACATATAATCACTATGCTTATCATCAAACATATTGTTTCAATTCAGTTACACTAAAGGATGATTCTAGAAATCTGATGCATTCTAACCACGTGTCTGCATTAGGAGAGATTACCTGTGAAGATTGACAAACCTGGGGAATTTTGAAGGAGTTATGTCCCTTTCCCAACTCAGCATTGTTCTTGGACCTGATCTCTCTAATATCAGCATAATTACACAAAATGTAACATAAACATAGTAGTATATGATTGTAAAGAATAACCATTTCATGTAGAATTCAAAAGGGTTGCTCATTGAATATCACTGCTTTGTACTAATAGGGTTAGCCATGATTGTGAAGGCAATGAGTTAGTGATATTACTGGTAACATGACTAAAGTTTGTCATCCTAGAACATTACATTGTCCATATTTGATGTCAGTTCAAGAAATGAGTAGTAACTTGCATGGATGAAATTTTGTACATGTTTTCAATCATTATGACTTAATTGGATTTCAAACTTTTAGTGCAAATTTTGTTAAACTATTGCCTATTTTCAATTGGGAATTTCCAAGTGTTCAATGATGTCACAGAAGTAATGACATGTATTACAAACACAACTCAGGTTGCCTATTTATTCAGGTCAAGTAAAGTTGTTGAAAGATTAGGTTGGTAGGTGGTATGTATGTGGGTCCATATACATGAAGTTTCATTTGTATTCACAGAAGTCAACATCTTCAATGTGGACTTAAACTTAGTTGTTGTGCCACTTATAAAAAGAAAATATTTATTTTACTTTCATGAAATAACTGATTCATTTCTAATAACATTCTATATCTAAATAAATTGCAGATTTGAAATGCTTGGTATGCTAGTTAAATTAGTTTTATAAGAATTGAACTTCATATTTTACAGGCGGCCCCAGGTGGCCGAGTGGTCTAAGGTGCTCGCCTTTACAGATCACTCACACATCTCACCTCTGTTAGCATGAGTTCAAGTCTCAGCTCAACCAAAATAGGTATGTGAGAAAGCTTGCCAGTAGCTTCCTGTGGGTCGGTAGGTTTTCCCGGGTTCTTCTCCCACCAAATATACTGGCTGCCATGTATAGCCTATCAGATGCTGAAAAATGGCATTAAACTCCACAAAACCAAACCAATCATATTTTACATGATTCTGGAAGTCATGAAGTTTGAAAATAGATCATACACTGCATGAATGGCTGAAGCAAGTTTGAAATTAGATCATACACTGCATGAATGGCTGTAGCAAGCTTGAAAATAGATCATACACTGCATGAATGGCTGTAGCAAGCTTGAAAATAGATCATGCACTGCATGAATGGCTGTAGCAAGCTTGAAAATAGATCATACACTGCATGAATGGCTGTAGCAAGCTTGAAAATAGATCATACACTGCATGAATGGCTGTAGCAATTTTTAACTTTTATGACTTCATAAATCCTGTAAAATATGAAGTTCAGTTCGTATAATTACAACAGTTATAAAAATAAAAAAGAATAAATAGCAGAACTATGTTTTGATCATTGTTTACAAATGTTGTTATGAACTAATAACGTGGGGGGCCCCGGGTGGCCGAGTGGTCTAAGGCGTTCGCCTTTACCGATCACTGCCATCTCACCTCTGTCTGCATGGGTTCGAGTCTCGGGCTCAGTCAATGTGGATAAGTGAGAAAGCTTGCCAGTAGCTTCCCGTGGGTCGGTGGTTCTTCCTGGGGTTTGCCCGGGTTCTTCCTCCACCAGATAAAACTGGCTGCCAAGTATAGCCTATCATGTGCTGAAAAATGGCGTTAAACCAACAACAACAACAACAATAACAACTAATGTGTAATTTTCTGTGTCACATGAAGCAATTTTAACCAAATGCTTGCTACAAAGGCTTGTACAAATTTGTAGTTAGATTGCTATAAGCTATAACAAAAATTTGAGGATTCAGTCAAGTTTATTGATTTTTAGTTCACCTGGCCATAAGGACAAGTGGTCATTTGGTATGTCCCGGCAACTGTCGTGTTTAGTGCTTTGTCTGTTATCTGTCAGTCAGCCATTGCTTGTTACCAATCTGGAGTCCATATTTCTGATCCAGTTGCGATCAGACTTGGAATATGGCATATATCATAAAAAATCTTGGACGATTTCAATAATGAGCAAGATCCATGCATATTAAAGAGGTGATCTTGCATTTGATTGGCTGACCTTGTTACCACTCCAGAGGCCACAATTCTGATCCAATTTTGATAAAACTTGGAATATATGCTATATCATCAAGATCAGTAATGAGTGAGATCCATATATATTTATGAAGTGATCTTGTGTCTGATTGGTTGAGCATTGTAGCCATCTGGAAGCCATAGCTATGATCCGATTTTGATTAAACTTGAAATATGGGCTTTTATCATCAAGATCTTGGATAGGTTTGATAAGAGTACAATAGATGCATATTGATGAGTTACTCTTGCATCTGATTGGCTAATCTTATGACCACTCTGGAGGCCAAATTTGTGATCTGATTTTGATCAGACTTGGAATATATGTTTTATTATATACCCATAATTACACAACTCAAGATAAAGGCTACTTTTCCCAAGGCTGATCTGAAACCTTGTATCATGTAACGCATCTGGTACAGATTTAGATTTCTTGCTGTCGAGGATGACATCACCTAACAATGGTTGCATAAAGGAACTATATGGAACCAAAGTAAAGAACAACAGCAACATAACAAATTGTATTTTTTATTTTGAAATAATTGTTTAGGGTGTATAATAAACACATCATCAATACAGTAACTTGATCTAGGTACTTGAATCACATCTTATTTCATAGTGGAAGGACATCGAATAATGCTCAACCCATTTAGGTCTCATGAAATATGATGTCCTTCCACTATCATAGTCAATATGATACAAGTACCCAGATCAAGTTACTGTACTGATAACCTTGGACAAGTTGGATAATGAGTGAGATACACAAATATTTGTGAGGAGATCTTGCTTGTTACCAATCTGGAAGCCATATTTCTGATCCAATTTTGATCAAACTTGAAATGTGGGCTTATATCATTATATCATCAAGATCTTGGACAAGGCCGATAATGAGTGAGATCCATGCATTTTAATAAGGTAATCTTGCATCTGTTTTGTTGACCTTGTTACCTCCCTGGAGACCAAACCTTTGATCTGACTTTGATCAAACTTGGAATATTTGCTCATATCATCAAGATCTCAGATGAGTTCAGTAATGAGTGAGTCCACACATATTAATGGAGTGATCTTGTATCTGATTGGCCAAGCTTGTTAAGCCATTTTTTCTGATCTGATTTTCATTAAATTTGAAATATGGACTTAAACTATCAAGATCTTGGATAAATTTAGTAATGAGTGAGATCCATGCATATTAATGATCTGATCTTTCATTTGATTGGGTGAGCTTGTTACCACAATGGAAGCCATTTTTAAAAAAATCTGATTTTGAACAAATTTCGAATATAGACTTATACATGTATGAGCAAAATCTTGCATGAGTTTGATAATGCATGGGATCCACACATGTTAATGAGGTGAACTTACTTCTGATTGGCTGAACTTGTTACCTCTCAAGAGACTGTATTTCTGATCCAATTTTGATTAAACTTGGTAAATAGGCTAAAAACACAAGATCTTTGATGAGTAAAATTATGAGTAAGATCCATGCATATTACTGAGGTGATTTTGCATCTGATTGGCTGAGCTTGGCAACACTTTAACGACTCTGTTTCTGATATTTTTTTCAAACTTGGTAAATATATAATATTATCAAGATATACAATGTCGTATTATGAGCAAGATTTACACATAATAATGAGATGATCTTGCATATGATTGGCTGGACTTATTATCACTTGAGAAGCTGTATTTCTGACCTGATTTTAATCAGACTTGGTAAATTGGCTAACATTGTCAAGATGTTGGATGATTTTCATTATAAGTGAGACCAGTGCACATTTTATGAGGTGATCTTGCATCTGATTAGCTGACGATTTTTTTTTAACCACTTGAGAGACTGTATTTTTATAGGGTTTTGATTAAACTTGGTAAATAGGCCTGTGTCATCAAGTTCTTGGTTGAGTATGATTTGAATGAAATTCATGCATATTAATGTAACCTTGCATCTGATTGGCTGAGCTTAGTGAAATGGTAAGCAGTTAATTTATGTAAGCAGGCGAGCAATGTCAGGCCCATTTGGGCCTCTTTTTGTAGACATGGTGCTAGTATAGTTGATGGACCTGTGTTCCTATGACATTACACATGTTAACAAACACAACATGTGCATTGCATTGTGGGATTTAATGGAGAGTTCCTTACCACAGTGATTAGCAGAGTCAGTAACTGATGACACAGATCTTTGCATCTGTAAAAGTTGAATTAAAGAACGTAATGGCCAGTTGTGTGCTTTTGATACTTTTCAGTATATGTTGGACTAAAATTGTAACTTACAGTATTGTCATAGTTCTGCCAGGAAATGTTGGGCTGAAATTCTACCTTCCAAAAGCCCTGACTTTTCCCTACACAGAGATATCTTCATAGGAAATTTGTCGTATATTTTAGTAATAATAAGTAATAATACAAATACATATTGAAACATTAGTTTACTGGTATTGTGTTATGTACATGAGCACTAAAAAACTGTCAGTACTGGTAATACTGATGAAAGCCCCGCTTAGTAAAAACACAATAAGTTATAGTTGTTTCCAGCAAGATTTTTAAAACTTTTAGGGGCTTATAGGTATAAATATATTGCATATACATGTATTAAATATTATGTATATCAAGCATATACATGTATTAAATGTTATGTATATCAAGCATATACATGTATTAAATATTATGTATATCAAGCATATACATGTATTAAATGTTATTTATATCAAGCATATACATGTATTAAATATTATGTATATCAAGCATATACATGTATTAAATATTATGGATATCAAGCATATACATGTATTAAATATTATGTATATCAAGCATATACATGTATTAAATGTTATTTATATCAAGCATATACATGTATTAAATATTATGTATATCAAGCATATACATGTATTAAATATTATGTATATCAAGCATATACATGTATTAAATATTATGTATATCAAGCATATACATTAAATATTATGTATATGAAGCATATACATTAAATATTATGTATATAAAGCATATACTTTAAATATTATGTATATCAAGCATATACATGTATTAAATATTATGTATATCAAGCATATACATTAAATATTATGTATATCAAGCATATACATGTAATAAATATTATGTATATCAAGCAGTAATCAAGAATAAAAATTGGATATAGTTGAGTACAACTCTCTTTTACATCCATCACTGCAAACCAGCAGCTGCTATGATCAGCACTAGATGTCATCTATTCCTGTGTTTACATCCATCACTGAAAACAAGCAGCTGCCGTGATCAGCACTTGATGTCATCTATTCCTGTGTTTACATCAGTGATGTCATTATGCATAAGTCCTATTTCTCTTTTACATCCATCACTGCAAACAAGCAGCTGCCATGAACAGCACTTGATGTCATCTATTCCTGTGTTTACATCAGTGATGTCATTATGCATAAGTCCTATTTCTCCTTTTTATGCAGAGAAAATAAAAGGGATTTTCTTTTTTGCAGGTAAAGACCTTGAACTCAGTGAATCTTCTGACAGTGATAGTGACTGAACACTTGGTTGTTGCATATTCATCCATCCTTGCTGACTGGTGATATGATAATCATGCTACCATGGACACATTGTAATTTCTGACATCAATATCAACCTGCAAGCTGCTCAAATTAAGCCACACTTCATGTAGAAACTATTTCAATTTTCCAAGAAGAAAATAGACATATTGAAGAACCATGACTGGCAGATGATCTTGTGGTCATTTCAGACCAGTCACATTTTGTTGGGATTACAGTATAGTCATTTATTTTTGTTGGCAACATTATTTTGTGGTTTTGCAAAAAGTTATTTTTTTCTTGTTTGTTCATAAACTCATGGACATGTCTTTGATGGCAATACCATGTCTTTGATGGTAATACCATGTCTCTGAGGGCAATACCATTGATGAGGAAGACAGTTTACATTGAACATTTAAATTCAGAGTTTGTATCAATCACAAAATCCAGGTGAATTTACTGAATTTCTCTTATTATATATATATATATATATATATATATATATATATATATATATATATATATATATACACAGAGCTTCATGGGTGGATCAGGAGACCTTTTTTTACAAAGACCTCCCATACATGATTTGGTGTTTAATGAAGAACTTTTACAAATTAAAGATTGCTATGACATGAACCTCTCAGCCTAAATATTTTCAACTCATGTATAGCTCTTCACTGAAAAAGATGAAGAAAAGAGGGCATGAACATTTTTAAGTTTGATGCAAAGCAGTTAGTGAAGTATCGATGGACACTGATATCATTAGCATTATTGGTACAAGAGGAATTTATTTCCGAGATTTACAACTGCCGTGCAGGGTGACAATAGACCAGGGTTCAATCTAGGATTCAGAGATATGTAGTCAGTGGCTCCCCGCTATCTTATATAGGGGCCAGGTCAGAGTTTGATGAGCCAATATGTTGTGTCATTTCTATATTTTTGTTATTACATGTATATGCATGCTTGTCATGTTTTAGTAATTTCACACTATGGAATGTATAATATTTGAACATAAATAAATTAATTGTTTCCTTTATGTGAGTCAAGTTTTTTTGTGATATCATCAGCACTCTTCCCACATTCAATAAAAGAAACTATCCACCATTTTAATTCACATTAAAACCCGAGGGCTGTTCTAGTGAAACATACTTGGGACCCAGGGAAGGCACTTTTAAGTGGAGTAGTCATCCATTGATGCAATTTAGAATTTTTTATTATTATATTATGAACTCTTTGAGTAATCAGAGTACCCTGTCATATATGTTTGAAAAACTGCCTTCCCTGGGTGCTATGTATGTTTAAATGGAACAGCCCTGAGGTTTATGTAGGACTGCCTGTGAAATGCAGTTAGGTATGATGTAGAAAAGTCAAAAGTTTTATATTAAATCCAGTGATGCTTAGGGTGTTTTACTCTGGTGCCAGCCAGTATTATTCGGTCATTTATTCGCTATTAATGTGTACTGTTCTGACAGATTGTTTTGAATAGCAACCTGAACCCATTGTGCAAAGCCAACATCCTATGACATGTGAATTAATAACACTGTATCTGCCTTGAGTGTTATAATTTTGAAATTTCCACTTTTTCATTGCATTGTTGAGTTCAAGACAAAAATTTTGATGCTGACAAGCCATGATGCCTATACTGCTGACTTTATTACCACTCTGATTTCTTTCCAAAAGTTTATTTTATTCGGTCCATTGGTGGAAAGGATGAAGATAGGGAAACCTGTTTAAGACAATTTCAGTTGGATAGTATCTGGTCGATTTATTAATTTGGGCAATTTTCTGTGATGAAGTTGTCAACCTGTTCACAAATCACCTCTTGTGAAGACATATATTTGTAGTGCAACTAGTTATCATGTATCATGCCATTAAATAGGAAGTCATAGGCATGAAGCAGTGAAACCATTCATGCCATGAAATAGGAAGTCATAGGCATGAAGCAGTGAAACCATTCATGCCATTAAATAGGAAGTCATAGGCATGAAGCAGTGTAACCATTCATGCCATTAAATAGGAAGTCATAGGCATGAAGCAGTGTAACCATTCTAATTTAAGTATCAATCAGTCACTCAGCTACATAATGCACATCACATGTAAAGGGCTTAATTAACAAACAGGAACATAATGGGCCATCAATATGTAGCCTAGATTGAATCCTGATAGTTTACAATATTTTCTTGAACTGTCCACTTTTAGTATTTTCATTTGATAAATACAATAAAGCTATTCATATATTCTCAGTTATTAATTGCACCAGGAGTTTCCTTTCTATGCAAAACATTAATTATTTCACTAATTTCCTACTGCAGGTAATCCCCTTTAAATTTGAGGGTAGTTATATAGTAACAAGAATCCTCAAATAGCAAGTAAGAAATTTGGGGAAATACCATCTATACTCGCGTATAAGCTTATAATAATTGCAAACTGCATAGACTGCATAGTACGCTGGCAGATCTGGGTCTATGCAGTTCGTAAGGACTAATCAGTAGAACAAACAACATAGACCCTGATCTGCCGGCGCATTATGTGACAGCAGATCAGGGTCTATGTTGTTTGCAGTTGGACCCGGCTTATACACAAGTATAGACGGTATTCATCATACAGATGAAAGGAAGAAAAAAAAGCATTTTATTCCACAAAAATATTAATTCGTTCTTAAATTCTGGTGATGCCTTAACAAGAGCAAGCAAGTACAGTCCAACAAACCAACAAAATGAACACAAAACTTGGTGGACTGGGACAATTATTTCATATTAGCCAGATTTCAAGATTATTCGGATTTTCATTTTTTTTTGTGAGTGCAGTAAAAATGCAATAGTCAAACATTTTTTCTTTAATAATAAGATTGAAATTTTAATCAATATCAATGAGTTTATCTCTCACAAAATGATGTTGCAGATGCAAAATTATATGAAAATGTTGATTATCATTTAAAGCTTGAAGACTTTTCAGCTATATAGAATTACGAAAGTCTTTCAAGCTATAATAAAGCAAATAATCAAAAGAAACTTTTAAGTTCATACTATTTTCTACTGCCTATTGTCAAGTAAATAAAGTTATTGTCGATAATGTACCTAGATAAAGGCTGAAATTCTGTCAATTTTATCATTCTGTTTGTCACCTCAATAATGAATGAAAAACTTGTTGAAAGAAAGAGATCATTCTTTAGCGTGTTCAATAAAGCACTTTTGATTTACTTGTTGAACAATGATACACTCTTCTCATTGAGGAAGTGTGAGTCGAGAACAATTGCTGTGACAGATATTCACAGTTGACATTTGCTCCTTTCTTTTGTATTATCTTGGGATTTTATGACTTAGTGACCAGCAGACCAGAAATTTTCATCTGCTTAAGTCGGTTTTTGTACAAAGCAATTATTCACCAAGTGGGATTTCAGTGATCAGCACATTTCATAAGCAGGTTTTTGTACAAAGCAATTATTTACCAAGTGAGATTTCATTCATATTAAATGGGATAAACTGTAAGTTAAATGCCAGCCATTTACTTGTCTTGTTGGTCTTTCCTGACTATAGCCGTTACTTGCGTGTACCTGTTTGTGTGTGTGTATTTGTGTGTGCTGCAGAGAATTTTCTCTCATTCATATGCATGTTTGAATTAGTTTGCCTGTGTGAGAAAGCCATGTGGGATACATCTATCCCACAAGAGCAGTGAAACAAAAAATCTGATAGCTTGACGCCCGGGGCCCCTCTATATTCAGATCAAGCTTCTCCTGTATTCTAAGTGAAGTATCCCATCGAACTTGTCGAAAAAAATCTAATTTGCCTGAGAAAACTTTGATAGCGCTGATGAAATGTGGAATTTTATTTTTGAAGTTGTTGAAAAACTAGTAAATTATTCATATTTATCCCCATGTAGGCCCCTTACCCTGATAAAGATTGTCGACTTACTGTACTTCTATCGAAAGCTATAAACTTTGTGTACAAAGAGAAGCATGTGACCTATGAATGGGGAACAGATTGCCTGGGTTACCTATAATTAGTGCTCACTTTGCTTTAACATACATGTGATCACAGGGGCTTGTATCATTGCTTACAATTTATCTATAAATCATATATGTACTGTATGCTTTACTTATATAGTACATATATGATTTATGGGTAAATTGTAGGCAACAATACGAGCCCCTGTGCATGTGATTCTACTGGCGGTAGGACAAAAATACAGTTTTAAAGGCTGTCTACTGCACATAACATTTTGAAGTTGAAATCTACCACTTTTGAAAATTAACAGATTTAAAAAAAAAAAAACTGGAAAAAGAAAGACCCCCTCTCCCCATGCTTTACAGAAACCAGCCAGAACCAGTCTAATGGGGACCGGAACTGTTCCGGCAGTCGTTGCAACTGGTGCAATGATCCATGGCTGAGTAATTGGATTAAGAAGGCTAACATGTGTACACAACAAGCTATTAATTGATTATTTGATTGATGATAGAGATTTTAGGCCAAATGCGGGATGTTTTTTGAGGTGTTATAAGTAATAAAGGGATCAAAGGTGGTCCATGATGTCTTTTGAGTCTTTGATTAAAAATCGGCCATTCTTAGGCAAAGGTGAGATAAAAAGGAGAAACCAACCAAAAAATGATTTCAGCAGAAACACTTGAGTACTTTGATTTGGGGCACATGGAATTGGAATCGGGGCTTGTGGAATTTGAGTCAGGGCTTATGCTTTTTTTAAAGTCACCAGCCCTGGGCCTGTGTTTGAAAACAAATTACTTTGAGCACTGAAGAGTGCACCTGATGACATGAAACTGACATCATCTTACCTTTGACCCAAAGGATTTCCATTACAGTTACAGCATACTGCAATTTATCAACCTTCAGGAACATATACAAAAATAATTAATCATATATGTGTTGGTGATGGATAGAGAAATCTGGCCCCTTGCAGTGAGAATTTATTGGCAGGAGTACAGAAAAGCTTCACTTACCAATACTTGAATATTTTCCACAAACTTTTGTGATTTACAGTACATTCATGAATATTTTCCACAATTATTTTTGATAAATTAACATGTTAACCCATTGTTTCATTGTGTGCAGGGTTCTGTCATTATAGCTCTTTATTTTAAGGGGCCGCAGGTGGCCCAGTGGTCTAAGGCGCTCGCCTTTACAAATCACTCACATCTTACTTCTGTCCATGTGGGTTCGAGTCTTGGGCTTGGCTAAAGTGGGTATGTGAGAAAGCTTGCCATTAGCCTTCCGTGGTTCAGTGATTCTTCCCGGGACTTTGCTAGGTTCTTTCTCCACCACATACACTGGCCACCATGTATAGCCTATTGTGCTGAAAAATGATGTTAAACCTACAAAACAAACTTTATTTTAAAAGAACAAAGATCAAGATGATAAATATATGTAGGATGCACTATTTATTAGACTTCTTGGAAGATGTACCATTCATCAGTATCACATTTTGTATGTGAATTAATTTGAAGAAAGACTTCAATATGTGTCAGAAAAGTTTCAAAGACAATTTTATTTTTTAACATAGACTTGACAGCAACAGAGAAAGTTGCTAAAGTTTGAATTCTTTTTTTTATTTTTATATAGATAATCACAGAATATTCCAATTAGACAGAATTTTTTTAACATCTTTACCTTTAATCTTTTATCTTGTAGTACTTCATGTTTATTTATTTGTAAGGTTTTATATTTCTAAAGTTTTTTGCATTCTTTATTTTTACATTTTTAGAACTTTACCTTCTACCATATATACTCGCATATAACCCAAGTCCAAATGCAAACAACATAGACCCTGATCTGACAGCGCATAATGTGCCTGCTGATCAGGGTCTATTTTGTTTGTTCTACTGATTAGTCCTTAAAAACTGCATAGACCCAGATCTGTCGGTGCATTATGCGACAGCAGATCTGGGTCTATGCAGTTTGCAGTTGATATCGCAATATACACGAGTATATACGATAGCCATTATTGTACTGACATGCTGCTAAACCCTAATATACACATTTAACGATCCATCATTGACACTATCATTTCCAGAACATAATTCCATAATCATTAAAAATATATCTCTTTTGAAACTTGATACACATATTAAACTATTAGTTCAGATGTGTCTTTTGCTGCTGACAATTCTTTAGTTTCAATATTTTTAATGTTTTCGTCCATCCATCCAGCCATTATCCACACTTTAGTTTTCTTTGCAAAATTCCAAAGCCGTTTAAGATATATCATTGAAATTTGGTACACATATTAGACTAGTGTACATCTATATGATGTACCGTCTGCTACTCACAATTCTTCAGCTTCATTATTTTAACATGTTTTGTCCATTTGTGTGTTCATCCATCAATCATTCAGTTTTTTGTCTGTTGCAATACAAGGACTGGAATACAGCGAAGTTAGTTACTAGTCCAGTATACCTCTTGACCCCATAATCGTTTAAACATATTATATTCGCCATTGCAAGAGAAATGAGGTTGGGCTACAGGTTCTGAATATTAGACAAAGCTTTACATCGTATAGTAGATACTATTATCATCTGTCACTTGACACAGCCAATGGAGATCATAAACTTCTGAAGTTTTTGTTGACCAGTTGCAAAGGAACAGAAAAATGTACTTATGTATTGCCATCTTTGGTAGAAAATGAATCTCAACCCCACGGTTAAAGGTTTCACGTTCTTTGGACTTGGGTTGATGGGAGTCTATCAAAGGTGGCAGTCTTCTCTTGCCGCACTTGTCAAGACCACAAACAGTACTTAACCTCGAGTCAGAAGAGCATTCCGTAAATAGTTCCACTGTCTCCATAAATGAATATTGTTTAAATGTTGATAAAGATGCAAAGAATAAAGGTCAAAGAATATTTAGCATCTAGAATCTGAAGGATCAATTGAGAGCAAACAGATGGTTAGAGTCCTGCTTCTTTAAAATAGAACAATGTCAGTTTCAAGACAACTTTGTCGTTTATATATATATATAAGGAGTATAGATGTTCGTTCTAATGTTGTGCTTCATGTTATTTGTTTAGTGTTGCATGGATTGTCAAATATCTGGTGCCAAGGAATTAAATATTAGACCTGACGTCATTGCGTAAGAAGATTATGCAGTCTGCAAAAACGCTATGCTTAAGTTTTCCTTTAAAATTTGGCATGGACTATTCTATGTCCTGCCTCCTCGTACTCCATCTTTCTTAGCCAATTCTTTTGGAAGGAATCCTGACTTGCTAGCAGAGATCCGCCGATCCACGCAAGGTTTCTTCTATCCGCCAAAGATAAAACGTTTACATGAGCAGCCGGGGGACACAGGTCGGCAATCTCCTTCTTGAGCCGCTCGGCGAAACCCGGGAACAGGGTAGATCCTCCAGTCAGCAGGATGTTCCTGTACAGTTCCTTCCTAACATCCATCTCCGTCTTCATAATGCTGCCAAATACTGCTTTGTGGATACCTTCGACATTTTTTCCTAAGTGTGTAGGGCTGAATAAGGCCTCTGGACAACGAAATCTTTCCACGCCGACAGTGATGGCATTTCCGGTCGGAAGTTGGTAGTTCTTGTTCAGCGAGTCTTCTTGTGATTTTTTAATTTCCTGATCGTAGTCAGGAGCTACGAAGCAAAGTTTTTCTTTGATTTCCTTTATAACGTCAACATCGGCTTCAGTGGGCAACGAGACACCTTTCTCATTAAGAAGTGTAGTAAGATATCTGCAAAGATCCTTTCCAGCACATTCAATGTGATTTGCGGCATCTCGGATTGGGAAGCCTTCAATCACAGGAGTAACATGGGAAAATTCGTGTCCGGAGTCAACAACCAGCCCACTTCTTCGACCTGTGGCAAACAGCGACAAGACAGCCTGGTTACCAATATAGATGGCGGGAACCTTGAAGGTCTCAAACATTATTTGTGCCATCTTTTCTCTGTTCGCATTAGGGGTAACGGCTGGCTCTAGGAGAAGGATGTTTTGTCCCTCTGGGGCCACACGAAGTTTCTCCCGGAAGATATAATTCCAGACTATTTCCATGTCTTCCCAACTTCTTACTGACCCTCCTTCGATTGGACATGATAATTTAAGTCCTGCTCTGTCCACCATTATATCATTGCCGACCAAAATTCCTACGCCCTGAAAGTAAAAACAAAACAAGCCTTTGAATAAAACAATGAGATCTACATTGAAAAAGAGCAGCGATAAATAGATTTTCAAGATTGCCGCCAAGGCGGGCATGTTTGACGTCAGAATGGCACTATTTCCATTTAGGACCATTTACATATAAAAAGTATTAAGTGAAAATCATATGTCACTATGACCATATGTAAAGGATATTAGAGAAAGCAATATCTTCAGGATGGCTGCGGCGGTAATCTTGAATGTGCACCATTTTCATTAGGACCAACTAAACCTCAGGGTAATAATGCGTGCCAAGTTGTATGATTGACCTCCAAGTGGTTTTGTAGTAGTAGTAGTGATAACAAACAACATGCAAACGGACGCCGGACGATCGCATGAGCTTTTCTGGTCTTTGACCGGTAGAGCTAAATATAGCGTGTGACGGGAGATCGATTTCTTAGTGGCTAAGGAAATGAAAATTTATACGATAATTCTGTTATTACCCCACAAATAGACATGGACGTTCATTGCACTAAAACAATAAATATGGCTTTTTGTTTTTTAAAGAATTGTAGTGGTGTTCTGACATATCTTGGTAAGTTTATATTTCAAAGTCGAATAATTTAAAAGATTCGGAAAAGATAGAACTCTAATTTAACTTTGAATTTTATAAATAGTAAATATTACTTTTCTTACTTGTGATGCCAAACATTATTTTGCCTTAGTCCAGATAAGTTTGGCAGTAAAGAGAAGCCCCACATATTGATATGCTTGATACAGTTTAAATTTTCTGACCTCCAAAGTTGCACTGCTCATTGTTTCTTTAAAAAAAAAAAAAAAAATAAAAAAAATAAATAAATTTGAAGTTGTTGATTTATCACAGTATCTGCACAATTAGCAACATCATCAGCATACAATAAGCCAAAATATCATGTATATCTATAGAAACAAACATTCCATGTTTTTATTTCTCTCTAAATTTGGTAATCAAATCGTTTATAAATAAATTAAAAATCAGAGGACTTAGCATAGAACCATGACTGGTTCCTATATTACATGGAAAAAAATGTATAATGCTGATCAGCTCGGTCACATGCACACAGACAAATATACATTGATTATATATGTAACAATTTCATCCGATACCCTTCTTCACTAAATAAATTTCAATAAATTTTGAGCAATCTATCGAAGCAAGTGCCGTGCAGAATGAACAACCCTGCAAAATGCTACAAAATGTTAGTGAAACTTGATGAAGCTGGTCGAGTCATTTGAATCTGATAAGTCAAAGATTTATTATACAGCCATGACTTTGGATACGTTACGTAGGTGATGAAAAGCTTTTTATTGTGTATTTTAAGCAATGTTTATAAAATAACTTGTTACAAGAATGGGTTTCAGGCATATTGAATTGTGAGAAAGCTCATCATTAGTTTAAATATTTTCTTAATATTGATCTCCGAATAAAGTTCAGACAAGTGATTACAAGTCATTCATTCTTTTTTTTTCTCCATAAGGAGGTTTTCAGATACACACATGATGAACAAAACAAAAGAGAAATCACATGTAAATGTACAAATATGCAAAGGTTAGCTTGAATGATTGTACAGTAAAACACAGTCTAAAGGGAATAAACAATTTATATACTAATGAAGTAAATATTAAGAAGATATATATAAACGCACAAATGTACCAAGAACAATAGTTAATAAACATGTGTATGAACAAGGATTATATACATGTGCGTTTTTACGTTCATTTGTAATATGGGTATTTTCCTTGAACAACACGACTAAAGTAAATGTTATCTAGTAAGGGGGGCACCATAACTTCATGCGCCTGGTGTTCACTAATCACGAGCACATGGCCTACACTAGAAAATGTCATCTGTGATGAAATTAGGAGATTTGTTTACAATTAAGGTAAGGCAAAATATATTCTCGATATCAGAACAATGAACTAGAATGAACTAATGCGAAAATCGGTGAAGCTGAGTTTCATTATGGGGAGTTTCAAGGATAAGCCCGAGTAGTTTCAGCAGTTGGAACTCGTCAATACTTTGGCTGAGCTCCATGTGGAGGGCTGGGTCAAACTGATCGTATATGTATCAGTGACAATTATTGGAGGCCTGCCTCGTACAAAAGCAAGATGTCACAACATTTTGAAGTAGATGAGTATACTGGTGGCCGCATTTTTGACAAATAGAGACAAAGTGATTTGGTGTAAGGACCCACGTAGACGCTGTGAATTTATTCAATTTAGCTCGTAATTGTTCGTTACAGTGGAATAAACAACAGAGGGATTAATTTCTGTATGAAGAAGTCGAAATCGAGAGAAATCATAATAACTACTTATTCTTTCTCGCAAGGCAACCTCTTCGCGTTCGTGAATAACTTTGTTAAATATTCTCTTCCACTGATATTTGTTTGGGAAGCATGTCTGGTTCATGAAATGTATGAGGAAGTCTGTTAGGGCAAACTTTTGAAGTAATATGTGTTTGGAGATAGTACTTTTTGGGAGGCTACAAAGTTTTCCGAGAAAGAGCAGTTTACGTCCATCAATCTCGGCTGTTATTCTTATCAACCCTAGCACAGACTCGCACATATCCGAGCGAGTTTGTTATTGAAATCCCTGAATTTTCTTCGCAATACAATGTTGAAGGTTGTTGAATTCATTGAGGTCTATCCTTTGAAGCTGATTCAAAATTTCGCAACCATACAGCAGTTAATAGTTTTCTTGTATAAATTGGCAGTTGTTATTGCGTTTAAATATGGAGTGCCAACTTCAAGATTAGCAAGGCCAAAAAAATGCTTTCCGTGCTTTTCTACATGCGTTGCGGATGCGATTAGTAGAACGACGTGACCTATCTTGTAATATACCCAAGTGAGTAACCGCATCGGTTTCCTAAATGACTGTGTCACCAATCTTCAGGGACAATCTGAGGTTTGAGCTTCTCCTCTTTCCAAATACAACAATACATGACTTTTGAGTATCTATTTCGTTGCGCCATTTTCGCGAGTATTCGGCAATTATTACAAACATCTTAGATTATCAATAGAGTTTACAAGAGACGTAAGGTCATCTGCAAGCATAGGACAGCAGCATTGTAAACTACCTATTTTACAATCTAGGTTGCTCCTGACCAGCATATGGAGCAACTCGTCTATAAATACCAAATACAGATAGGAGAAAAGAACGACACCCTCTCGGACTCCTTGTCTGATCTCAAACCATTTGGACTGGTATTTGTTAGCTACAATTGCACTTTGTACATTCTTGTACGTATCCTCAATTATCCTCCAGATTTTGCCTTTAATTCCAATACTGAAGAGTTTTAAGACAATTACATCACGCTAAACAGTATCAAACGCCTTTTCGGTATCGAGGTAGGCAGCATATGTAGAACTACCCTTGTCGGAGTTTTAGTGGATAACCTCTTGAAGGTCTAAAACTGCTATGAGGCAGCTGAACTGTTTTTGAAATCCTTGCCGTTGGGAGCTAGGGAATTAAATTTCATTTATTTCCAGAAAATGTTTTTTTGTTTTTTTGATTGCACAATTCTTTCAAAAATAGCTTGGACATTAATGGTAATAGGGATGTAGGTCGGTAACTATCAGGATCAGCTCTATTTTTTCCAGTTACCTTTATAAATCGGCACGCTGAGACCTTTACACCATGCATCTGGTATACATTCAAATTTCAGTATGGCATTAAATAATTTGAATATAACCTTTCTGAGTGAAGGGTCGCCGGAGACAATATGTTCACTTTGCAGCAAGTCATAACTAGGCGCTTTTGATCTTTTTATGACGAATGCATTAGACAAGTCCTGTTGAGTGATTTCATCATCTATAAGTTCTTGTTTGCATAAATCATGGTTCATACAGATATTTAATCAAAAAATTCAAGCACTTTTCAAAGAACTTTTAAGAGCAAAAATATAAATTTCAAGCACTATAATTGACTTCGTATCAGCTTAGGAAGAACGTTGATTATGGTATGAAGAATCTTCAGAATTTTCAGAATTAGGTGTTTCATTCTTGAACAACAACTCATGAATATTAAACTAGGTCTAGGAGAAGACATTGAAGTTCAATGGACTTTTTGGGGCACTAAGGTAGAGGTGCAGTCATCTCATTTACATTAGCTTGGGAGTTAGCAGTCTCATTTACTAGAGTTTCAGACTCCTTAAGTTTTCAAGTTTAATCCAAACACATTCCAAGCTCATTCCTATTGTCGACGTTTCATTCTTTTCATGCTTTTCACTATTGTCATAAGACTTCAGAGCACTTTCACTCATTAATATAGCTGAGGTTACTTTAGAGCGAAGATTAAATGCATTGATATTTTCAGCAGACTTGTCAGATCTCGGTTATCTACTATATTGCGCCCGTTCTATAGCATTTCTTTATCAATTTTAGCTG
The DNA here is from genome assembly GCA_029931535.1 of Margaritifera margaritifera. Lineage (NCBI taxonomy): Eukaryota > Metazoa > Mollusca > Bivalvia > Unionida > Margaritiferidae > Margaritifera > Margaritifera margaritifera. The sequence goes on along the minus strand of JAQPZY010001584.1, from coordinate 3,904,135 downwards.
AATAAGAAATAACCCTGTTTTATATAATCAATTTTCTACTCGTTTTGAGCATTTTCAGGTATAACGGGCCCAGAAACGTACCATTTTTAGACTTTTTTGATCGATGCGTAAGTCGATGGTAGTGAACCCACCATCAGCAAAACTTGGGGACTTACATAGCTAAAACAACATCATCTACCGCTGATCCAATGCTTTTCGAAAAATGCCAGACACAACACTTAATTTATCTCTTGGCCTCACCGATATATACAACGTGTATAGCACTCATGGGAATCTTGTTTGAAGATATGCTTGACCGACTTTTGTTTATCAGCCTTAACGGCCAAATGAACACAGCATCAAGTCATTTTACAACACGAGATGGTTACAATCCCAAACGAGACTAACGGGTAAGTACTAATAAGCATGAAAGCGACCCAACCAGAAGCCTTACTGTATACGTAAGCGACCCCTTATGGACTTAAAATTCAAGAAAGATTGGGTTTCTAACTTTCTTTGAAAACTGGATCTTTCATTTTTAATTGTGTTGGTTGATATTTATATAAGTAAATAACTATTTATCAATGAAATGCGCTCGTCTCAAAATTCAAGCCCTTTTTTGAAGCCGACATCATATTACAAGCACTTTTCAAGGTAACCACTAAAATTCAAGCACTTTTCAAGATTCTGTGAACCCCCTAAATATATCCTTGAATATTGCTTAGAAACTGCTTGCTCTATAGTATTATGGAAATTATTGTGAAAAGAATCATGGTCTTGCGGCGTGTACAAGTCGGTGAAGTAATCGCCAAATGTATCGGCTACTGAGGACGGGTGAGAAAAAGTTCGACCACCACGGCATATTTCAACACCTGGTCTGCATTTTTTTGGCTTGAGCTTTTTAATAAGTTGCCAGAAGAGGCAAGTCACATTCAACCCCATCCTGAATTTCATTTAAGGAATTAGATACAAAAGCATCACTGGCAATGCGCTGTGCATTCCTAAATTCACGTTTTGCATTTCTGTTCTTAGCATACGGGTTGGTGCTGAAGACCACGTGGTCTACCTTGTCTGACCCAGGCAATGCGAGCTTCGCGTTCCATTTTATGATAGTTTTATATCAGGCGGTCCGTTAATCTCCGGTGCAAAGTATTCATGTAAGTTACACGTCAGTGCGTTTTGATAATCACGTGTCGACTTTTCGTTAACTTTCTGCTATGCCAATAGATCTCGCACTTGCGGTAACTCTGGGGGTACAGTATTTTGTGTCTGGATTTAGAATCATATAGGTAAGTAACCCGATGTTGTTGAAATTTTCCCTTCATCAATTATTTCACAGCTAGATACTTTGGACATGATAATATCGTGAGTTAATATGTAGTCGAACATTGTCTGCAGAGGGGTGTATGATTTCTTCGGTCCAGTGGCGTACTAAGGGTAAATGGCGCCCAGGGCGACGATGATGGCCGAAAGGGCTAGAATACGAGACCCGAATTTTTATCAGCTGTTTTGGCGTCCCAAGACCTCTGGCGACCGTGACAACCGTCCGGCCCCGCTCCCCGTTAGTACGCTACATCTTCAGTCCAGTGCATTTTAATGAAATATTGATAGCTTGGATGCGATTCCGGCCTAAAAGTCTTTAAATTCATTACACTTGGAAAATAGTTACTCGATAGCTATCAACTGCGCTAGTATTACATGTCTGTCTTTTGAATAATGAACGTACAAGAACCTCTATCATTTCTATGTACTCTTTGGTATCATTCTGTGAAAGCATGTGTGCACAAAATAAGTATATGGGTTTGTAATACATATCAAAAAGCTTCGAGTCTATTACCCTGTCGTTTATATATTCCATAGGCTCAATTATGGTTTCAAGTTCTTTTCAATACATCAGCGAAACACCTGCTTTTCCATAAGCAACTCGGGAAGAGGGATCAGGAGTATCTTCACAGCAAGTAAACGATTGTATATGGTATTTATGGAATCCATAAATGAAGCACTATAGGGGCGAAGATTGTGTTCATTTACGAAAGCGATATAGCAGTCATACAGGTTCAGTACATTGCTGAGGCAAATGGTTGATGACATAATGCCCCGTACATTTCAAAGTATTAGGTTTAGTAACATAATTAATTCACACAAATAATATGCATGTAAAGGAATACACATATTGAGTTTGATTGTTTTGGGTACTCTTGTAGATCAAAAAGGAACGAGGCTTTCGCTTAATTTCTATTGCAATTGTTTTTGCTGTTTGATTTTGATCTTTGAGACTGAGATTTCCAATGGCTCACGAAAATGCCTCTGGGCCATGAAAATTGCGCTGATTCTATCTCTTGTGCATACTGTGATTTTACATTTACACGTGCGGTGAATAACGGCCGATTTACTGCGATATAATGCAAATGAGTTTATTGGTACGCCTTGGTTTCTGAAATAGGCGAGGATATCTGCTCTCGTGGAGGAATCATCTATGCTACCAATATATTGCCATTTTTTCTATTACTTCGTATAGCTCATCTAGTTTCTTTGATATCAGCTCCATTTTGGTTACACTTTCTTTTTGTGTTGCGCAGAATTTGCTTATTTGTGTTTGGGTGGGAGATGAAGGAGTGGGAGTAGAAACCGAGGAAGGTCTATCAATCACTGTGTGGCTGTACTCTCTTGCTTCTCCTTGCTAATAATTGGTACCATTGAAGCCAAATTGCCTTTCTTTAGCGGCATTTTGTCTGTCTTTTCTTTGAATTCTATAAATTTTACCAATTCTATAGTATGTTTAATATATATAATTTATAATAGTGACAACGTATATATATATATATATATATATATATATATATATATATATATAGTGTGGTGTGTGTGTGTGTGTGTGTGTGTTTTTGGTCCACGGTTGGTTTATTCATAAATCTATCGATATGCTTGACAATAGTCTGGTCTGCAAAAATGTTCGTCCTTAAATCAACAGTTAATTTTGATGATATCTTAATATTATTGGGAAAAGATGCACAATTATCATAATATAGTCATTTAACGTCGACGTTTGTACACACGTGCATGATGCTTGTGCTACACGTATCAACTATGATTTACATATGGTCCTCAAAATTCAATAAATATCCAGTTTATATCCAAAAACAGTCCACACAATGAAAGATGAATCTCAGCTACATGTCCAAATTCACACCAAGTCCTTTTTAAAAAGATGAAGACGGTCGAAATCATTAACTTTTCTGTTGTCTGACGACGGATATTCACTCGGTCATGGGGACCTTTCACCTCCTAATATTATTGGAAATTTTCCTTAGTTTCTTTATCATGCTTTTCAAAAGAGAAAGAATGTTCTAGCAACTTGACCCAATTGTTATATTCCAACTGTAATGTTAATGTTGTATTTCCATATATTATTCTCTCTCTCTCTCTCTCTCTCTCTCTCTCTCTCTCTCTCTCTCATAACATAAGAATATTTCAAAGCATCACAATGTAATTAAAAACTGAATATGCCGATGCGTATAGAGTCACTCTTGTGTTATATAATTCACAATAGCTTATAGAGTCACTCTTGTGTTATATAATTCATAATAGCTCATAGAGTCACTCTTGTGTTATATAATTCACAATAGCTTATAGTTACTCGTGTTATATAATTCATAATAGCTTATATAGTCGCTCTTGTCAGTTGTTACTGTCATAAGTCAAAGCACTAAGATATAGATCCATTTGAGGAAAAGACACAACTATTTCTTAGATTTAAACTTTTAGTTGTTGTTGTTGTTGCATAATGTATCTAGCTTTTTATTATTCAGCAGTAGCAGCGAGCAGTGCTGGTTCGGGACCGTTGAGATTTAAAATGCTGTAAATTCATTTATTTTCGTGGGTATAAAATTCGTGATTTTGTGCTAAATGACACTTTTGTCAAATTGTTTGATTATAGAAGGAGCCCAATGGTTTCTATAGAAAGATAATTGTTCGCTGGGTCTTTAAATTCGTGGTTTGTAGCGATCACAAAATCCACGAACGTTGGTATACCACTAAAAATAGTGAATTCACAGTACCTCGAATATCAAATTGTATATATGAGATATCCTACTGTGGATTCCTTGTTGATAAAAGAGGGTTCTTTTTATTATAGGAAAGTCTTTTCAAGCTACAATGTTATCCACTCCCCTCATCTATTATTAAAACGGACAGCATGTGCAGTGGCGACGCAAGGGTTCGAGGCCCTCGGGGGCAATGTTCTTTAGTGGCGCCCCTACTTTGCCATAGAGAACAGTTTTTATGTCAGTTGCCAACCTTCAACCCCCACCCCCATCTACGCCCCACTTACAGCTAAAAAAAAAGTTCGCGACGGCACCCCCTTGCCTGGCGTCCGGGGCAATGGCCCCCCACCGACACCACCCCCCGCGCCGCCACTGAGCATGTGTGATTTCTTGTCAACATGCACAAACAAATAATAAGAGTCAATATGACAAGACGAATCGAGCAAGCATCTTGTTTAAAAACAATGCCCAGTGCTTTGCTCTTTAAAAGGCAACCTATAATTGATAAATTAACCCTCATACCTTACCAATTGTTCAATGTTTGTACTTTCAACATACAACTGTCACCAACTACGTTTTCTCGCTCCACTATTACACGCAAATAAAGTGCACGTACATGGCCACGCCCTTTTAAGTTGGAAATGCAATACAGTACATGTACATGGCCACGCCCTTTCTAGTTGGAAATTTAATCAAGTCTAAATTATCTAAAATAATATTGATTGATGAAGAAAACGAAACAGACTTGCATATTAATCTTACCCCATCGGCGGGCCTCCCCACAACAGAGGGGAAGCAGACAGAGGGGGCATCTTCCCCTGCAATCCCTGCCCTGGTGGTGTGGGATCCTATCTCTATTATCACTGACTCCATGTTCTACAATTCGAAACGTGCACCAATGTTAAATTTCAGTTCACAGAGAGATTACTTCCAAGGTAAACCACAGCTCAAAAGGAAACTAAAGCAATGATTCACTTGTATAATCAACGTGCACCACATGTCTGCTATGTATATTAACATATTTACTAGCTACAACCGCACTCAGGCATATCAGATTTTCCTCTACTGAAACTGGGGCGGCTATCAGTTGCAGCCTGGTTAATCATCAACAGTCTTCGCTAAACATTATATATGTCTGAAATAAACATAATCATGTAAAACACACACACACACACACACACACACACACACACACACACACACACATTACCTACAGCAGGAGGTCCACCTCAAGGAAAGCATTTATACGCTTCCCTTACAGTGGATTTTGTTTGCTGTTACACAAGAACATATCTCTGGGGTGAACATTGTGTGAAAGATTAAATTTATATGACTTATGTGTTTTGCACATACGTTATGAGGATCACACACCTCTGTCAAATGACATACACCAGGAGGATCACAGTTCACACTTGTAGTGCACTGAACTTCAGAGGATATGGCAAAATTACCTCCACCTTGCCCTGGGCAAAATTTCAGCATTTCTTTTGTTTAGTAAATTTTAATTATTTTATTGACTTATATTTCAAAGGTTTGCTAATGTGGTTCATATCAAAACATAAAGAGACATAAAAGTATCTTGATTTTTCCTATATTTCTTTTACTTTAGTATAAACCATGCTGCCAACGATAACTGACCCAGTGGTCCCTAAATATCAGTTGTGATTGTATGAGACAATTTAAAAGATTAAGGATTTCAGGGTAAAGATAAGACATTAACACAAGCATATCATTTGTACATAGAACTATACATAATAATATAAATATATTTTTTTAATCTCCAGATTTTCGAAATCTTTTATAATAATAATAATAATAATAATAATAATACTTTATCTTATTCTACTTAGCAAGTAAGCAATATACAATTTCAAAACAATATATTTTCGTAAATTCACTTATCCGATTTATATGTCCTTTACACTAACATGCTTGATGGCTGCTTTCAAGTTAAATTATGTCATTATTTCTTTATTTTTTTTATTTTTTTAACTTGCATCTATTTATATTCCTTTTAAAGCACCTAATAAACTTCCGCGAATTATAAATAGTTACAGAAGTTATTCTTGAGTAGATAAATAGTCTGGAAAAGTTACACCGGACCATGAACTTTACTCTAGGTTACAGCGGAAAGAGAAAGAAAATAAGTCCTACACCCCCTTCTTTTTTTGTACCTTTGCAACATTGTGGAAACTAACTTTCTGTGCCACTTCTATCGATTTCTTTGATATGCATATTTTATTTCTTAATAAACGTGTGGATATCCCAAAGCTTTTGTCTTGCAAAAAGGTGATAGCTGAAACTACATCGGGCACTCCAGGTGGACACGCCACTGAGGGACACAAGCATACATTACACATTAGATGCGACATCCCTTGCTTTGTACGACGTCTTAAGTTATTCAGGCTGACCACTATGTATGCATTCATTCTATGAATAGCTTTAATGTGAAAATAATTTTCCGATGATATCGAACAACATTGTTTCTTGGACGATCTTGACTATCGGTCTTGGGGAGGAGGAAGAGGAGGGTGGTGTTAGATATGGATCAATCTTTTCCTCTTCAAAATTGCTAGAGTATTTATATGTATAATAAACATTCTTCCCAAATTGTTTACAACTGAATTATTAGCATCTCCCCCTTTAAGTTTTAAATCGCAAAATATGAAAATCAGAAAAAGAGAAAGAAAGATAAAAAATTTTTTTTAAAAAAAGGAATAGTTATGGCATTAGGCCCTAACCTAGATATTGCCATTTAAAGCATTTCTTCAGGTTTATCATACTTGGAGTGCATGTCACAGAATAACGTGTTGGATTAAGTTGTTTAAGATCATGTGATGCTTTCCCTTGCTTTTGAGGAGTTATAAGTTTCTCGTATGTTGTCATTGTTGTCTATTTATTACTTGTATGTTGTCATTGTTGTCTATTTATTACTTGTATGTTGTCATTGTTGTCTATTTATTACTTGTAAACTTTACTGAGAAAACTGAACAAGATCTAGAGATATATGTAGCTAAATTTTAAATGAATTTTAACCCACTAATTAATTGTCAAACTGCTTGTTCAGGGGGTGGAAACGGATCCTTTATTAAAATGTCTATATTACAATTGTCTGAAACAGGAGTTATTTTTACATGATCTATTTTCATTATTATCATGAGTAGAATCATCTTTATGGTGCTCTGTAATCACGTAGCCAACTTCTGCTATTTTACTATTTGAATGGTCAAAATCAACTTTAAAAAGATTTAGTTTTTACAAAAATCTGAACAAGATATAAATGTCAGTTGTACATATGAAGACGGAATAGCAAAAACCTAGAAATAAGAATTAAAAATTAGTATAGTATATGTAACATACAAGGAAATAACTGCTCAAAAATAAACAGGCTAGAAGTTGGATAAAACGGATTTAACAAAAAAACAAAAAAACAAATATCAAAGTCTTTGTCAGCCGTAGTAATACCAGGAGTAACACTTATGATACGTAAACTTCTTATAGTTGATAACGTAAGCGAATTACAGAAAGAGTCAAAGGAGAGTTACTTAGCAACAAAAAGAATTAGATGCTTTAGTAGGTTTTACCTCTTAGGTTCGGATTACCAATTTCAGCATTATTCTAGATTGATAACTTTGAAATATATTCATTTTAAATAGGAAAGCGAGCAATTTCTAGAAAACCAGAATGTAATTACGTTAGAAACTCAGTAACTATAAATACTATTTAAGATATTTGTAACTTGAAAATACCTTGAAGGTAACTCGAAATAACTTGAAGACAGCTTAACGGTAACTTGAAAATGACTTGAAAATATCTTGAAAATACCTTGAAGGTAACTCGAAATAACTTGAAGACAGCTTAACGGTACACTTGAAAATGACTTGAAATTATCTTGAAAATAACTTGAAAATACTTTGAAGGTAACTCGAAATAACTTGAAGACAGCTTAACAGTAACTTGAAAATGACTTGAAAATATCTTGAAAATAACTTGAAAATACCTTGAAGGTAACTCGAAATAACTTGAAGACAGCTTAACGGTAACTTGAAAATGACTTGAAAATATCTTGAAAATAACTTTAAGGTAACTTGAAAATAACTTAAAGGTAACTTGAAAATAACATAAAAATAACTTAAAAGTAACTTGAATATCTGTTTAGGAAATCTTTGATTTCGATGCAAACAAAAATGGAATGCGGTGAAAGTGAAACTGAAGAAAACTTAAAGGTTCCTAACTCACCAGTATATTAAACTTCACATAAGATACAATATCCTCGTAAAACTGAATTTGGAAAAGAACTTGGAAAATGTTATCTCTACTGAGGAAACTGAGTCACACAAGCATATCATTGATGGTAGTACAACCTTAATTACTCGACAGCTGGCATGGTTGTTGCTATAGGCGTATGTGTTTTTTATTCTAAAAAAAGACCCATGAGGAATCAGGGCTGTCATTCCTACTAACATATCCTCAAAAGAGTTAAGTACAGTAAATCCATATCCACAAATTCTGACCTTAATACAACTGAAGAGAATGTTAACTTCTTAAATTTTGTCGTTTAGGTCCCAGTTTTTTCAAAATGCGGAAACGCGCCTATAGGCCTAAGAGCAAAAGCTTGTCAAAGCGCTAGGCGAAATCAACGATTCAGTCCTGCTCGAATAATTGACGCATCTTGACCTTACTAGATGTAACATTGTTAAAATGTACAGGTCAGAATGTAACCCCTGGAAAAACATTAGGAATGCCAGGGCCCGCTATACGCTCTCTCTCTCTCTCTCTCCATGGATTTTCTAAATGTTTGTATAGGGTCCAAGTTCTAGGTTTATATTGTCTCAATCTTATAAAGTCAAATTTGTTTATTTGTTTGTTTTTTCTTTTTCTTTGTTTGTTTTTTCATTCACACAATTATTTATTATACACAGGAAACACGATATGATCACATTGCCCTCGTTGTTGATGTAAACCAACATTACGTTAGTGTAGCTTGCAAATATTTTACATATAATTCTATGCGAATGTCGGAAAAAGTAGTGCCAGTGGGTGGGGCTAAATTATTATATTTTTTGGGGGGTTCATACAGGTGTGAACAAACGAAATTCAAAACGGCCTGGCCAATCAAATTGCTTGAAATCGTAATGAAGAAAGAAAAATTTAATTATCTGATTATAAGATAGATTCCCCAACTAACATGTGTATAGAAGAAGTACTAAAATGGGTTATTCCATTTTCTTTGAGTCAGTTTACGATTGCATATCTAATAGCACAAAGGATACTACCAGTAAAGATAATTAAATATCTACGTGGTAACTATACGTTAATGCTTCTAAATGGTGGATAAAATACATAACGACCACGGAATTAATGTTAGACTGATGAAAATTAGTATTGACCTAGATAAAGAGATATAACACTATGGAGGTGTAAGAAACAAGTATAAAACAGCATATAAGTTTTTAAATTTTGTAGAGATTGGTATGTCAACTATTTCCGGTGGAATGGGTGTTGCGGCAGCTAGTTTAGGCGTTGCAGGGGCCTCTGCCCTATGACTTAGTATACATCCATCTGTACAGCGTTTGGTACAACTATATTAGGTCTTGTTACAAAAGCTTTAAAAGACAAGGTAGTATGCAATATAGTTTAAAAACACGATGAGGTTGCAACCTCTGCCATAAGTAAGTTGAATGTCATTGAGGAGATGATGAGTAAAGTAATAAGCGAAAATGAAATAAGTCACGATGAATTTAATATGACAGTAAGTCAATACAACAAATGGTTGGAAGGACGTGAAAGGGACAGGACGGGATGTCGGTACTATTTAGTTAGGACTCCTTCGCTTTTACTGTTTCACAATGATTCTCGTTACTCAAATGTAATACTACCTAATAACAAAGTGCAGTTACATTACTGTGGAAGGAGAGTCTGAAATTTTTTTCTTCTCAGTTTCGATTGATAGCAAAGATGGTAAATAATACGAAACAAATATATTCAACTTTATAACCGATAAGAACGAAACCAAGACCATATCAGTACCTAGTGGTTTCTATAATCTTGAAATGTCCATGAGAAAGTCAAATAATGAATGACTGCTAATGGCGACATCGAAGAAAACATAGATAGTGAATGTCAAAAACATAATTCTAACGTTTTAATAACTGCGAGTAATAATTACAAAATGCATAAAACAAACTACAACGATAAATTACTAGGATTGTAATAGTGAGAGATCTATTCTATTATAATCCCTACCTATTCAAAATGTATTTAGTGGTGATTTCATCTTATATGGAGTTAATACTTTATATAAACAATTACAAAGATGTACAAAAAGCATTTTAAATATCGACATTAAAGACGAAGACTAGAAATAAATCGATTTTAATTGTATACCAATTACATATATCAATAGAATATATCAAGAAAATTAATTTGCTATTTGCGTTATATAAAAGACAGAAATATTTTAAAGAGGCCTTTGAGATTTTGGTTTTAAATTCATAGAGAAAAATGAAGAGAGCGAAGCACTAAATCAAACACTAAACAATAGTTTATGCCTGAACAACAACCGTGTTACAAATTTAGCTAATCTGAAAGAAAAATTTCATGCAATTAATAAAAGGTTTTAAACAGAAATGTCTTGATTTTCGAATATGTAAGATTTTTTGAAGATAATAATTTGACAGTTATAAAACATGGAAAGAAGAAGTTAATAATAAATTAACAGCTATGGATCAGAGTATCACAGAAAATTCTACCAAACTATCAGATTTGCAAAAAGCAAATAGATTATAACAAGAAGGGTTCAGATGATCCAGATTTATTGAAGAATAAATTAATCATTCCAATTCAATAACAGATTTGCAAATAGATTAATTACTGTATCAATTACTTTAAAAGCCTTACACACTATTAGAGCGGAATCAAACAGAAAATATATTGAAAACATACAGCAATTTATTACAACCAATTGTGCAAAAGATAAATGCTGATATATCAGCATTGGAGATTAGCGTGGAATAAATACATAAGTCTATTGTATTCGTACTTAACCGTGTCCCATGTATTAAACGGTTCAGCCCTTGTATTTTTAGCTGTTCACGGAGAGTCGTCGGACTCAGGGGTTTTGTGTAACCCAAATACTGCGGACAATGGTGACGTTGATTCGAAGGACAGCATTTGTTTATTTAGTGAGGGGCCAAAAGTTATGGACCAACGGGTCTAGGGAATGAGGAGGTTCTCGAGGGATGCTTTTGCGTGCTGGACGGAGCTGGTCACGCGAGGTCGTTCCTTTACCATTTGACGGGAGCTGTGGAATCGGAAATAAATCGTGTTCATTGCTTTGATGCCACGAGATAAATACCACCGTATACTTCATTTTGAATCAAATTCAATGTCACCATATGTGTGAAAATAAATTATACCTCCATTATACTTGTTGATGAAGCATACATTTACTTATTTATAATTCCATATATCAACCACACTTGTTTATAATTCAGTGTATCAATCATATCTGATGAGAGATTCCACACATTGATCATATATGTTGATACATCCGTACATCAATTATATTTGCTTATAAGTTCCATACATTGATTATATCCGTTGCCATGCGAAATCGTTTGATTATTTGCTGAAAGCCCATGCTTTGATTAGTTTAATTTAGGAACGATATAATCTTTTTATCTCCATTGTTGAATTGTGTGCGATCATTCTGTTATATTCAGTGTTGGACTGTTGCGCATGAGTAAGGTGTCAGATTTATTCATTGTTCATTTACATTATAAAATATCATCTCATTCACGCAACTGTGCTAAGTGTCTTCGCTAAATCCAAACCAATCCGGCTTCATCCTGTTAGAACTTTAGAATCACAATTTCGACATTTGCGGATAAAAAAAAAAACTAAGTTCCAAGATAATAAAGTCTAGCAATTAAAAACTAAGTTCCAAGATAATAAAGTCTAGCAATTAAAATTTTATAGAATACAAGAATCAAAAACATATTATTTAGAAGAAAAATAAAAGACAAAGAAAAGATATTTTTAGCTTAATGTAACAGTAGTGACATAAAACAATGTACTATCATTATAGGTGAGGATGACAGAGTAAGCCAATTACATATATCCTTAGAACAGCTAACGCGAATTAATTTTCCCGTTTCAGCATTTTATTTTTAAAATAAATAATGACAGTAACAATATTAACCCCTGGGCTAATATTCTTTAGAGATCCTAGTGTTTTAACTTTTGCACTGCTCAGGGAAATATGATAAGACAAAGTAATTAGATGCTTAAGTAACTATGGAACTAAACATGAATAACAACCGTTTTATAAATTTAGGAGAACCAACAAACTGTTTATTTTGTAAAAGACTGTCCATACGTAAGGCATTGGAGGATAATAATTGGAAAATAATAAAACATGGAGAGAACAAGCCAATTAGAGTATAGCTTAAACTGATGAAGTAAAAAAAGGGATTTATAAATATAAGAAGGATATGTCAAATGTTGAAGATGTAATTAATATTTTTTTATATTATATTATTGTCAAGTGCTACAAAGAATATAAGACATTATCAACAGGGTAGATGGTTAAAAGCCGGCTTATTTGAAAGCGCCAGGCAAATCATTTAAAGGTTATACGACTTTAGAAGAATTCAATAAACTAGTAAATAGTTCCACTGACATAGAACTTGGTGATAATTGTATCATGAATCACATATGGCTTTATTAACTTGAAAGTATTGAAGGGGCATTGTTATCAGTAAGTTCACTGTAAACCGTTACTAGTAATATAGGAGAAGAAGAAAACTGGGTAAAATCACTGGATCTTTATAATGTTTTATTTTTAAATGTTTACCAGATACTTAAGTAACAAATAATAGGTTTTATTATAAACCATCACATTTTGTCAAACATGTTGTTTTCGATATAGCATATGACATAATTAAAGCTAAGAAATGAGATTTGTATAGAATGTTCACTGAATTTTAGTTTGGAACTCACAAGATCCGGTGGTATTCCTTACTACATAGAATTTCTAGAATTCTATACAGAATTGAAATTTCATATCAAATAAAGATATATTCCCCTTGGATAAAAATAATCCTCTCAACTTTTGACGTTTTAAAGCAAAGATAATCTATAGGCTCAAAGATAAACGTACGTATTATCTCGAAGAAAACAACATGTTGTTGATTGGAGAGAAAAATAAAGATTATAAGCATCGCAGTTGTAGGATGTAAATACAAAGTGGCAGTATAAACATTTACTATCATTAAATGGCAGCAATAACCGAAGGAACAAAAGCTAATCATTCATAGGAAGTAATTATCTATTCAATTTTTTTATTCTGATGAACATAATAATGAAACAGAATGATATGATAAATCACTTGAGGATATGCAGAGAGAAACTAATGAGTTCAATGAATACATAGCAAACACACTTGATTACATAAAGCAAAAATTAAGACAACAAGGTTTGGTTAATCAATATTTAATTAATTTAGATTATAATTTTTTCTTTGTTCTTCTACTCATCCAGACGATAGTATCATTTTCGAAACACCAATCTAAAAGCAGATACTATTTTTTTTACTATGTTTCTATTGTATATCCAATGTTTACTATTGCTTATATTGGTTCTAGATATCTTTGAGAATAGATTAAATCGCGTGAGACGTTCTTGTTCGCCTTAGTTGCCTCAGACACGGTAAAAGAAGCTATACAAATTTAACTAAATAAATATAATGGCAACATATGGAAAATATATAACTCCTCACAAACAGGCTAAACCAACACCAGGTGTTAACAATCTTAATCCAACACATCACACGATTACACACTCCAAGTACTATGAAACATGAACAACATTTACAAGTTGTAATACATAGGCAAGGAAACAATATTTTTTTTTTATTGTACCTGGTAGGTTTTTTTTTATCTTTCGATGTAAAGGTTAAATGAGATGCAAATAATTCCGTTGTAAACAGTCGTGAAAGAGTGCTGATTAGGAACATAAGCTTTTCTTATCGTAACAATAATATTTTCAAGCGGAATGACTACAACATTTTTATGACGTTTAAAGACTTGCTGTTACCTACGTCTATGACAACAACAGAAATAGAGCAAGGTATAATAAATAAAAAAATTGTGAAAATTAAAATTAGGAATACAAAAATGATGGTACCGAAGCAATTCAGTTTATTATATACACAAAGAAATTGAGAATGCCACTCGTTTTTCAGACAATGACAGATCATTTTCCGTTGTACCATTTTGCTCTTTCCCAGGATTTGAGATCTATGATTACGTTGGAAACAGCATCCAAAGTGATAGAAGGTTCAAACTAAGATGAATTGGAGAATATTTGTCTCCAGTACGATACGGTTACTTCTAAGTTATTGGAATATTATGTAAGCGATAAGTACAGAAATGGAATTCCTTTCTTTTATGATTATATCACATGTGAGAGAATGTTTGATACAGCTGCTAATATAACATTAACAAATGTAATCTTTGATTCACCAAGAATGAGTTTAATAGGAGTTACGATACTCTTCAAAAAAGACAGAGAACTGATCCTATGGTATTTAAATCCAGCAATATAAAACATAATGATTACCGTGGAAGGATTATCTAACATATTTTATTCACATGATAATATATTGCTTGGAACAGGACATAGATTAGCTAATATTCATCAAGGACTAAATCTACAGGTAAACAGAAAAGAAACGTAGATGCACACAATGTATATTTTTTTGTTTCTAATGCACAGGTAAATATTCAGAGCAGTCATTTAAAATATATTCTCTTCTGGGGACTGGCGAAGCCTGTTTAAGTGTTCTGACGTCCTGATAATCTGACTAAACAGTTAACAAATGTACCTAAAGAAAACCGTCATAATATGTATATATGTCCTGTTACAAATTGTGGAAAGACAAAGCTTTGATTGATAGAGAATATGAAATTTTTTGATTTGATTGTAATTATCTGTCAATCCTTATGAACAATAAGACTTATAACAGAAAATGACTTTTTAGGGATAAAAATGTAATCCTAACAGATCCTGGCGATACATTAAGTAAATGGCAAGAATTACTTATCACTGTATACCGGGAAACTAATACTTTGTTTCTTATAGACCACTGTGCGAATTTTGTTTATGTAAAAAAGAAAGCAGTAAATTTAATGGAGCTAGTATTCAGTGGTAGGCCTTATGGAATATTTTTATGGGTGATAGTACAAAATTATATTTCTGTCATAATGTTAGATTTTACGAGAGGTATTTGAAAAGCTCTCAATATTTTTGGTATAAATTTGTTACTGCGTTGAACCTGTCAATAAATTTAATCCCGATTAATAGACTAAGCAATGTTCTACAAAATGATCTGCAGCTGCATGTACATCACACTGGACATCTGCATATACAGGCGAGTGACGTAAATTAGGTAAATGACAGTGACGTAAACATGTCGAGAAAGGAAAACAATTCTGCTACTGAGCAAAGAGCATACTGTAGAATCAGTGCGCATTTAGGGTGCTCTAGAACTGACATCCTGGTCGACTTGGATACAGTTTATGGATGTAATTCTCTGTCATATTCTATAATTTGGGGTTATTTCATTGTTTTAAAAATGGTCGCTAATCCATGGAAGATGACCCACGTTCTGCAAGATCATTGTCTGTGATTGGTGAGCGGAAAGTAACTGCTTTGAAGACAGCAATTGATAAAAATGCTTAATACAGAGTGGAAGATATTGCTATTATCACGGGAATTAATTCGTCAGCTGTTTTTTTATATATTGAAGAATTATTTGAGGCTCAGAGCATTTCTGCAAGATAGGTCCCGCATATTTTGACGACTAACCAAAAACAGACTCGGGATGAAATTGCCAAAAAGCTTCTCGCCAAATATAAAAACATTGGCCAGATACTTTTGAATGAGATTGTTACATATGATTAAACATGGATTTACTTTTTTGAACCCTAATCAAGAGAAAATAATTTTAAAAAAGTTTGGATCGGAGAAAAAGAGCAGAGACCACAAATCCCTCTGCGTAGTCTGAATATCAAGAGAGTTTATACGCATTATTTTTCGATGCAAAAGGCCCTGTCGTCCAGACACCTGTACCTGACTCTGCCACGGTCACTGGATATTTTTATGCCTCCAAATTGTTGCCAAAAGTTGTGGATCACTACCGAACCACCCTTCCACGCACCGGTACCCGAGGTATCCATCTACTCTATGACAGGGCACCGGTGGATAAATCTGCCGTCGTGACACACTTACTGAAGGAATACAGCATCCAATGTTTGCCACATCCTCCATATAGTCCTGATTTAGCTTCACGTAATTTGTTACTGAATTCCGTTATCAATAAATCGCTGAGGGGCAGACGATTTGGAAGCCGCCATGCGGTTGGAAGTGCAGTTTTCCAGTGCACGAACGACAAACCAAAATATGCATTCAAAATGGAACCGCGAAAGTGTGCAAAGGTGCTTGGGGAGTAGCACTGACGTACTGTGCATTAATAAAAACCTTTGCTGAACAGCGCACTAATATTCAAACCTTTTTAAATAACCCTGATATGGTAGTCTGTTACTCAAAAGATTAAAAGTCTACGGAAACAATTTTAATGAAGTTTTAATAGATGTTATTAGAGACAACATTGTTGAAAAGTTACAAGAAAATAAAGAAATAAACTTTTATTGATGCTGGAATATCGGTTCAATTACAATGTTTTAGGAGATTCCCTACTTAGGAGATTAACTAGTGAATCTTATAGCCATAGGGTAAAGTATTCATGTCATCCACCAAATAACGTTCATCAACATATAGTGAAAGAGCAACCTTATTTATAGCGACATTGTATATCTCGTGATTGTAGGATCTAATTAAATTGATCTCTTGATGATCTAAATTTTGGTTAAGCAAACAAATTTTATACATATCTAATTTGACATTATTGTTAACAACAGATTTCTCAATACCCCTGTGTACATTATTGTCGTACTATGTCAGTTCTAAAAGCATATAGCTTACTTCTAAGGCCACTCAATTCTTGTATTGGTACGTCATTCATCTCATTTTTTAAAAATCCCACAACCTCCTTGTTAGCTAATGCAATTTTATATATGTTATCATTTTTATAATCGTTTGTGACGTAACACTGTATATTTTGTTTCATATCATTAGAAAAATTGTCTGAACACTAATGGACAGAGAATCTGTGTAGGTCATTAAGAACTAAATTTTGTCACGATATTGGTTTAAAACATTTCTTTTCATCAGTACATATACTTACATTACTTCTCTTTCTTAAGTTTTCCATCGGTTTTCGAAAGACAGCATTATCCATTAAGTTTACACTCGCTTCGCCACCCCACTCCCATCTACCCCCCCCCCCCGAGAAAAACAACAAACAAATTACATCTTTCTGAAAGTCATCAGTTGCTTTTTTGTCGTAAAGATGTGTTAAGTTCAGTGTATGACTTTAGCCACGGCTCTTCCTCGAATATAACGGCTTTACGTGTCTTTGTAAGTTTGATTCCTAACTTGATATCCAACTTCAAATTATGATAGTGAATAATTTATTTTTCTTTGCTTTTTAAAGTACATATTAATAATTTAGGTATTGAAGGTTGTGTTCCCTGTTTATCCTGTATCAATTTCGTTTGTAATGGAGAATTAATCATCCTTGCTCAAAAATTAGTTTTTCTAATGCCAAATGATAATCTTTAAAATGGTCGTGCAGATGCATTGGCACTTCAAAATTTACTTCTGGAATTCCTCCAAATGCATTTTCGTCACTCCAAAGACATTCAATTTTCGTTTTCTTCCTCGTCTCCCCATTTAAAGTTTCTAACAGGCATTGACTGGCACATGTCCCAGTCATACATATTATAGCGACCGAGGCTCATACTATATCACCTTAACCTTGATGTATCGTATTCTCCATTATTTCGTGTTCGGTTGTCGTTATAATACCTTTGATTTGCTTTGACATATCTATTAGGTATCATACTTATTCCTCCTCTAATTCCGAATTGAACCATGAAAAATATGTCATAATCGGTTAGTAATTCTAATTTTACTTTACTTATTTTCAAACTAGCATCGTGAGCTAGTCTAGGTGCACTGAAATAATGTGATGGGCCTGTTAATAATTATTCATACATGCAAAATCATCACAGCATTAAAACATCTTTCTTTACGCAGTAGTAGTGAAGATCGCCAAAAGTATATCAAACAATTCTTCCACTTTATTTTCAATTTATTTTTTGTTCATTATGTTTTAGTTGGTGTTATAACATACCAATCTACATAATGTCGATGATTTACTGCATCTTTATATGTTTCCTTTTTACGAGTCGGATGGATAAATCTAGCTGGACATTTATAAAACCTAAATCTCTAATGTTTCCACCTATTACTTTCCATAAGTATGGTTCAACTTCTTTAAAAAATATATAAACAAATTTAAAAAATCTAAATATGGTTAGCTTCTTTCTCAGCTTCAAATGTATATTCATTCCCCACCCCTTCTTTTTGAAAGAATCTTGTAGCTTTCTTGTGACGATTCTTTTCTTAGTTTAATTCGCACTTCTTTTTATTTCTCTTCTAGTTAGAAGACGACATGGAGGAAAGTGTAATTTCCTACTTGCAAATTGTGGTATTTTTGTAGCAAGCAACAATGTTGTGCCATTTAGAAACTAATTCTTCTTTCAATCAAAATGTCTGTTATCAATTTGTCGTTTTCTTCTTTGTAAAAGGGATTTTCCGGTTATAATATTATTGCGAAATCTAATTTTTTATGATAGAACACCGAGCCTCTTTTTATTGCTTTTCCACATTCACACATAATTTTCTCTTGGTTGTATTATCTAATTTTTTTATTTTCTCTAGCATAATACCATTTAATTTTCATTATATTTGCACAGTCTTTATATCAGGTGTGTGGTATTTCGACGTTCCGTTTGATCGAAAGACTTAATTTTATAACACGCATAAGAGATAATTGGTTCCATTTATAGTGTGTACATATTTACATATAACTACTACAATTACTTTAATGACACAACATATTCTTCCGGCTCCCAACTATTAAAACATTCATCACATCCTTTCAATTTTACCAGCACGTTTTTTTATTTTTCCCATTTTTTTGTTTTAATCTTGAAGACATCATCCTGCTTCTCATATAGAGCTAACTTCTCCTTGTAAAATATTCCTCAATAATTTTTCCCTTTAAGTATTCTAATTCACAGGGTTTCCTAAACTTACTTCTATGATTCTCTTTCGTAATTTTAGAAATATATCCTTTTGCAAAAAATAGACATATTTTCAGATCCTGAATTTTTTATATACTTATATTTGGGCGTTCCATATGCATCTGTTGTAAGATTACAACCCAAAAAGTTAATACATTCTTAAGATCTATTTTCTTCCTTGTTTGCTTCCATTGGTGACATGTCTATAGGTCTACGATATAATCTATTGTATCCATCCATAAGGTTTTGTAATATTTCAACCCATTTTTTGGTTTCATTTTCAGTAAAATGCTTCCATATTCTAGTCTTAAGGGTTCCACTGAATCTTTCTACTACGGACACTTTTTTGTTTGAGAAAGTGGAAAAATACTCAGTATGTTCTTTCTCCAAGAAGTAATTGGCCTTTACGTTATAAAATTCCTTTCTTTCATCGAACTGTGCTTTTTTCTGATGTTCTCCCTTCAAATATTTCCCTAAAGGCATGATGTATGTCATTTCTCTTTTTTGTTTTTAATTTTGTAACCCTGGCATATTCTCAAAAGACATCTATCACTGTCAAAATGTATGTATACCCAATATATTTTTGAAATGCTTGTAAATCAGCTATGTCTGTCTGATACTAATCATCCGCCTGACTAAAACAAACGCTTCTGTATGGAAATCTTGGCAGTTTATTTGTGTAATGTGAAAGTAGACTGTTTGATCATTCAATCTGAAAGTTCAGAATATTTTACAGGACATCCAAATGGCTTGTTATAAGATTTAAAGAACGATTTGTAGTATATATCCCGTTAATACTGCTCTTTGTTAGTGCGTATCATTTAATTATAGAACTTTTAATTCCTTATGAATATTACTATAAAAATTCCTGGCTAATCACGAGGGTTATCTACGATATTAAGCACGTGACTCGTGTATCGGTCTATGTACACCAATCACCTTGATTTCTTTACGAGACTCTGTGCGAACCTTGATTTACCAAGGTATACTAAACACAGTGGACGGGACGTCATGCCTTCTTCGCTGGAAAGATTTCATAGGACCATTCGTAAAGCAAAAATACTTTTAAGGTCGTAGTATTCTTCCTTTAAATACTGCTCTTTGCTAGTGTATGTCACCTAATTATATTCGTTTTATGGACTTCAATTTTGTGAAATATTTCACCATGCCTGCTGTACACAAAAATCTATAAAAGGTTAGTTAACGTGTTCTCCAATATATATTGTAGTATGCACGGAGCTCATACCGGTTTTACAAGGTTAACTTTAGAACGTTTCTAGACATAATGTTTATTCACACTATTCTTTATACCTTGTTTGTTGGATATTTTTTATAGGGTCTACAAAATTAAATTAAATTCTATACATTTTTAAATGATAGTACTTGGCGTCAGGACTGCTTTCTTGTACACAGACTATATACTTCCTGTCTTTACCGACTGAGGTGTATAGATGACAATTTCACATCTGTCGACGCGACTTGGAGATGTTTACAAGACATCTGCCTAATGTATGTTTTATTTATATGATGAAGAAGGACACACAATCTCGTGTATACAAAAGAGGAACACAACATTTCCAGGCGGACAGTACATAAAAAAGATCTGCCAAGAAATACGACCTCTCCCCTGTTGGTAAGTTGTTTCTTTCCTATGCATATCCACAGGGAAGAGGCTTTTAGTAGTAAGGTGGACATTTTGCAAAACATTTTCAGAGTTAATTATGTAGTTAATTATGTAAGTAATACAATTTGGGGGGTAAGCCCTGGCTTTTTATTATATGTTTCTTGAGGTTTGGGGTGGCCTGCAAAGCAGTCCTGACTCGGGGCCGGTGGTGGCTTTGTTGTCATGACAGCTATTGACTTGTGGCCCCGTTGTGAAGAAAAAGAACCCCAAAACCAAAAACCAAAAACAAAAAAAAAAAAATATGAGTGTTGATCCATGTTTTTGGCTGTTTTACAACTAATTTGCCTAGGTAACCCCAGCTTAATAAAATTTAAAAACTGACCTTAGGTTAAGTGGCTCAGGAGTCGCATAATTTTAAGGTCGCTGGCTAAAGTATTTAGTAAACTTGTGAAGGCCAGTAGTCCATGTTTTTCAGTAGAATTTTGAATAAATTAACGAATTTTGGGGCTTAACGCCTTTTTTTAGCACATGAAAGGCCATACATAGCAGCAAGTGTATGTGGTGGAGGAAGAGCCCGGGTAGGCCCGGAGAAGAACCACCGACCCACGGGAAGCTACTGGCAAGCTTTCTCACATACCCACATTGATCGAGGCAAGACTCGAACCCACACGGAGAAAGATGAGATATGAGTGATCTGTAAGGCGAGCGCCTTTGAGCGCTCGGCGACCATGGGCCCCATAGTGGAGTTTTGAGTACCATGGGCCTAGGGTGAAGGTGTGAGTTTAGGGGTGAAGTTGAAAGGTTATGTGTAAAGGTCAAAAGTCAAGTGACCCAGAAAAAAGTGGATAGTACAGGTTAAGTGGCATAGAATTAGAAACTTTAGTGCTACTTAAGAAGTTACTGAAAATATAGAGATGCAAGCATTTAAAACAAATAAGCAATCAGAACTGACAGTTAAAAAAGGCAATCAGTAGAAATGTATGATGAAACAGTATCAGAAGCAAAAAGTTTTACATGATGTAAAAGAAACACATACTGATTCAAACCGAGGGCATACTGATTTTAAAAATTATACTGAAAACTAAAAGAAGCTTTAGAAAATAGATATTCTCAGGAAGGAAACTTTTACAGATTATTTTCTGTAGGAGACAAAAGAGAATTAAACCCTTAAGTTGTTCCTTTGTTAGCTGATAATATCATTTTGCTAATTTCTTGCATTAATTAGCGTGTTCTTTGCAATTGTTCTAAAAAGTTTATAGTTAGTAACAACAAGATCAAAAATAATAAATAAAAACGAGTGAGAAGTGTAATGTCGTATTAACGAAAGAGTTGAGATATTAAATATTAATTATTGAGTTAATCGATCTCAAAAAGTAAACTACACCAGCTCCTGCAACCATAGTCATGATTATAAACGCTTGTTTATTATGTATTGTACGAAAGAATTGAAGAGGAACAATAATAGAAAGTTTGTGACCTATGTCTTTTCAATCATGCTCCGTATCTGTTATGGGACATATCGTTGTGATTACAAGACTCTCGGCATTTTTATTCATCTTGTCTATATAACACTTACTCACGTTTTCTGTGTTTGTATCGTTGTCTGTATTTTTGCCATTTGTTACAGACTGCTTATCAGCTGCTGGATTTTTTTATTTATCGCAGTACTTGTTTCTAGATTAAATGTATCTGACGACTGTATGAAGTTGCTGTTGTTGTATACAATAATGCTACCAGTTTTCATTTCCATGCCACTAGGTAACACAAGTTTTTATTTAGATGCCACTAGGTAACACAAATATTCCATCAGCACCAACTACATAGTTTAGTCAAACGTTTGAATGTAAAATATATTGTAGAAATCTTACTGTAATGTTTTCATTTGAAATCATATCCTCGTTCACCCAAAATTAAGTTTTCAAGCATTTTGGTACAGAGTCTTAAACAGTGGAAATAGACCGCGTAATAGATGGTTTTTTTTTGTTTTTATACTTTATCACCTAAAATACGTATCATATATGACCTCTTATTTTTATTTAGTCCAGATAGTCCTTCTTCTGTTGTTCCGTTGCGATCTTGTTTAAAAATACGAGGCCATCCAATTCTATGCCTTTTCTCCAGTATTCAACTGTTCTGGAGTCATAATTATAATGTCGTTTGTAGTAATACATCTCTAGCCATGATTTGGTGAAATATTAAAATTATTACAGATTATGTTAAATTGTTTTAGACCTATATGATTGCTTTTTTTAAATTAAAAGCTTTATCGTCGCGTAATGGTACTGAGCATTCTGAAAAACGATTCCGAATCTGAAAGTTAACGTGAAACCTACATATTGATTTTACTGACTCTGCTATGTTAGGATCAGTTAAATGCCAGTAAGATATTCTACATCCTGCTGTTGTCGTCAACACTGTACAGCTTAATTGATTTTTCCAAAATTTCATATCGCAGTGTGCTGTGTATCTGTTCATATAATCATATTTATCAAATGTAAATTATTATTATCTAAAATGCTCAAAGGCATGTACGTAAAATGATTGTCATTTCTGTACTATATTTGTTTCATTCTTTTATTACCTTGGACATTACATTGAGTTGAAGGACAGGGGCAAGGACCATTTTCAGTCCATTATTTATTTATCAAAAAATTTAATATCTTAATTAAATCATCATCTTCTTGCATAGACTTTAGCGTATGTATAGTTTATTTTGTCTGTGGCTCTATGATCAAAGCTTTCCCTAACGAATTTAACATCTAAAACTTTATTTACTAATTCAAGCGAAGTTATCAACTAGCTAGTTATGTTACTTACTATTCAAGTGAAGTTATCAACTAGCTAGTTATGTTACTTACTATTCAAGTGAAGTTATCAACTAGCTAGTTATGTTACTTACTATTCAAGTGAAGTTATCACCTAGCTAGTTATGTTACTTACTATTCAAGCGAAGTTATCAACTAGCTAGTTATGTTACTTACTATTCAAGTGAAGTTATCAACTAGCTAGTTATGTTACTTACTATTCAAGCGAAGTTATCACCTAGCTAGTTATGTTACTTACTATTCAAGTGAAATTACTAACTAGTATCTTATTCAGTTATTGCCTATGATTTGGAGCTCTGCTCAAGTTTCAGCGAATCCACCGCTTCACGGCTCCGTCGTTTAAATTTTTGCAGAGCTAAGTCATTATTAGGCACTTTTTCTAAAGCAAGCTCTTCAATTTTACTGTTAACTTTGTATTTTCTATATACTTTTTGGTCAGAAAAGATAATAAAATCTTTTCAGTGTACATAGATCTTACTTTTAAAAAAAATACAATTTTAAGAAAAAGAGCTCACTATCGTCCGGATTGGGTGCTGGTTTTGTATTTTAAAAAAAAAGGAGAATTGAGGTACTGACTGAGGATAATATACTATCAAACTTTTTGTATTATCGTATGGTGTACAGAGTGTTGGCTTTGGGGAAAAATATGTTGTAGTATTATGTTCACCGTATGGTGTGCAGAGCATTGACTTTGGGAAAAAAATGTAGTAGTATTATGTTCACCTTATGGTGTGCAGAGCATTGGCTTTGGAAAAATAAAATGTTGCAGTATTATGTTCACCTAGGATTGAAGAAAATATTTGTGGGGGTATGGTAATGCTGAGCCTAGGATTATTCAAATAATTTGTAGATAGTAGGATAATAGTGGTCTAGTATTTTTCCAAAAATTATGGGGGCGGGGATGTATGGAAATTTGTGGCCTGGGATTTTTAAAAGAATGTGTATAATAGGGTGTTTATCTGAAAAATACTTTGGTTTCAGGCAGTATCATGCTTGGCCCAGGACAAATCCATTATATACTACTTGCTAGTTATTTTAATACGCTATCACTTTGCAGTTTTATTTAATCCGCATGCCACCACCACAACTATCATCACCACCGCTCCACCACTACTACCACCTTTCAAATATTTGAATACTGTTTTAATTTTATTTATCAAATACGATTAGACAGTTACTGATTTGGTCACTTTCAACTCATCCCTATTAACACAACCCCTCCCGTTCTCCAAGCATTTCTATGGATTTTTTTTTGTTTTTTGTTTATGATATCTTTTCAAAAAAATTCACAGGAAGCATTCAAATACATGTACAGTCCACCATTATTAATATTGGTCTTTGGCACTTTTTGCAAATTCTTGACCTCATGTTATTTCAAGCTGAAATTTGCATATTTTTTTACATATGTTTATATAGAAATGTTTTGAGAACATTCAGCTTTAAGAATAAATTGACTTTTTCTATGTTATAGGTAATTCAGAAGCCCCCCTGTGCATTTTTATCAAGCACCCCCCTAACATTTTTGCATGAAATACTATATTTTTGAGTCATACACAAGTTGAAATTATATGTTGCTCTTAAAATTGAAAGTTTTCTGCATAATTTGAGTGTGCAGAATTCAAAAATAAACCCATCTTTATGATATCTTTTCAAATAAATTCACAGAAAGCATTCAAATACATGAGCCGTCCACCATTGTTAATATTGGTCTTTGGTCACTTTTTGCAAATTCTTGACATCATGTTATTTCATGCTGAAAGTTGCATATTTCTTACAAATGGTTATATATAAATGTTTTGTGAACATTCAGCTTCAAGAATTAATTCACTTTTTCTATATTCCAGTTACTTCTGAAGCCTTTCTGTTCCTTTTTATCATTCGCCCCCCCCCCCAACATTCTTGCATGAAATATCATAATCATGAGTCATACACAAGTTAAAATTGTATGTTACTCTTAAAAGCAATAGTGCAAATGCATTACAGTGTTCTTGTACATATATACATTGATCTGAAATCACAATTTAGTAAATAACAATTGTCATTTTAGAATTTAGTTATGATAAGATATTTTTGGTCAGTTTTCATATTTATAAAATAAAATCGATGACAAAAAGCAAACAAGCATAAAAATAACTTACTTTGAATACTTCCACAATTCTACTTCTGGCACTTAGTTGGTTCTCAAGAAATAGTTATGATAGAATGAAGATTTCAGCAGATATTTGCATTTAATTACTTTTCACAAGAAGAAAGGCATTAGCTTACTTTTGTAAGGAGAATTTCAAGAGCCTCCACAGGATTTCACCAACTTTCATGCGATGCAAGACTTTGTAACCCAATGTTACACCTATTGTGACAACAGCTGATTGAAAGTAATTTAATTGAGGTCATGATATAGTGGTCTTCCAGCTGTTTTGGCCAATCAACAAATGTTACATTCTTATGCGCTCTTGAGTACATGTAGCTCTCTTGGAATGGAATACATAACATGAATATATATATATATATATATATATATATATATATATATATATATATATATATATATATATATATATATATATATATATATATCAAGGGTATAATGAATTGTGGGTACTCCAAGAGCTAATTCAGGAATCAAATGTTTGTTACTGGAAAATACATAGAACTTAATTAAAATTGGTAACATTAACATTTTTATAATATTTTTCAGTTGCCTGACCAGGGTTTCATGATGTATTGATTTTTTGTTGCAAATGGGCAATGGATGTTTCTACCCCATGTATGTGTGTGTGTATATGTATATGTGTGTGTATACTTAGAAACATGCCCAGATACGGAGCATATTTCTATATCAGACCTTTGTTGTGGGGCCTTCTCAAATTATGGGGTATATACCGGGCCCTGTTATTTTTACAGTCAATTTCATGTGCAGAAGAACCAACATTGAATTGGGACGTTAAGTTGCGGAATGCGGTTTTATATCGAAATTTATATAGATTATGTTGGAGTTGTCTCCCTTCGAGTGTAGTGCGACTAGCCTCGTTCAACCAGACTCTCGCGTGACTCTTTGATTAGCATACGCCTTCGCTGGTACCCGGCTGAATTAATATGTATGCATTATTCACAGAGTGTTTACGAAACCAGTCTATGTCCTTGGAAGGCGCATGTGCTGAAGAATAAGGTGCCAAATTAGTTCGAAGGCGTCAATGTTCGAATTGCATAAGTTTGGACTGTTTATTTGTAAGTAGAGCTTTACTTTATCATTTGCTTACATGGCACCTTTGTTTATGTGTAAGTATATCAATTGCTTACCGTAACATTTTTTTATATATCAATTGCTTACCGTAACATTTTTTTTCTGCGGCGATTGTGTGTGTGGGAAATTAGTGCACACAAAAATGTGTGCTAGGGAACCGCATACATCAGCCATTTTGTAGGAAAAGGACGCAAGGCATGATTGTTCCAGAATTTTAAAATATGTCCGAATGTAATGTTTTCTGCATAATTTGAATATACAGAATTCAAGAAAATACATTCACCGAAAACATTATTAATATTGGTCTTTTGTCACTTGGTCAAATCATTGATCTTGCAATTTGCATATTTCTTACATACGGTTATAAAGAAATGTTTTTGTGAACATTCAACTTTAAGAATAAATTTATTGTCATTTTAATCTTAAAGCTTAATGTTCACAAAACATTTATAATTAACCATATGTAGGAGATATGCAAATTTCAGCTTGAAATAACATGGCGTCGAGAATTTGCAAAAAGTGACTGAGGACCAATATTACGATGGTGGACGGTGCATTAGTCCTACAATGTAAGGCGTCCACACTGATATTTTATGTTGTTTGGGTGTGCTGTCTTATTTCCAACATAACGCTTTTGTATAGTGTGTTCCCCGGTTGACTGACGGGAACTAGAGGACAAATTTGCCAAAAATATCTCACACACTTGGCAACATATATTGACACTGTTCAACAGCTTCAAGTCTAATTGCTGTAATCGGACTATACTTACTCTGATGTCTTTTTCCTGATGGAATGAAATTCTGACAGAAGCGAGTGAAAACTCGGATGAGTTTGATTACAAGTGACATCCAGGCATATTAATCAAGATGATCTTGCATCAGATTTGTAGAGCTTGTGAACACTATAGTGTCTATATTTCTCATCAAATTTTGAAGAGATTTAGTATGGAAGCTTATATCATCAAGATCAGTGCTTGAAAAATCTTAAGTTGGCTCATGCATCAATTTTACTCGTCATACACTGTACATGACACAGAATCTGCATAAACTGCCCATTGTCAATTCAGACAAGCATCCTGAAAAGTGACTTGACCTTCCTCAACCACGTCTTGTAAATATGAGCGAACAAGTTAATTTTTGAGCCTTCAAGATCTTGAATGACTTCAAGATCTCAGGCAAGTTTATGAGTGACCTCCATGCATATCAATGAGGTGATCTTGCACCTGTATTAACTAAGCTTCTGAACACTCTAGAGGCCATAATTCTGATCAGATTTTAAACAGATTTGGTATGTAAGTGTACATCATTGAGATCATGGATGTGTTTGGTTATGAGCAACATCTACACATTAATGAGGTGATCTATCATCAGGTTGACTGAGCTTCTGAACACTCTATAGCAGTGGTTTTCAAACTTTTTCTTTTCGACCCAGTTGAAAAAAATATAATAAAATCATAATATTTCCTGGTATTCTGCGACCTAGTACTGGGTTGCAACCTTTACTTTGAAAACACTGCTCTAGAGGCCATGTTTCTAATCAGATTTGGTATGTAAGCTTGTATCATTGAGCTTTCAGACGAGTTCAGTTATGAGCAAGATCAACATTTTATTAATCTGTGACCGGTGGGTTGGGATAACTTAGATGCATAGATCAACTCACCATTATAATGCCAAGTAAGTGTATGTACTTCAAGCGATAAATGAGACTGTGCTTAATAGACAGTGTAGCTGCTATAGTAAGACTCATACCTGCCAACCATTACGCTTTTGGCTTAATCATTTCGCTTTTTTTCACCTAATTATGTCTTGCGCTTGCCAGTTTATGGATTACGCTTTTCTGGAACATTAATAAAAAAAATAATAATAAAGCAATAAAAAGTTGTATTTGTCATTTTTAGTATCATCTCTTTAATCCCACACATCATATAAATCTGAGAATATTCTATAAGAAAAAACCCAGAAGACTGCTGCTTAAGAATAGCGTAAGAATACATGTGTTATAGATCTTCCATGTACTTTCCTTATTTACTATTTATAGCAGCTGTACGAGACCCATTTCCAAGAAAACAGACGGGTTTTTTTAATTATAAAATTGTTTTACAGATTCATTATATTAATATACTGAATATGGTAGCGGTCCAGTCTACACTTTTTACAAAAATGGCGGCAGATGTAAAGTGAAACAGGCTTTATTGATGTGACTCTGGGATGTTCTATATGACTGAAAAAATTTGGAGAAGACGGATCTTTTTCAACTTTAAAACATGTCGGATCAGAAAAAAGAAAAATCAGTAGTGCTTTACAAATTTAGAAAGATTGACACGAGAGAGTAATACAACACTCGGTTGAGCACATGGTAATGTGGAGTTGACTTTATGATCACTCGGGGAAAGTTAGACACGTGGACAAGTTAAAGTGTGTGTTGTGTACATATAATTTGCCAATATGTTTTGTGGTTTGTATTCTGATCCTAATTCACATGGAGTTTGCCCATTTGTGACAAGAACTTTAACCAGCTGCAGATCCAGGTTAGTAGCAAAACTAAACATACATTTATCATACAGTTTATTGTAATTATGGCATTTAATATATAGATTACGCTTTTTATGCTCAGATTACGCTTTTTTGCCACTTAGGTTACGCTTATACCTCTGTAGGGGTTGGCAGGTATGTTTAAAGACTGGTTGTATGAGCTGTGTGTTGAACTAAAGCATCATTCTGTAATGCTGTGGGATATATATTGCTACAGAGATGCTGCCAGGGCGCGAATCACGCAAAATTTGTACGAATTCGCGCACTTGGAAAGCAGTGATGCAAGAGAACTCCCGCATATAAAAATGTACTGTGCGCAGTATACAGTTTTTATTTTGTTAACCCTTAAAGGCAGACCTGAATGCTATATACTGCTTTCAGTAATCTTAATTAGTTAGACATTTCACTTACACTGCGAAGACAGGACGCACATTCATTCACTGGATTATTAGATATGGCCATTTAAACACCACCAAAATGTGACCTCTATGGAAACAGCAGAGTGACTTTTTGTAAATAACCCGATACGCATGCGCGACCTTGTGACGTCGCAAGAGGAACCCACTTTGGCTAGCAACATGTCTTCTCCTTGTGACAGTCAGAGTGAACATGAACCAGAATTGGATTATTCGTCCTCATCTTTTGATGAAGGACAAGAAGAGGGTAATGAAAAAGGAGTTTAACCTTACCGCTATGAATGATACACAAGTGAAGAAGAAAGGGAAGTTATTGCGCGAGATATCGGCAACAGACTGAAAAATACCGAATGGTAAGTTGGACTTGGCTGAATTCTCTTGTTTCTGAGCTATTGAGGCTTATTTGTCACATAGTTCCATTTATGATTTTTTCCGTCATATCGTTTCATTTTCACATGTATAGTATAGAACACAAATGTGAATAGATAAAATTCATGCTTTATTTCGAATGTCCGTGTACAAAAATACATGTACCCTCCCCTCATCTGATTTTATGTAACGACTGCGAGAATTACCATGGACAACGCTTTTAATGTTGATCTTATCTGGAAACGATTAATGATTATAAAACAAAAATTAAAAAAAATGTAGTGGCTATTATATTTTGGAGAGTGGCAACACGGGTTGTGCCTCGATTCATACAATTTTTCAGGCACACAAAAATCACAATTCTGAATAATATTTATAGAAGTTCCCATTCTGTGGTTAATATGTCCTTGTGCTTCATTTCCACACTTTACACAAAAATTGAACGGGCTTAGGAGAGCACTCTCTGCTACTAAAAACTTCCTTTCCTGATGATTTGACTTTTGTCCGTAAGAAAAATACACATTTATTGTATGGTGCAAACTTTCTGTAGAGAAAGGAAAGATGGAAATAATCAAATATATACTAATACTTCATACCACAAAACAAGTCCTATAACATAACTTAAATCATGCAGAACTACCGTAATGATGGCAAGTCTTGGGACACGAAAAAATAATAATTTGTTTCCGTGTCCCAAGACTTCTATGCATGTAAAATATATAAAATTTTCAGTGTCCCAAAACTTGTAGACACAAAAGAATGTAAAGACAAAATTGGGAAGATCGCCATACATCACACAGCAGTGACCAGCTCGTTCAGTTACCATGTCAATAAACTGTTATAAACTACTATGATTGTTTTGTGTTATTATTTTGCATGTGCATATTTTCCGATTTCTCCAACATGTTTTAAAATAAAGGTAAATAAAGACTTCATAATTCATGGGTCGCTTACATTTAACGGAAGACCTGTACTATAGTGTACAGTACTTACACAGTGCAAATCATTACTTGGCATCACTTATATCCTTGTTTATTCCCAAAAATATTTGATGCAGATTTTGCTTTATTCATCTTTTTCACCAAATCACATTCTTTCAGATTACATTTCAGCTACACGTTCATTGCTGTTTCATTTATTTGGATTCACGCGCTCAAGAGTTACTGTTTTTCAGTGGTATAAGCGATCCTACAAAGTGATGTAATCTATATGAAAAGGCACGCGTGTTTAATTATATGAAGCACTTAGCCAGCATAAATTCAAATAACTGTCATATATTCATGAAAGAATGATCATAATGTATGTTAAAATTCTGACTATAGATCGATTAAGAGCATCATTGATCCATTTTAGTTTTGTGTTTTGGCTTCACAAAATGATAATTTTCCACACATTATTCATTCCACTTTTGTTTTTGGCAAGCTGGTTGTTTTGGCATCTCCTTTGTTTATAACTGGCGGATTTTTCTTTTGTTTTCCGACAGCAATCCAGGCCAGTTAATTGTTAAAACCCTGAAATTGGCTTGGGTAAAGAGGAATTATGTCCAGCGGCAATGCCGGTACTTTGATGTGTGATTGGCTTCTACTGGGTAATATTAGCACGATTACTGTAGCTGAGTAAACAGGAACTTATTTAAGGTTGCTTACATCAAAGCAAACTACCACAGAGTTTTTATTTTAAAAGCATTATTTCTTAAACTTCTTTATTGTATTTTAGAGATATTATTTAAGTTTAGTGCAGTGGTGCCTATGATTTTAATCGAATGTATGTACTTCATTCATTACAAGTAAAATCTTCAATGTGCACGTGGTGAAGCCATGATGTAAACATGCGCATGAAATAAACACTATTTTCTTTGTTCTCATACTGGTATCACATTTTAATGAATTAGGTATTTCCATTTTCAGGGGGAAAAACCCCCCAAATAATTACAGGTGACTTTATACAATTTTAATGCAATAATGCATAAACTGACGATAGTAAACTAGACTCAAAAGGGAGAAGTTATTGTTTTATAGGTATAACATACCGCTAATGCTCAATTCTTGTCATCGTCTGATTAAATTATACATATTTTAGTTTGGTAAAAATAATAGAAAAACAGAAAAATTCAATATATTTATTGACTCTTCAAACAAATTATAATAATTTATAACATTTTCATGTAATAATTCATAATGAGAGTCCCTTAACAACCACAAGTCATGTTAATTTTACATGAGGTACAATTGATAAAATATGCCGATCGATCGGTAGAAAGAAAAAAAAAATGTTTTAGGTGTCCCAAGACTTCTAGCACATGAAAAATTGCTTTAACTTCGTGTCCCAACTTTTACAGGTCATACAAAAATTACTTTTGAAAATAATTAAGGGTGTCCCAAGACTTGCCATCATTACGGTAAGCTTCCTTTTTTTTGCTTTAGAATTTTGAACTTGTGAAACCAGTCAGAAATTCCTACAAACTGCAGCTTTGAGGTCACTGTAACTAAAAGTATCATCAAACTCATCACCATAAAGCATGCTGTTTACTTCCTTATGTAATAGGTTTCAAATAAAAGGAAAATTTTTAATACCATAGGAAACTGTTTGAACTGTTTAGTTCATTAATAACAACAATACTTGAAAGCATAAAAAAAATCTACTGGTCTAACAGTCGCCTCTATAAGAAAGCCATATTATTTAGAACAACATTATTCAATATCCATTTTAATACAGTGCATATAAAATTAACCTCCATACAGAGGCCACTACTAAAGGTGGGCTGGTGGCTGTGTTACACAGTCTTCACTGTCCTAACCCTTGATCCTCATTAAAGCTGCTCCGCCAGGATGAATTTCTTGAACTGGTGGGAGTATAGGAGGAGTCCAATGAGTCGATGAGGTTGACCGCCATTTCACTGGAATCGGACGTCGAGGAGGTGTCAAAGTCCTCCATAGTAACTGTGGTCTGCTGAGGTTGACTGCCATTTCATTGGAATCGGACGTCGAGGAGGTGTCAAAGTCCTCCACAGTAACTGTGGTCTGCTGAGGTTGACTGCCATTTCACTGGAATCGGACGTCGAGGAGGTGTCAAAGTCCTCCACAGTAACTGTGGTCTGCTGAGGTTGACTGCCATTTTACTGGAATCGGACGTCGAGGAGGTGTCAAAGTCCTCCACAGTAACTGGTCTGCTGAGGTTGACTGCCATTTCACTGGAATCGGACGTCGAGGAGGTGTCAAAGTCCTCCACAGTAACTGGTTCATCTCTGCTATCAGGATTATTGGTTTGGGTCCCGCAGCTCCTTACTTGGAGCTTAAACAGGAACTGCAAACCTGAGAAAAACATGTTCACTTATACTAGGATATATATGTTGCTGTTAATAATGACTAATATAATTACTATGCATACATGTATAAATATAATTATTAATATAATTATTATGCATACATGTATAAATTAAATAGTTAAAAAAAAAAAGAAAGATTAAGTCTGATCACAGCGTGCATTGAGCTCAAATGTGCATAGCAAAATCATAAAACAAAAGGTCTGAAACAGCTATGCTGAGCCATGGTCAATACAAGATATAGACCATCAATCATCTCCGTTACCTTTGTCAACTTTCCTTGGTCCATTGTACTCGGTTCTTGCAGATTTTCTCTTTGGTCTGACTGATGTCTGGCAACCAGTTGTTGCTGTTTTCACTGTGGAGTCACAGGCATCAGACTTCTGGAAATTGTTTAAAAAGAACCAACTATAGCAACTGCAATGGCTCACTACTGCATAATTCAAAGCCAATACATACACTGCCCACCTACCCTACCCCCTTTACATGTATATCACTGCTAGACTGTGACCCTGGGTTCATAATGCAAAATAAGTTACTGTAATTACAATTTTTGTATCTCTGTATATTTACCTGTATATAGCCAGGGACCCTAAGCCAGGAATCAAGGATAACACACAGCCAAGAATAAATAATGATTGTGTGGCAACTTATTATGTTAGTCCTACAGTGAAACTCTCTCTCTCACACACACACACACATGTACAGATGTATATCTTCATTGGTGAAATGTTAGTTGTGTCAGCTATGTGTCGGAACTAATACATCGTTCTGTAGTTTTGTTGGGTCTGTTTAGTTGGGGTAAGACTGTGTTGTTCAAGTTCAGTGTTAAAATTGAGGAGCGGTTTGGGATCCATATAGCTAGAGTAAGACTGTTGTGTCAGCTAGGTGTTGCAACTGATGCATCATTCTGTAGTGTTGTGGGGTCTATATAGTTAGAGTAAGACGAGGTTGTGTAAGCTGAGTGTTAAAACCGATGCATGATTCAGGAATGTTTTGGGATCTATATATCTAGAGTAAGACTTTGGTTGTGCCTAGGTTGTGTCCACTATGTGTTTAAAGACGGACCTTTCTGTATTGTTGTGGGTCTGTATATCTTGAGTAATTCTAGGCTGTGTCAGCCAGGTGCTTAATCTGATGCATCAATCTGTTGTGGGATGTGTTTAGCTAGAGCAGACTCAAGTTGTGTCAACTGAAATATTCCAACTGATGCATCTTTGTATGCTATTGTAGGGTGTGTGGTTTGCATAAGAATGGGTTGACAGTTGGGGATACGACTGATGCATCATTCCATAGTGTTGTGGGTCTATATAGTTAGCATAACATAAACTGGGTTGTGTCACATGGTTGTTCCAACTGATGCATCATTCTGTTGTATTGTGGGGTCTATATGGTTAGGATAAGACTGGTTTGTGTCAGCTGTGTGTTCTAAGTGATGCATCATTCGCTAGTGTTGTGCGTCTATATAGCTGGAGTAACACTGGTCGTGTCAGCTGGCTGTTTGACTTGTGCATGACATTCCATAGTGTTGTGGGGTCTATATAGATAGTTCTAACTGATGAATCATTCTGTAGTATTATGGGTCTATATAGTTACAGTCGGACTTGTCATGTCAGCAGGCTGTTTCAACTGATGCCTCATTCCATAGTGTTGTGGGGTCTATATAGATAGAGCAAGATTGGTTGTGTCAACTGGCTGTACCAGCTATTGCATCATTCTGTAGTGTTGTGGGGTCTGTATAGATAGAGTAGA
The DNA here is from genome assembly GCA_029931535.1 of Margaritifera margaritifera. Taxonomy (NCBI): domain Eukaryota; kingdom Metazoa; phylum Mollusca; class Bivalvia; order Unionida; family Margaritiferidae; genus Margaritifera; species Margaritifera margaritifera. Next base: position 3,868,758 of record JAQPZY010001584.1, on the reverse strand, counting down.
CCTGGTAGTGTCAGCTGGGTGTTCCAACTGATGCCTTGTTCCATAGTGTTGTGGGGTGTCTATATAGATAGAGCAAGACTGGTTGTGTCAGCTGGCTGTTCCAACTATTGCATCATTCTGTAGTGTTGTGGGGTCTATATAGATAGAGTAAGATTGGTTGTGTCAATTGGGCACTGTTCCAACTGATACTGTTGTGGGGTCTATATAGATAAAGCAAGACTGGTTGTGTCAGCTGGCTGTTTCAGCTATTGTATCATTCTGTAGTGTTGTTGGGTGTGTATAGATAGAGTAAGATTGGTTGTGTCAGCTGGCTGTTCCAACTATTGCATCATTCTGTAGTGTTGTGGGGTCTATATAGATAGAGTAAGATTGGATAGAGTAAGATTGGTTGTGTCAATTGGGCTGCTCCAACTGATGCATCATTCCATAGTGTTGTGGGGTGTCTGTATAGATAGAGCAAGACTGGTTGTGTCAGCTGGCTGTTCCAACTATTGCATCATTCTGTAGTGTTGTGGGGTCTATATAGATAAAGCAAGTCTGGTTGTGTCAGCTGGCTGTTCCAGCTATTGCATCATTCTGAAATATAAAACCAAGAAAACTAACAAGCACATCCCCTTCATGGTTACTTTCCACCTTGATTCCCCAAACTTACAACAGATCATTCGGAAGTATTGGCACCAGATTGAATCCTCCTAATGTCTGAAGGGCATATTTCTAAAAGTTCTTATGGCTGCGTACCATAGACTTAAGAATCAGAAGGACCATCTGGTATGTGCCAAGGTAACTTCAAACAAGACCACAGCTTCAGGCACATATTGCTGCAAAGACAAGTGTTGCCTAATTTGCAAACATATGCCCGGGACCAAATCATCAGAAGTTTGATGACAGGAGTTATACTATCAATCAGAGGTTAGGATGTTGAACCAAAAATCTAATCTATCTTCTAGCATGCAAGATCTGTGCCACTCGATATGTTGGCAAAACCATTGATTTCAGAAAATAAATGAATAATCACAGAAGCCATATTCGCAACAAAATCAACGCAAAACTCGCCAACCACTACAGCTCAATTTGGCATTCAATAGAGTCCCTCGAGATGCTACCGATTGAATCTAACCTGGGACGGACCAATATAGAACACACACATTAATAATTATAGATACTACAATAGAAAACTCAAGCAGAGTTTGGCCTAAATGAAAAAGTCTAAGCTTCCTAATGCAATCTTATCAAAACTACAGCCAGGCATCAGATTATCAGACATGTTCAGTTTTTGTAATAATATTTACCCAAGTAAATATTCCATAACTCTTTGCATGTATTATTATATTTTATTATTATTGTTACTATTATTATTATTATTATTATTTTAACTCTGGTCCCTTTTCCCTCTACACCATGCTCGTGACATATTTCCTTAATACCTCCATATATAATTTTACCAGGATATAATTTGTATTGTACATTTTGTAGATGATGTTGATTTTTTGCCATGGTGTCTGTCATTTGTTCCCAGCCTGGAATTAGGTCAAAACATTTTGTTTCTCAGTATGATGGGCCTGATAATCCTATTTTTGATTTTTGTTATACAACTTTGTTGGACTCGGGGGACAGCATAAAATAGATATATAGTTTACCTGTTTTAAGACTATTTATCTCTTTATCAGAGGGGACAGCATAAAGTAGATATATAGTTTACCGGTTTTAAGACCATTTATCTATTTATCAGAGGACAGCATAAAATAGATATATAGTTTACCTGTTTTAAGACTATTTATCTATTTATCAGAGGACAGCATAAAATAGATTTGTAGTTTACCTGTTTTAAGACTATTTTTAAATTTTCTTAACGTTGGGAAACTGTTTTGTATTGGTGCCATTATACATTTTTTGTGTCAGTATATAATTATATATAAACCTGCATTGGTCAACACATATGGTAGGAACTATCTCAGTTGGACTTTGGCCTGTAGCATTGATAGTGATGATTTTTAGGCCCGTAGCATTGATAGTGATGATTGTTAGGCCCGTAGCATTGACAGTGATGATTGTTAGGCCCGTAGCATTGATAGTGATGATTTTTAGGCCTGTAGCATTGATAGTGATGATTTTTAGGCCCGTAGCATTGATAGTGATGATTGTTAGGCCCGTAGCATTGATAGTGATGATTGTTAGGCCCGTAGCATTGATAGTGCTGATTGTTAGGCCCGTAGCATTGATAGTGATGATTGTTAGGCCTGTAGCATTGACAGTGATGATTGTTAGGCCTGTAGCATTGACAGTGATGATTGTTAGGCCTGTAGCATTGACAGTGATGATTGTTAGGCCTGCAGCATTGACAGTGATGATTGTTAGGCCTGTAGCATTGACAGTGATGATTGTTAGGCCTGCAGCATTGACAGTGATGATTGTTAGGCCTGTAGCATTGACAGTGATGATTGTTAGGCCTGTAGCATTGACAGTGATGATTGTTTTGGTTTTGTTGTTTTTAATGGCACTTTTAACACATTATTGGGTATATCATGCTGAGGAAATGGGAGCTATGTGAGTTTCCCACGAACACACTGAGCCAACTGACCATCGCTGACCTGGGTGGGTATAGGACACACCGATCTTGGATTACGAGCATGATGCTTTTACCAACTGAATTAACAATGGCTCCCCTGTCATTGATGAAATCTGAAGAGGGAATACTACTTGTCATGGGCAAATGTAGGTTACATTTACCCACTTTCCATACCACTTTGGAGGATTCAATCTTGTTCCCCCCCCCACTCAACCGACTAGATTTGAGTTCCTAAAACATATTTGTCTCTATCACAGGCCCAAACAAAGTCCAAGTCCAAAACATTCAATACTGTAGAAGAATGAGATAAACTCTTCAGACATTGCCAAGATAGCAATATTTCCTAATTTTCTAACATTTAATTGTCGTTGTCATTCTGGTTGCTTTTGCTTTTAAAAAGAACTCATTTGGCTACCTCCAACTTAGTTTCTATCACATGGTTGCATGTACTGTCATTAAATTTAATTGGTTAATTTGTTATTCATTTTGAGATGTACTTCATAACAGAAGCAAAAGCAGGTCACAGTGACCTATTTTTCATACTCTCTATTAAGTTGTAGCATGGTTTTTTTCTCAGACATGGGACTGACCTTTTATTAATCTAAGAACTATACTAGATTTTGGGGATTTGCATTAGCAGAGCAGACAAGACATTATTATTCCATGAATTTCTTGTATACTGCAGTTATGTTCTAAGTTCTCCAGTATAGAAAAATACATAGTCAGTACAAAACTTGACTTGATACAAACATCTTTCCAGGTAAGTTTTGATCTGACTTGGTATCAATCCATACTGGATCACTAACAACCCATCTTACTTGCAGTACTGGTAATTATTACACAAATAATACAAAGAAAACTGAACTTGACACAAACATCTTTCCAGGTAAATTTCCATCTGACTTGGTAGCATTCCATACTGGATCATTAACAACCCATCTTACAGTAATTAATACACAAGTAATACATAGAAGAAATTTTCACTTGACACTAGCATCTCTCCAGGTAAGTTTCCTTCTGACTTGGTATCATTCCATACTAGATCACTAACAACCCATCTTACTTGTAGTAATGAATACACAAAGAATACATAGTAGAAAACTTGACTTGACACAAGCATCTCTCCAAGTAAGTTTCCTTCTGACTTGGTATACTTCCATACTGGATCACTAACAATCCATCTAACTTACAGTAATTAATACATGCACCTTGAATGGAGGCTTGTTAGTAATGGAAGCTAATTGTTCATTTTGGAATTTGGTATTTCTTTTTCATTTCAGACCTGATGGACACGTCCAAATATGGATGCTGCTGAATTTAACTTGGGACCTGATTCCAAAACAAATAAATGAGTCAAAGGGACCCATTTCATCCACACTAAGGGCAAAGAAATAGAACGTAAGTCTGCATACTTTTAATACATTTATTGGATGGATTACAAAATTACTGCAGTTTTTTGATTGATGTATATCTGCCTATCTGTCTGACATCAATACAAATTCCATAGCACAGTTTTAAATATAAAGTAGTTTTCTCATTATTTGTTAAACTTTCATCTTAACAGCAGTATTAATGAAAGCAAAATCAACCCATGATCATAGGTGAATCAATGTTTGCGATGTCACATTTTTATATGACTGTCATAAGCAGAGTGTATTATGTTACAGTGTTGTCCATCTGTCTCTTACCAATTTAATTCCAGCACAATATCTTCAGTTCTCCACTTCTTCAGTTGTAATAATTTGTGGCTGGATTGCTCCTTGGATAAGGAAGGACTCAATTGATATTGGGGTCCAAATGTCAAGGTCACTGTGACTGATGGAAGAAAAATGGTTTCTGCACTGTAGCATTATATCTACACCACAGAGCTGGAACAAACTTTGTGCATGGCTTGCACTTGGTGTAAGGTAGAAGCTTAACATTTTTGGGGTCATAAGGTAAAAGGTCAAGGTCATCATAACTGAAAAAAGAAAGATGCTTTTTTGCACAACGATCATAGTAAATCACATACCTGAAACGAAGTTTGTGGAAGGCTTGCATTTTGGGTAAGGAAGAAGTATTAATTTTGGGATCAAATCGATTTTGGGGATAAATAATCACTTGGCAGGTGTATAATGTACCATTCATGGTACTCATGTTTTGTTTCTTTGTCAAACTCTTTACATTACCAAGACATATGTATTTTTGCACAGTGGCTTGCAGTTTTGGGTAAGGAAGAAGTCCATCAGTTTGGGGGTCAAAAGGTCAAAGGTCAAGGTCATTGTGATTGAGAGAAGTAAAATGTTTTCCGTATAATAGCATTAGTTCTGCATCGCAGACCTGTACCGAACTTTGTGGATGGCTTACATTTGGTGCAAGGAATAGTATATTGGTTTTGGGGATTGTTAAACACTTGGCTGGCATATAATATGCCATTCATCGTACTGTTGTTTTGTTTCTTATTCAAACTCTTTACATTATAAATACATATATTAGCATGAATAATTTTTTATAACACTGAGATATATTTAATGGATTTTTCTATTTCTGTTGCATGAAGTATTACATGGTTTTAAATTATAATATGTACAGGCAAGACAAAATGAGTGTACCATTGAGGTTTTCGGATCCCCAGTATATAAACTGGCTGAGATGTGTGTCTTCACTTATGATCCTGAAAGAGAGTCTTCATGACTACACAGAGGTTGGTGTGAGGAAACTGCATAATTATGTCAAGGCCAAAGTTACCACTCAACTCGGTTCTCAGCATCATCAATGTAATGCTTGCAGATGGGAGGATATCTTGTACTCTGGAAGAGTTTGGTACATGAAATGTGACATCTGTAAGATATGGCTGCGGGAGATCCTCAAGACGCATGATGATCCACAGAGCAGAACCATAAACTGGGACAACACAGATATTACTAAGTGGTCCACTGAACCCTGGGAAATTGCAAAGATCTTTATGACCAGAGGTCAGAGGAATAAGACATCTCCCACAAGAACTTGATAGTCCAGCGCTGCTATCACTGCTTCAGTACTGTAAAGAGTTTCGTCCTCTGAAAGTGCATCTGGTAAAAAAAGTATGTTGTACATTCCTTTATTTTTCTTGTAAAAAGGTGTCATTTAATTACCTCCATATGTCTGTCAATCTGTCTTGCTATCTGCTATAGTTTTAGAAAGAACTTCATAAAGCCAAGTTGAATCAGTTTCAAGCACTGCCTCTAGCTTCCTCCTCCCCTGGGAGAGGTCAAAGGTCAGAAAGCATAATCACTGCCACTGTATGTTTGTAGGAGACATTGTAAATGGAATTGACAACCATGGACATGATTGTCCAACATGAAAAAAAGAATTCTGAGATGCGGCGGCTATTTTTCCCTGGGTCTATCCTTACCCCCCTGGGACTTAGCCCATGGGTCATAACATGGAAACTATTGATATTCCCACCCTATACAATATTATACACTTACTGTGCTTGAACAGACCAATTCAGATGTAAAACTGATGTTGGCTGCATGGTCTATCCTTACCCCAAGAACCTAGTTCCTGTGGTATAAATTGGAATCTATTGACATCCCCACCCAATAACAATATATACATGTACTGAGCATGAAAGAAAAATTCAGATATAGAAGTGAAATTTACCCCTCCTTCTATTCTAACTTCCCAGAGAGTTAACTTCTGTGTCATAGCATAGAAACTATTGAGATTCCCATGCAACTATATACAGCTGTACAGTTTCTGGGCATAAAGAAGACATCAACATACACACTTGACATTAGCCCCTGGGTCTGCCCTCTTCTCCCATGTATTTAGCTCCTGGATTATAACTTGTAAACCTTTTGGATCCCCATGCTATGTCTCGCTTATATTTACTGGGCATGAAAAGACAGATATGATGTGAGTGCTGTAAAAATTAATTGCCAGATTCCCATGACAAATTAGAAAACCTGCAGGTATGTGCTTTCTTTCTTTACAAAATATCTTACTGCCAGTATTAGTTCGTTTGGGATTATGATCAGGTATTTTGATCTTGGTGATTGTTATACAATCAGCAAGCTTGTGGTATGAGTCAGAGGTGTTGACTATTTGGTGTACGAAATATTTCACTGTCAGGTTGATGATGCTGAAACAAATAATATAGTTTTGTTTAAACTCCATCAGATATTCTAGGAAGACATTTTCATCCATGGAATATTTTATGAATTGATCATATGTTTAGTTACAGTTCATCTCAGTGGTATAAACCATTGCTAGTATTTCTTTTCAAAGTGAGAATTACAAAAGTTGTCCGTTTATGTTGGAGACGCGTGAAGAAAGCTTTTTAAGACTTTTTTTATCACATTAAATTAATACAACAATAAATTTACTGTTGTTTCATATTTCAGATTTATTTTACATTGTCATTTTCAGACCACTGAAATATGAATCTTGTAGTGATTTGGTTGAAACCCATTTAAGTTTCCAATGGCTTGCCATGAGATCAATTCATTAATTTTGAGTAATAATAAGGTTTATTCTAAATGTGCTTTCTATAAAAATTGCCTTGTTGACAATGGTAAGTATTCACCCTTGAGTGATGTTAATAGTCCTGACACGACCTTTGAATTAAAGCTGAAATAACCGTTGTCAGATTTTTCTAGTCTATGTTGTTTGTCTTTCAAGTTAGAACATGACCATGACATCACTAACGGGTTTGGTTTCAATGCATACGCGAGTGTCTGATCAGGCCAATTTGTGCTCTGAAGTGTCTCTGGCACATTGGACATGCTGCTTGCGGTTGCTTGATCAATAGATGATGTGCTGCAGTTCTGAGATTTATGCTGCTTGCACTTCTGCACTGCTTCTGCAATTCTCCTCAGCTCATAGTCTGTAGCTCCAGCATAGATGAGATTGTGTCAGGTGGAATGATCCCGTGCGAGATCTTCCCAAGACTTGCGGTTAGTGTGCAAGTGTTTCAAGGATGACTTGAGGGAGTCTTTGAAACATTTCTTCCAATCTCCAGGAGTTCGCTGTCTCACTTTAATCTTGCCAGATTTTGCATGCATACAGCAGGCTCTGCAACACAGTGGCTTTGTATACCTTCAGGTTGTTTTTCTGCAGACTGATGCCTCTATGCTCCCGCACATTTTCACATAGTCTCCTGAAAGCCATACTTGCTTTGGCAATTCTGGCATTGGTTTCATCATCAATGTATACTGCATGTGATATTGTACTGCGGAGGCAGGTGAACTTGTCCACTGCCAGGAGGATTTGGCCATTTACTGTGATGATAGGCTCTACATAAGGCTTTCCTGGTGCAGGTTGGTGCATCACTTCTCTCTTCTTGATACTGACTGTGAAACCAAAATTGTCAGCTGCTGAAGAGAAATGGTCCATACTCTGTTGCATGTGGGACTCAGACTGAGTATTCAAGGAATAGTTGCCAGCAAATAAGAACAGTGACTTCTTTTAACTTATCTTCACCTATTGCCATCAGTATGGTATCTGATGTTGATCCCAGTGTCATAGTCATGGAAGGCATCTGTAAGCATGGCAGAGAACAACATACTGAAGAGGGTTGGGGCCAACACACAGTCTTGTGCGAATCTATTGCTAACTGGGAATGGTTCACATGACTCACCATTGTCCATGACATGAGCAAGCAGGCCATAATGGAATTGCCAAACCATTATGATGAATTTCTGTGTGCAGATAATTTTTGCTATGATCTTCCAGAGACCCTCACTACTGACTGTGTCAATGGCTTTTGTCAGGTTGATGAAAGACATACAGTTTTGAATCCTGTTCCTGGCATTTCTCCTGGAGTTGACAAGCTGAAAACACGGTGTCTGTGGCCTGTCCTCCTTTCCTGAAGTCACACTGACTCTCAGGTAGGAGCCCTTGATCAATGTGATGCACAAGGCAATTCAGCAGAATTCTGGCAAGGAATTTGCTGGCTGTTGACAGCAAAGGGATGCCCCAGTGGGTGTCTCAGGCTAGTCTGTTGCCTTTCTGCTGTACAAGCAGTCGATGGATGCATACTTGCACTCCTGGGGTATTGTTCCATGATTCCACATGGACTGGAAGAGTTCAGTCAGTTTCTAAGCCATGTGTGAGACTTTGTAGACTTCTGCTGGTATAGCATCTGCTCCAGGTGCTTTGCTATTTGATGGCAGGTCAGTTGCATTCCTACTTTCTGTCAGAGTTGGAGGATCAGCAAGTGATATGTTGATTTCCACTTGGGGGAGTCAATTAGTTGTCTCCACACTGATAGAGGATTGTTGATTGAGGATGTCGTTGAAGTGTTCTGCCCATCTTTATAATATCTTTTCTTAGTCGGTGAGCTGTGTGGTACTGTCAGCGCTAAATATTTGAGATGTTCTTGATGACTGTGGCTTGAGGATTGTCTTCAAAGCATTATACAAGTTCTTCATGACATTCCTGTCTGCATAGGACAGGATGCCTCCGGGGGCCAAGTGGTCTAATGTGCTTGCCTTTACAGATTACTCACACATCTCACCTCTGTTCACATGGGTTCAAATCTCGGGCTCGGCTAACATGGGTATGTTAGAAAGCTTGCCAGTAACTTACCGTGGGTCGGTGTTTCTTCCCAGGTTTTTCCTGGGCTCTTCCTCCACCAATATACTGGCTGCATTGTATACCCTATCATGTGCTGAAACATGGCGTTAAACCCACAAAAACAAAAACAAAACAGCATCGGACTGAATCTCATCTGCCTTTAAGTTCAGCCATGAGTCTTGCAAGACATCACTGAGTATTGGAGATTTCCATGATGACTGTAGCCTGTAGATTGTCTTCAAAGCATTATCTAAGTTCTTCATGTCATTCCTGTTTGCATAGGACTGAATCTCATCTGCCTTTTTGTTCAGCTATGAGCCTTGGAACTGTTAGAGTTTGGATTGGACAGTCCTCATGATGTTGTTGAAGTCTGCCTTCTTAGATGATGAAGTGCTGTCTTCAAAATAAGCCTTTTTGAGCCGATGTTTCTCATTCAGTTATCTATGTATGTCAGCAATGTTCTCATCTAAAAATCTTAATGTTTACATGTGGTCGGACCATAGATTTTAAATGCAGCCGAGTACACAGAGTCTGTAAAGGATACCCAGTTTTCCTTGACAGTCTTAGAGTTTGTATAAATTGTTACTAGTTGGCTGCACAGTTCTTCAACAAATGCCTTCTTCATGCTTTCCTTTTTCAATTTGGAGACACTGGAGTTTTTTGGGTGTTTTTTTGCCTTGTGATCATCTGTTAGGCTGAACGAGGATATTGAGCTTGGAGATTATGAGCCAGTGGTCTGTTCTGCAATTTGCACTTCTCATGGTAGTTGTCATTTGGACATTCTGCCTGTCTCTTCTCCTGATGATGACGTAGTCACTGAGATGCCAGTGTTTGCAACATGGGTGCATCCAATATGTTATGTTTTGGTTTGACAGAGAGAATGATGGTGATTAGGGGGCATCCTCATCAGCTGTGGTATGCTGACCAGGGTTAAGTCTGCATGATAACATTTGTGACTTGACCCTTTAAATTAAAGCTGATATAATCCTTTGACTGAGTTTTTCTAGTCTACATGTTATTGGTTCTGACTTGACCCTTGAATTAAAGCTGAGATAATCCTTTGACTAAGTTTTTCTAGTCTACATGTTATTGGTTCTGACTTGACCCTTCAATTAAAACTGAGATAATCCTTTGCACAAGTTTTTCTAGTCTACAGTTTATGTAATAGGTATCCTCATGACACTGCACATATATCTTGCCAAAGTTTTAGTAACACAAAGTTGAAACAGGATCAATATATTGATGGATAACAACAGCCAATAACAACAACAACAACGACAACAACAAAAATAAGTACTTATGTATACCTATATTCATACTATTAAGAACAAGTTAATATGGGATTGTGTTTTGCTTATTACAGCTCAAACATTGTACTTTTTCAAGCTCTTTAACTGAAATCCTGTCAAGTTTGTGTCTCCCAATCAAATCTTTGAAATATTTTTATTGTAAACACTAATTAGAGATAGGTTTCTAAAAATCACATCGTAGTGATGATTGCAGTTCTGTTGTGTGGTGCAAATGCCATTGTTTACAAGAAATATTTCTGGGCATTGCAAAGTTGATCTTTTTGCTGGGCAAGTAAAAGTTATGTTCTCTTCAGTGACACACAAAGGCAATTTTTCCATCTCTATATATACAACCAATATTGGCCCCCCCAAAAGGACTCAGTCTCTGGGTTGTTGCTTGGAAACTATAAAGATTCCTGCCCTTTGACCATATATATATTAAGCTCTACTGGCCATAGACCAGAAGAGCTTATGGGATGGTCTTTAGTCCATCATGCATCTGTCCATTAGTACAAGTTTTTTCTCACTATTCCTCCTAAACTACTTGGAGGATTTCCATGAAACTTTACACACACATTTATCCAATAGTCTAGTTGGTCCTAAATGAAAATGGTTTTAATCTAATGTCTAATATGGCTGCCACAAGGCCATATTGAAAATCTTGTTATTGCTACTCCTTCTGAATGGATGGTCATGTCGACATGGGGTTTACAGTCAAGACTTCTTATAATGTCTAGTTCATCCTCCATGAAAATGGTGCCGATCTGACCCCCAATATGACCACTACAAGTGCTATCTTGAAAATTTCATTAGGGTTATACTTTTCATGGATGGCTGATCATATCTGAAGTATGCTTTCATCAGAAAGAATTCTAATGATGTCTAGTTGGTCCTTAATGGAAATGTTGTGAATCTGATATCCAATATGGCCACCATATCAGCCATTTTCAAAATCTTGTTATTGTTACTCCTCCAAAAACAGGAAGTCATATCAACATGGGGTTTTCACCAGAAGACTTATAATATCTTGTTGGTCCTGAATTAAAATGGTGTTGATCTGATGTCCAATATGGCCACCATGGTGTCCATCTTGAACATCTTGTTATAGCTACTTTTAAATGGAAAGTAATTTTGACATGGGGTTTTTCATCAGAAGACTTCTTATGATGTCTAGATGGCCCCAAATGAAAATGATGCAAATTGACCCTCAATATGGCCACCATGGTGGCCATCTTGAAAATACTATCAACACCCCTCCCAAATGGAGTGGCCCTGGGTAGCTGAGTGGTCAGAGGCATTTGCCGTTTAAGCTCACTGACATCTCACCTCATGTCTGCGTGGGTTTGAGTCTTGGCTCGGCCAACATGGGTATGTGAGAAAGCTGCCAATAGCTGCAAGTGTGTTGATGATTCTTCTTGGGGTTTTCCAGGTTCTTCTTCTACCAAATATACCGGCTGCCATGTATAGCCTATCATGTGCTGAAAAATGACGTTAAACCCACAAAACCAAACAAACAAACCTCCCAATGGATGACTATATCAACATCGGGTTTTCACAATAGACTTTTTATGATACCTAGTTGGTCCTAATGGAAAATGGTGCCAGTCATACATCCAATATGGCTGCCACTGTGGCAGTCTTGAAAATCTTCTTGTTGCTACTCCCCTCGAAAGGATTGTCATATTGACATGGGGTTTCATAAAAATACTTCTAATGATGTCAGCTTGGTTGTAAATGAAAATGGTGCCAAGCTGACATCCAGTATGTCCACCACAACAGCGAATTTGGAAATCTTGGTATCAATGAAGAATATCAAGAGATGGTTTCAACACTCAGCAGTTAAAAAAAAAGAAATGGTCTTATCTTGAATTCCTGGACATTCTTTTTGATCAGTTTCTTTGATGAACTTTTGTTGTACTGGAAATTACAAGACAGAATGCACATATGTAGCTAAGATTAACCCCTGATTTAATCATTAATTCAAGAGACTTAGCTAAAAGCCTCAGACTGCGGTGAGATTGGATATATGTCTTAAACACACAGACTTCAAGTTTTAGTTGAGCAAGCCATGGAATCCATTTTTCCATATGTCTGTCTACACCTTAGATTAATCTCGATGTTAAAGGTTTTTTGGTATCCTTTTATTTCAAGACCATTTCATCCCAACCTTTTCAGATTTTGAATACAGCTTTTGGGCAGAGTTACCGTGCAACCATGACCATCTTCTTGTTTATTAGATGGAATCTGTTAGCTTGCATGGTTATAAAGCAAAGTAAACTTTTGATATGGTGTAATATTTATCATCATTCATTCTTCACTTGAATGTTAAGAGTTGTTATTTTCAATGTCAGAGTCAGAGTATATTCTAACAATGTCAGAGTCAGAGTATATTCTAACAATAATCCTCATAATGTATTTACTACAATGTCAGAGTCAGAGTATATTCTAACAATAATTCTCATACTGTATTTACTACAATGTCAGAGTCAGAGTATATTCTAACAATAATCCTCATACTGTATTTACTACAATGTCAGAGTCAGAGTATATTCTAACAATAATCCTCATACTGTATTTACTACAATGTTAGAGTCAGAGTATATTCTAACAATAATCCTCATACTGTATTTACTACAATGTTAGAGTCAGAGTATATTCTAACAATAATCCTCATACTGTATTTACTACAATGTCAGAGTCAGAGTATATTCTAACAATAATCCTCATACTGTATTTACTACAATGTCAGAGTCAGAGTATATTCTAACAATAATTCTCATACTGTATTTACTACAATGTCAGAGTCAGAGTATATTCTAACAATAATTCTCATACTGTATTTATTACAATGTCAGAGTGAGAGTATATTCTAACAATAATTCTCATACTGTATTTATTGCAATGTCAGAGTCAGTATATTCTAACAATAATCCTCATACTGTATTTACTACATTTGAATGAATATAGAGGTTATGAAATATCTGTTTTTGCATCAGTGAATATAACTTTGAATAGTCTATAATTTCATGTTAGATTAAAGGAAATGAAATCTATTTCAGTGATGTTTGTCTCTATTTCATTACAAATTTAATATCAAGATTCTTACATTATCTTTCACTATGACATTTACAATAATGGTGATGATTTTTGGTCTGATAATAATTTCATTGACTGATTTCAAATCTTACAGTCATGTATTACCAATATATTTTTATCCTATATAGATCATTGACATCAGAAACAAGATTCTCCATTCCCCAGATCTGAAGGTGAGAGATGCAGACAAAGATGATTGGATTGACTGTATGTTGAGGCTTGTTTCCAATCTGAACATTCAGGGAGTGGCCTACACTAATATAGACAAGGTTAGACAGCATTTTTGTGAAGTCCACATTGGTGGGATGTGAGACATAACAGTCACTTGTTTCTGATCTGAACATTCAGGAAGTGGCCTACACTGATATAGACAAGGTTAGACAAGATTTTGGTCAAGCCCACATTAGTGAAATGTGAGACATGAGAGTCACATTTTCAAATCTGAGCTGTCATGGAGTGGCTTGCACTGATATATACAGGGTTATATAACTATCATGGAGTGGCTTACACTGATATATACAGGGTTATATAACTGTCATGGAGTGGCTTGCACTGATATATACATGGTTATATAACTGTCATGGTGTAGCTTACACTAATATATACATGGTTATATAACTGTCATGGTGTGGCTTACACTGATGTATACAGGGTTATATAACTGTCATGGAGTGGCTTACACTGATATATACATGGTTATATAACTGTTATGGTGTGGCTTACACTGATATATACAGGGTTATATAACTGTCATGGAGTGGCTTACACTGATATATACATGGTTATATAGCATTTTTGTTGAGCCCATTTTAGCAGGTTGTGAGACATAATATTCACTTTCCCACCAGTGGCTTCAATAGTTTGCTAAGGTTCTGATAGAAGTTTTCCATTTGCATGTATTTCTTTAACCCCTGGATGGATTCTCATCATACTTGGCGTGAATCATGAAGTTGAGGCAATTCACTATGCAGGACACTTGCTTGCCTCTCTGATTGGAGTCAAGATCACAGTAGTAGCAAATATATCTTAAGGATTTGGTAAAAGGTTCTCATTTGCTTATTTTTCCCAAACCATATGTTGCAATTTGTTCATTCTTGAGATGAATCATTACCAAGCTTAGACAATTCATTTTGCGATATGCTTGCTTACTCCTTTGACCTTGGGATCAAGGTCATAGTCGTAGAAGATTTGCATTAAGATTTTGCTTTAAGTTTTTCATTTCAACCAAATTTGGCATGCAGCTTCATATTGATTAGACTTTGAGTGAGTTTGATTTCAAGTATTCCATGACATCATTTACAGAAGTTATGGCCTCTGAATTCTTTTTCAGCAGCATAATGTTACTAAGCTTTGTTGGATTTCAGCAGATTTGGTATGAAGCTTTATGTTGTTGAGACTTTGAATGAATTTAATTGCAAGTGTTCCACATTATTCTTTAAAAGATTTTTAGGGCTCTTGTGCCCATCCACCTAACTTTGCTGTCAGCAGCATAACTTTACTAAGGAATATTGAATTTCAGCCAAAGTAATCATACACCTTTATATTGGTGAGACATGTATTTATTTGGAATTCCAACATTCTACAGCATCATTTAGAACAGTTATGGCCCCTGAATGCCCATGTTCAAATTTTGGTTTTCCAACAGAAGTTGTTTTGTTTAAGGCCCTGCTGAGCAAAATGTAGAGAGTAGGGCCCTTTGTGATGCATCCATCACTACTAATTCAAGTTTAAACTTGCTGTAGAGAGTAGGGCCCTTTGTGATGCATCCACTAATAGAGAGTAGGGCCCTTTGTGATGCATCCATCACTACTAATTCAAGTTTAAACTTGCTGTAGAGAGTAGTGCCCTTTGTGATGCATCCATCACTACTAACTCAAGTTTAAACCTGCTGTAGAGAGTTGGGCCCTTTCTGATGCATCCATCACTACCAACTGTAAATGTAGAGAGTAGGGCCTTTTGTGGTGCATCCATCACTACTAACTCCTTTTCAAACTTGCTGCAGATGTATCTTTGATTATCTGTCAGTGCCTCTGAAACGTTTCAGACAAACACATCACAAGTTTGTATACAAAGAATTTGTTTTTTGGCCCTACTTTAACATTTTCTGGGTTATGATGAAATGTTGAAGCAAACGTTTAACTTTATCTCATTTGTCTTGTGTTATTTTGACTTGACTTAATGAGTTAACTTAAATTCGAAATTGTCTTGTGTTATTTTGACTTGACTTAAAGAGCTAACTTAAATAAAAAATTGTCTTTATTCAACACGCGTGTGAGCATTGTTAAACTTTGTTTATGTGATAAATTTGTTATTTAACTTGTATGTGTTAATGAAATGGGAATTAATATTAATATTATTATTAGTGGTTGTAGTAGTTGTAGTAGTAGTATTCCTCCATCTCTTATGTAAGAATCTTCATGTCCATCCTTCAGTCCAACCATCCTTCCAGCATACAATCTTGTTAGTGCAACTGACCTGCAGTTTTTATGCATTGCCATGAAATTTGGTAAATATGATGGTCATTATCTGAAGATGCTAATTTTGACAAATCACTCTGCTCTTACATTTTTATAAGAGTATAAAAGTTGTTGCCCTGTTTGACTTGCAGCAAAATGCAGTACCTGAATGACAAAATTTTGTGAACGTAGCTCATCTCAAATTTTTCAGTGGATTAGCACAAAACTTGGTGTATGTTATGGTCATTATCTGAAGATGTGTATGTTGACAAATCACTTTTCTTCTGCAAGTTTTGTTTGGTTTATTGGCCTTTTCTGCATCTAGCTGAATGCATGTTGAACAGAATCTTGTTAACACATCTTGTCTTGCATTTTTTTTTTATGGATTGCTGCAAAACGTTGTACATTACTGTCATAATCTATACATATTGACAACTCTTTGTGCTTCCCTGATCTTTGTAAGAGCTATTGCCAATTTTGAGTTTAGCTGGATATAGTATATGACAGAATATTGTGAGTGCAACTACTTAAAGTTTTGAATGGATTGCAGTGAAACTTGGTACATATTATGGTCATCATCATAAGATATGCATGTTGGTCAATCATTATACTCTATTTTCAGAACAGTTATGCACTTTTCTTTGTACAAGAGACTCGTTTTATCTCCAGACTGTGTCCTTGCACCTTTTAGCATGGTGGAATTCAAAAGGGCACATGTAAACATTGGCAATGCATGTTAAAAAGTGCGGAAAAATATGTCATATGCAAACTTTTGCTTTGTGTCCCGACTATTAGGCAAGTCAAGTAAATGATCAAGACCATTGATTGATATACTGTGGCCATGTGACAAGCTTTTCGTTCATCAGAATTATCATATACTTTTATAGTTCTAAGTGAGTAAATCATAAAGAATTAGAGAATTCTGACTTTTTATTGCTGAATACTAAGTTAGTGAAGATGATAATGACTGATGTTCTGATACAAATTTCAGTACTGTGTACATGTATTTAGATGACATAGGAAATGAATTAATTGAAACTAATAATGATGAAAATTGGGGCATTGCCTTAGCATAAGATACCAGTGCCAGAAGTTCATCCAATAAAATGTAAACAATGTACAAGAAAATAGACTAATCATAGTACTGATGATCATACATTAAAAAGTTGGCTTCAAAATGACTGAAATGTAACATCAGATTTCATTTGTTTACATTTGTGTAGCAATTTAAAAGAAAACACTTATGATGGCTTTAAGTGTAGGTACTGTTATTTCAGCTGTTATCTGTAGAAAATAATTTAGTTTAAAAGAGAAATACTGCGCAGAAATTAAAGTAATTTAAAGGAGTTTAGTGTAAATATTCATTATTTTGGTGGGGTACTAAGCATATAATTAGTTCATAGTAAATGATGAAATAATAGGCAGGGCCCAATAGAGGTGAGAAGTGCCCCAAAATTTTTGCAAAGGGAGCCTTAAGGGCCTTTTTTGTGAAAGCTGGAGGAAAAAAATGTAGATTCATCTCCATCATAGTGATAGGGTGAGTGAGATGTGGGAGAGGCAGGAGTATATTTACATGAGTAAATTGCTTACCATTTCTCTTGTTATTATTTTTATTATTATTATTATTATTATCATTGTTATTATTATTATTATTATTATTATTATTTGTGTAGACATTAACATGATTATAGCTTTAGGGTTACTGGTTATTAAAAGTACTCAGGCAAAAAAACCTAATAGGATTTTGACAGTAGAAACTCTAACTTGCCCCAGATAAATTTTTCATTCATGTTTTGTTGAATTTCTGATAAAGTTTAAGGATCAAATGTCTGTAGAAATGTTACCATTGAGAATAATTTCCATACTTAGCTGAAGATGGAATACATCGATGTATGCTTCCAAGAACAAGAAATAAAAGTTCTGCAGTACATAGTATCTACGGTTAAGAATGATGTGAACACTCTCAAAGACAACATAGATTCATTGACGAACACCCAAAGCCAGCATAGAGAAAAAATGAACAAAATGAAAGGAAAAGCTGGGGACAATAAAGCAAAAATTATTGGACTTCAGACACAGACTCAGCAGCTGGAAACTGACTTAAAAGGACAGAAGTCTCAAATGGAAACTGTGAGTAATAATAATAATACAGTAAGACCCTGCTATAGCATGCTTCGTTATAGCATGAATTCGGATATAACGCGATCGTGGCATGGCTCCCGAAATTTCATCTATTTTTTCGTACATGAAAAAAAAATCTTTTTCAAAGTACGAAAAATAATGTGTAAAAAGTTAATTATCATTTTGGGGAAGACATTGTGTATGAATTCGGATATAATACAATCGTGGCGTGGCTACCGAAATTTTACAATATTTTTGCCAATTTCTTGAACTACTGCAAAGTTTTGTGCCAAAATAAACAATAGTTTGATTGAATAATTTGGCAAGCTGTACTGATTCTTGAAGAAAAGTGTCTTATGATTGCTTCTTTCATTATATGAATAAAGATGCTGAACATTTCTATTTGTGAATGTTCATTTCAAATGTGTCAGTAGTCAATCACTGCACTTTGATCTTAGTTTATTTTTGAAAGATGTCAGCTCATTTTAAAGCTGATAAGTGTTAATCTTAATACTACTCTTACATGAACAATAAAGTCATTAAGTCTTCTTTGTGTTTGTCTTCAATACATTCTGTGTACAATCGTTGTTCAAACAATAGCCGACATATGTTTGCTTATTCAACTGCATACACAGCCAAGCACCAAACAATGTGGTGGTTGATAAAAAATTCGCACCTGAAGTTATAAATCAATTAACTTAAGTCATTGACAATCATCAAAGTCAATCTCAAAAGCTAAAGGTTGTTCAAACCATGCGGCAATGATTTATAAAACATCCACAAAAAAAAAAAGAAAAGAAAGCCGCCAACGTGCACACGTGGCTTGGCGGTGTTGTTAGACAATCACCATGCAATCAGTTGACCAGTGAATAATATTGTACATTCCCCATAAAAATGACCCCATTGTTGATTAACAATTATTCTTGCTGTAGTCGTTCAAACAAATATGTGTCAGAGTTTTAATTAGTAGTTATTTACAATGGAAAACAGTACACGGAAATGTAAAGCTTTTACTGTTAAAGAGAAGCTTGAAGCCATGGACAGGATTAAGTCCGGTGTTTCCACAAGTCAGATTTAATTCCCAAGTGATATTTCCCAAGTTATCTGCCAGTGCATGTGGTCCGATAAGCCTTTGGCTTGTAAAGGCACTCACTTTGTTTTCAAGTTGACAATCCTTTTGATCGAGACACGATTCTAATACTTGTTCAGTGCCAAGTAGAGTTCTACGACTTCCTGTGCATATACTTTGACCTTAATCCCTTAGCTGGTAAAGGCACCACACTCTTTGTTTTCTCACGTGACAACCCTTTGATCAAGCCACGAGTTTGATACTTTCAGTGCCAAGTAACAGAGGGTGGTTACTTGAACTCCCTGTGATCTTGCTGCACAATTGACACGTGTCCAGTTGCATCCTTTAATAGATTTCTGACTTTTATGATCAAAGTGTTACTTGCAAGAGCCCAAGCTCATTCTCTGCATAAGCACCCGCATATAACAGTAAAGCTGAGGAATCGGAGTCGGACGTGATTTACGATGACTAGACGACGACGATTTACAATGACTAAACGACGATGTAGGATTTCAGAACTTTATCAGACAATGATATTATACTTCTGTGTGCATATTTTCGATGGAATTATTATGGACTCACTCCTACGCATGCCATGAGATCGGTTGGTGAGTACACGTGTTGATCCTTTAACTATTCATGCTATACAATAGACATGTACATATAAATGTACCAATGCATGGTTCTCTGAAAAAAGTAAAATATTATATGTGCAATCTCTGTTTTCACTGCATGTGTATTTCTCATTTAATATGCATTGATTTAAGATGGTAACTGGGCCAATGAAGCATGTTGTTTTGAGCCCACAATATACCCCCCCCCCCCATTTTTTTGGTGCATGCATCATTTTCTTCAGCTAAATGACTTGGTTTTGTCTAGGTTGGTTATAGCACGGTTTGTGACATAGCACAATCTCGTTTTATGGACCCCGACCATCGTGCTATAGCGGGGTCCTACTGTAATTGTAATAATAATTATTAATAATATCTTTTTATCCTTTGGATTTCGCTATCCTAACAGTAGTATTTTAAGCCAATTTCTCCTTATAACTTTAGGTTGACCCATATTGTTTGGCATTAAATCCGAAGAACTTTGCATATTATTCCCACTTTCTGCAATAACTCTATCCTCAGTGGTACCATGGAAAATTCTTGTTCTTCTTCGACTTGTTATTTTTTTAAAACAAGATGCGATAAGTTGCGTCCCTGTAAAACTTTCATCATCTCTTGGTTAGCCAGGTATCACACCTCTGTGGTCATGTTATATTATGCTGTAGAGGCTACCCCCCCCCCCCCCCATGGCAACGTCCGTGAATCTTGAATAATCCAATAATATTGTATTAAGTTACAAGTAGGGGCTTTCTCTTGAATAATGTAGCATTCTGCATTCTACTACTACTACTACTGCTACTTATTAGAGCGGCGGTGGCTCAGTGGTTAGCATGCTAGACTTTTGACTGAAAGAGTTCAGGTTTGAATCCTACCATCAGACCAGCATGAGTCAGCTACCATGGTTTGTCCTTGTGCAAGGTACTTTACTTCAATTGTCTTGGCACTAAATAACATACTTGTGTTGCTGTGCCATAAAGCACCAAACCAACCAAACCAAACTACTGATTACTGTTATTATTGTTACTATTATTATTAGCTCATCTGCCTATAATGCCAAGTGAGCTTACAGTATGGCCTGCCTACATTGTGCATGTGTCAAAAAATTAGCATTTTAAACTTCTTCTCAAAGATCAGAGGACCAATTTTGACCAAAACGAGCACAGCATCCTGGCACGAATGGGTGTAAAATCTGTACTTATGATGTTGATCTGCCTACAGATATGGCTGCCATTACTAAAAAGAGCAAAAATACTTTGAGTGACTTCTTCTGCAAAACTGCTGAACAGAATTTGATAGAATTTTACAGAGAGCATCCTGGCTGTAAGACCTTTGGAGTTTATGCAAATGATGCTGGTCTGCCCTGAAATATGGCCACTTACTAAAGATAGAAAAACCACTGTTAATAAGTATAGAAAAACGTAAAAATGACTTCTTTGCCAAAGCCACTAACAGAATTTGACTAAATTTGACAGAAAGCTTCCTGGCATAGAGTGCTTTAAAATTTTTACAACTAATGCTGATCTGCCATCAAATATAGCAGATGTTTCAAAAAATTAAATTTATGGTAACAACTTTTCGAAAACCACTGAACAGAATTCAATCAATTTTTGTATGAAACATCCTGGCATGAAGTGCTTGAATATGTATACACATGATGTCAATCTACCATCATATATGGCTATTGTTAGTACAAATAGAAAAACCTTTAAACAACTTCGCTAAAACTGTTACATAGAATTTGACTGATCTTGGTGGAAAGCATGAATACCTTTCAAATTTGCACGAATTATGCCAATCCATCATCGGATATGGCCACCATTAATCAAAATAAAAAACCCCATTTAAACAACTTTTTCTCGAGGCGCTCAACTGTATTTCACCAAATTTGACACAAAGCATTCTAGCATTGACGGCTTTCATATTTGTACAAAACATTTGCACAACTTTATCTCAGAAAACTGCTGAACAGAATTTGACAAGTATTGATATTTAAAGTGTCCTGGCATATAGTCCTTTCAATATTGAACAAATTATGCTGATCTGCCATGAAAGATAGAAAAATTACGGAAACCTTGAAACAATTATTTTAATATCAGTAATATGTCATCTGACAGAAATCACGCAGGTATGAGTGCCTTTCAAACTTATACAAATTATGCCAATCAGCCATCAAATATAGCCACCATAAAGTAGAGAAAAACCATTAAACAACTTCTCCATAACCTCTTATCAGAATTTCACTCAATTTGACTGAAAGAACCCTCAGTAAAATTTGAACACATTTGAGAGAAAGTCGTCTTGCATGAAGACCATTTAAGTTTTTCAAATGCTGCCAATCCATCTGCACATATGGTCACCCTTGTGAACAGTAGAAAAACTTTTAAATTACATTTAAGCTTAAAGAGCACTCAACAGAATGTAACCAAAGTTGACAGAAAGAATCCTTGCGCAAAGGCCTTGTAATAGCATGCAAATGATTCTGATCTGACATCAAATATGGATGAAAATAGAACAATAGAGAAACCTTGACACAGTTGATTTAATAAAATGTGTCCAAGTATATATCAAACATTTTTAGCCATAGGGCAAGTTAGTTGAAAGTTTTAGTGGCCATTTCTTAATTTTCAAGAATTAAGCTACATTAGATCTTTTTAAAAATATTTCTGAATGCAGCTTAAATTGGCATCATGTGGAATTTTAAATATGCATGGCAGCATATAAGTATTACTGGGATTTGCACAAATACACATATATCAATTTAATTTTGCACTGGTCTGGGATTGACACCTTTGTAGCCAACTGACACTGCTGTAAGGAAAGCCTGCATGCCCTGCCAGCACCCACATGAGACATAAATATTTAGTATGTCAGTTTATCACTAACAGGTGTGCATAAATGAGACAGAAATATTGAGTACAGTAGGACCCCGTTATAGCACGATGGTCGGGGTCCACAAAACGAGATCGTGCTATACCCGAACCGTACTATAACCGAACAAGACAAAACCAAGTCATTTAGCTGAAGAAAATGAGGGGGGGGGGGGGGTAAATTGTGGTCTGAAAACAACGTGCTTCATTGGCACCATTACCATCTTAAATCAATGCATATTAAATGAGAAATACACATGCAATGAAAACAGAGATTGCACATATAATATTTAACTTTATTCAGAGAACCATGCATTGGTACATTTATATATACATGTCTAAAATGTAGATCATGAATAGTTAAAGGATCTTAACGTGTACTCACCAACCGATCTCGTCGCATGTGTAGGAGTGAGTCCATAATAATTCCATCGAAAATATGAACACAGAAGTATAATATCATTGTCTGATAAAGTTCTGAAATCCTACATCGTCGTCTAGTCATTGTAAATCGTAGTCATCGTAAATCACGTCCGACTCCGATTCCTCAGCTTTACTATCGTATTCGGGTGCTTACGCAAAGACTGAGCTTGGGTTCTGTAAGTAACACTTTGATCATAAAGTCAGAAATCAATTAAAGGATGCAACTGGACACGTGTCAATTGTGCAGCAAGATCACAGGGAGTTCAAATAACCACCCTCTGTTACTTGGCACTGAACAAGTAAAACTCGCGGCTTGATCAAAGGATTGCCACGTGGGAAAACAACTTGAAAACAAAGTGAGTGCTTTTACAAGCCAAAGGCTTATCGGACCACGTGCACTGGCAGATCACTTGGGAAATATCACTTGGGAATTAAATCTGACTTGTGGAAACACCGGACTTAATCCTGTCCATGGCTTCAAGCTTCTTTTTAACAGTAAAAGCTTTACGTTTCTGTGTACTGTTATTCATTGTAAATAACTACTAATTAAAACTCTGACACCTATTTGTTTGAACGACTACTGCAAGAATAATTGTTAATCAACAATGGGGTCATTTTTATGGGGAATGTACAATATTATTCACTGGTCAACTGATTGCGTGGGGATTGTCTAACAACACCGACAAGCCACGTGTACGCGTTGGCGGCTTTCGTTTTTTTGATGTTTTATAAATCATTGCCGCATGGTTTGAACAACCTTTAGCTTTGAGATTGACTTTGATGATTGTCAATGACTTAAATTAATTCATTTATAAATTGAGGTGCGAATCTTTTATCAACCACCGCATTGTTTGGTGCTTGGCTGTGTATGCTGTTGAATGAGCAAACATATGTCTGCTATTGTTTGAGCAACGATTGTACACAGAATGTATTGAAGACAAACACAAAGAAGACTTAATGACTTTATTGTTCATGTATCAGTAATAATAAGATTAACACTTATCAGCTTTAAAATGAGCTGACATCTTTCAAAAAATAAACTAAGATCAAAGTGCAATGATTGACTATTGACACATTTGAAATGAACATTCACAAATAGAAATGTTCAGCATCTTTATTCATATAAAGAAAGATGCAATCATAAGACACTTTTTCTTCAAGAATACAATACAGCTTACCAAATTATTAAATCAAACTCTTGTTTATTTTGGCACAAGACTTTGCAGTAGTTCAAGAAATTGGCGAAATTATTATAAAATTTCGGTAGCCATGCCATGATCGTATTATATCCGAATTTATACACGATCTCTTCCCCAAAATGATAATTAATTTTTTACACATTATTTTTCGTACTTGAAAAAAAAAGCTTTTTTTTTCATATACGAAAAAATAGATGAAATTTCGGGAGCCATGCCACGATCGTGTTATATCCGAATTCGTGATATAATTAAGCGTGCTATAGCGGGGTCCTACTGTATGTCAGTTTGTCACTAACAGGTGTGCCTTCTTATATGGACTTTAGGTACATATAGATTAATATGACTGAAATCATCTCTGACATTACTATACTCTTCACTTTGATGTGGAGCAAAGATTTGGGCATTGTCTTTTTGTAAATTCCTGATTTTATTTACTTTGGACATGTATTGTGATACATAATATTTTATGAGTTGTATTTGATTCATTATCTTAGTTATGATGTGTTGCATTGTTTTGAATCAGAAATTACTGACTTAAGCCAATGCAGTGTACAGTATTACATTGTTCACAGTACAGACATTCTTCAGGTAACAATGTACCTTTGAAATTATTCAGATAACAATGTACAATTGTTTGTCATTCTTCAGATAACAATGTACTTTTGCCATTCTCCAGATAACAATGTACATTTGTTTGACATTCTCCAAATAACAATGTACATTTGTTTGTTGTTCTTCAGATAACAATGTTCTTTTGGCATTCTTCAGATAACAATGTATTTGTGGCATTCTTCAGATAACATGTTTTCATGTACAGTATATATAAGGCATCTGTCTTAAAATGTTGACTTGAATGAACATTTTGAATTTCGAATAGAGAAAGTTAGAAATGAGGGGAAAGAATATTACCTATTAGGTAACAGAGATAGGGACCTTCTAAATGAACAAATAAAGAGACATTGGTATGATTTAGTGGAATCTTTTAGGACTTTGTAAGTAGTTAATGAACCCGCTAGAGCAACGTCAGATTCAAAAACACATATATACACCAATCCACAAGAAAAATTTTCAAGAATTTATGTTCAAAAAAATTGTTTAAGTGATCATTTTGCAGTTTTTCTCAAAAGAGTGTATAACAACAATGTAGGAGAAAAGAATGTTCATAAATCCATCACATACAGGTCTTTTACAAATTTAAGTAATAATAGTTTTGTAAAGGATTTAGAGCAAATCCCCTGGGATAGTATCAAAATGTTTGATGATGCAGATGATATTTTAAGTACTTGGTCAGATCTATTTTTGGAAGTTGTCTTAATTTGTAACTCATTGAGTCATCCTCTCAAAATAAAGTCTTTATTATTATTATTATTAGTGTTATTATTATTACAACCTCATATCTACTCTTTGCATATTGCAGTGAATTATCCTAATCCTAAGCTTTACACTTAGCCATGTGACTAATCCCATTTGTGTGGGTTATAGTGGGTTATATACACAAAACAAAACATTTTAAATCTTATCTTTGGTGATTATTTTATATTTAAATAATAACTTGTTCAGAAGTCATAGTAATTTAATATTCTCTTACCAATGTGGAGAAATTGAGAAATATCCACAGTACACCCAATATGTAATGCTGTTCATAGGAGCCATCAAAGTAACTTGTTTGTAAATGAGGAAGCCTTATACCTAGGGACATTCCAACAAGTCTGTCTTAATAATACTTTGTGACTTGTGTTGTAAGTGAAGGTTCCTCGTACTGAGTGACCTTCCAACAAGACTGTCTCTTGATTGTACTCTGTGACTCGTGTTGTAAGTGAAGGGGCCATGTACTGAGGGACATTCCAACAAGTCTGTCTTGATAATACTTTGTGACACGTGTTATGTGGGAACCTTATACTGAGAGACATTCTAACAAGTCTCTGTCGTGATAGTGCTTTGTTACTCATGTTGTAAGTGAAGGGTTCCTTGTGCTGAGGGACATTCCAACAAGTCTGTGTCTTGATAGTGCTTTGTGACTCGTGTTGTAAGTGAAGGGTTCCTTGTACTGAGAGACATTCCAACAAGACTGTCTCTTGATAGTACTTTATGACTCGTGTTGTAAGTGAATGGGCCTTGTACTAAAGGACATTCCAACAAGTCTGTCTTAATAGTACTTTGTGACTTGTGTTGTAAGTGAATGGTTCCTTGTACTGAGGGACATTCCAACAAGACTGTCTCTTGATTGTACTTTGTGACTCATGTTGTAAGTGAAGGGGCCATGTACTGAGGGACATTCCAACAAGTCTGTCTTGATAATACTTTGTGACTCGTGTTGTGTGGGAACCTTATACTGAGAGACATTCTAACAAGTCTGTGTCTTGATAGTGCTTTGTTACTCATGTTGTAAGTGAATGGGCCTTGTACTGAGGGACATTCCAACAAGACTGTCTCTTGATAGTACTTTATGACTCGTGTTGTAAGTGAAGGGGACATGTACTGAGGGACATTCCAACAAGTCTGTGTCTTGATAGTGCTTTGTGACTCATGTTGTAAGTGAATGGGTCTTATACTGAAGGACATTCCAACAAGTCTGTCTCTTGATAGTACTTTGTGATTCATGTTGTAAGTGAATGGGTCTTGTACTAAAGGACATTCCAACAAGTCTGTGTCTTGATAGTGCTTTGTGACTTATGTTGTAAGTGAATGGGTCTTGTACTAAAGGACATTCCAACAAGTCTGTGTCTTGATAGTACTTTGTGATTCATGTTGTAAGTGTATGGGTCTTATACTGAAGGACATTCCAACAAGTCTGTGTCTTGATAGTGCTTTGTGACTTATGTTGTAAGTGAATGGGTCTTGTACTGAAGGACATTCCAACAAGTCTGTGTCTTGATAGTGCTTTGTGATTCATGTTGTAAGTGAATGGGCCTTGTACTGAAGGACATTCCAACAAGTCTGTGTCTTGATAGTGCTTTGTGACTCGTGTTGTAAGTGAATGGGTCTTGTACTAAAGGACATTCCAACAAGTCTGTGTCTTGATAGTGCTTTGTGACTCGTGTTGTAAGTGAATGGGTCTTGTACTAAAGGACATTCCAACAAGTCTGTGTCTTGATAGTGCTTTGTGACTCATGTTGTAAGTGAATGGGTCTTATACTGAAGGACATTCCAACAAGTCTGTGTCTTGATAGTGCTTTGTGACTCATGTTGTAAGTGAATGGGCCTTGTACTGAGGGACATTCCAACAAGTCTGTCTCTTGATAGTGCTTTGTGACTCATGTTGTAAGTGAAGGGGACATGTACTAAAGGACATTCCAACAAGTCTGTGTCTTGATAGTGCTTTGTGACTCATGTTGTAAGTGAATGGGTCTTGTACTAAAGGACATTCCAACAAGTCTGTGTCTTGATAGTGCTTTGTGACTCGTGTTGTAAGTGAATGGGTCTTGTACTAAAGGACATTCCAACAAGTCTGTGTCTTGATAGTGCTTTGTGACTTATGTTGTAAGTGAATGGGTCTTGTACTGAAGGACATTCCAACAAGTCTGTCTCTTGATAGTGCTTTGTGACTCGTGTTGTAAGTGAATGGGTCTTGTACTGAAGGACATTCCAACAAGTCTGTGTCTTGATAGTGCTTTGTGACTCATGTTGTAAGTGAATGGGTCTTGTACTGAAGGACATTCCAACAAGTCTGTGTCTTGATAGTGCTTTGTGATTCATGTTGTAAGTGAATGGGTCTTGTACTGAAGGACATTCCAACAAGTCTGTGTCTTGATAGTGCTTTGTGACTCGTGTTGTAAGTGAATGGGTCTTGTACTGAAGGACATTCCAACAAGTCTGTCTCTTGATAGTACTTTGTGACTCGTGTTGTAAGTGAAGGGGACATGTACTGAGGGACATTCCAACAAGTCTGTGTCTTGATAGTGCTTTGTGACTCGTGTTGTAAGTGAATGGGTCTTGTACTAAAGGACATTCCAACAAGTCTGTGTCTTGATAGTGCTTTCTGACTCATGTTGTAATTGAATGGGTCTTGTACTGAAGGACATTCCATCAAGTCTGTGTCTTGATAGTGCTTTGTGATTCATGTTGTAAGTGAATGGGTCTTGTACTGAAGGACATTCCAACAAGTCTGTGTCTTGATAGTGCTTTGTGATTCATGTTGTAAGTGAATGGGTCTTGTACTGAAGGACATTCCAACAAGTCTGTGTCTTGATAGTGCTTTGTGATTCATGTTGTAAGTGAATGGGTCTTGTACTGAAGGACATTCCAACAAGTCTGTGTCTTGATAGTGCTTTGTGATTCATGTTGTAAGTGAATGGGTCTTGTACTGAAGGACATTCCAACAAGTCTGTGTCTTGATAGTGCTTTGTGACTCGTGTTGTAAGTGAATGGGTCTTGTACTAAAGGACATTCCAACAAGTCTGTGTCTTGATAGTGCTTTGTGACTCGTGTTGTAAGTGAATGGGTCTTGTACTAAAGGACATTCCAACAAGTCGGTGTCTTGATAGTGCTTTGTGACTCATGTTGTAAGTGAATGGGTCTTATACTGAAGGACATTCCAACAAGTCTGTGTCTTGATAGTGCTTTGTGACTCATGTTGTAAGTGAATGGGCCTTGTATTGAGGGACATTCCAACAAGTCTGTCTCTTGATAGTGCTTTGTGACTCATGTTGTAAGTGAAGGGGACATGTACTAAAGGACATTCCAACAAGTCTGTGTCTTGATAGTGCTTTGTGACTCATGTTGTAAGTGAATGGGTCTTGTACTAAAGGACATTCCAACAAGTCTGTGTCTTGATAGTGCTTTGTGACTCGTGTTGTAAGTGAATGGGTCTTGTACTAAAGGACATTCCAACAAGTCTGTGTCTTGATAGTGCTTTGTGACTTATGTTGTAAGTGAATGGGTCTTGTACTGAAGGACATTCCAACAAGTCTGTCTCTTGATAGTGCTTTGTGACTCGTGTTGTAAGTGAATGGGTCTTGTACTGAAGGACATTCCAACAAGTCTGTGTCTTGATAGTGCTTTGTGACTCATGTTGTAAGTGAATGGGTCTTGTACTGAAGGACATTCCAACAAGTCTGTGTCTTGATAGTGCTTTGTGATTCATGTTGTAAGTGAATGGGTCTTGTACTGAAGGACATTCCAACAAGTCTGTGTCTTGATAGTGCTTTGTGACTCGTGTTGTAAGTGAATGGGTCTTGTACTGAAGGACATTCCAACAAGTCTGTCTCTTGATAGTACTTTGTGACTTGTGTTGTAAGTGAAGGGGACATGTACTGAGGGACATTCCAACAAGTCTGTGTCTTGATAGTGCTTTGTGACTCGTGTTGTAAGTGAATGGGTCTTGTACTAAAGGACATTCCAACAAGTCTGTGTCTTGATAGTGCTTTCTGACTCATGTTGTAATTGAATGGGTCTTGTACTGAAGGACATTCCATCAAGTCTGTGTCTTGATAGTGCTTTGTGATTCATGTTGTAAGTGAATGGGTCTTGTACTGAAGGACATTCCAACAAGTCTGTGTCTTGATAGTGCTTTGTGATTCATGTTGTAAGTGAATGGGTCTTGTACTGAAGGACATTCCAACAAGTCTGTGTCTTGATAGTGCTTTGTGATTCATGTTGTAAGTGAATGGGTCTTGTACTGAAGGACATTCCAACAAGTCTGTGTCTTGATAGTGCTTTGTGATTCATGTTGTAAGTGAATGGGTCTTGTACTGAAGGACATTCCAACAAGTCTGTGTCTTGATTGTACTTTGTGATTCATGTTGTAAGTGAAGGGGCCATGTACTGAGGGACATTCCAACAAGTCTGTCTTGATAATACTTTGTGACTCGTGTTGTGTGGGAACCTTATACTGAGAGACATTCTAACAAGTCTGTGTCTTGATAGTGCTTTGTTACTCATGTTGTAAGTGAATGGGCCTTGTACTGAGGGACATTCCAACAAGTCTGTGTCTTGATAGTGCTTTGTGACTTATGTTGTAAGTGAATGGGTCTTATACTGAGGGACATTCCAACAAATCTGTCTCTTGATAGTGCTTTGTGACTCGTGTTGTAAGTGAAGGGGACATGTACTAAAGGACATTCCAACAAGTCTGTGTCTTGATAGTGCTTTCTGACTCATGTTGTAATTGAATGGGTCTTGTACTAAAGGACATTCCAGCAAGTCTGTGTCTTGATAGTGCTTTCTGACTCATGTTGTAATTGAATGGGTCTTGTACTAAAGGACATTCCAACAAGTCTGTGTCTTGATAGTGCTTTCTGACTCATGTTGTAATTGAATGGGTCTTGTACTGAAGGACATTCCATCAAGTCTGTGTCTTGATAGTGCTTTGTGACTCATGTTGTAAGTGAATGGGTCTTGTACTGAAGGACATTCCAACAAGTCTGTGTCTTGATAGTGCTTTGTGACTCATGTTGTAAGTGAATGGGTCTTATACTGAAGGACATTCCAACAAGTCTGTGTCTTGATAGTGCTTTGTGACTCGTGTTGTAAGTGAATGGGTCTTGTACTAAAGGACATTCCAACAAGTCTGTGTCTTGATAGTGCTTTCTGACTCATGTTGTAATTGAATGGGTCTTGTACTGAAGGACATTCCATCAAGTCTGTGTCTTGATAGTGCTTTGTGATTCATGTTGTAAGTGAATGGGTCTTGTACTGAAGGACATTCCAACAAGTCTGTGTCTTGATAGTGCTTTGTGATTCATGTTGTAAGTGAATGGGTCTTGTACTGAAGGACATTCCAACAAGTCTGTGTCTTGATAGTGCTTTGTGACTTATGTTGTAAGTGAATGGGTCTTGTACTAAAGGACATTCCAACAAGACTGTGTCTTGATAGTGTCTTGCAGTACAAAACTAGAACACTTATGGATGTGAAATCACATTATAATTGGTTTTCATGTGGCAAAATCTAAATTAATGTGAAATAAATTAAATAGCAATGAAAAGCAAGATTTGATCAATTTAATGGGAACCATGATCATGCCCTTTTTATAAGAGAGGCTAGAGTATACTGAGGGGTTTTATAATGAGGGACACCAGTGTAACACTGAGGCAAGAGTATACTGAGGGGTTTTATAATGAGGGACAATAGTGTAGCAACAGTGGCAATGTTGCTGCCGATTAAAATTCTGCATTCAAGTTTCATATTAACATTTTTAAAAGTTATTATATTGTGGGTACATCATAATGTGGTACACAAGCATAACACTGTTCCAGAGGAACCATATTCAAATATTTTCATAAAAAGGAATTGTTGATGGTGAGTGTTCCAAATTTGCACCCAGTGCTTTGTCCAAATCTTTTCACAATGAGTAAAGGTAAAGCCTATTATATTTGTTTAAAACCCAGATAAAACATGCATTTTATAGTTTGTTGTGCACATTTGAAAAAAAATCGTCTCACTCAGAGAGAAATGATTAAGAAAGGTTCAGGATGCAGCTGTAGCACTAACCTCATGGGCTTTTTTATTCTTATGAAAGAAAGATCTCTCCCAGTGAGAGATGGATAGGCTCTTTAGATAATCAGACTAATCCACCAAGAAATGGTGGTTGCAGAGATATCAGATATATGCATCTGAGAATGAGAAAGAGACATTTCTGACTCATTTGATTTAACTAAATAGAAACATAAAGCACTGACGACACAAAGAAGTCTATCTTGATAATCCCTAGCAAAAATGTGACTGAGACCAGGAATTTTAATTGGCACAGTTGATGTGAAAATAGCTGATTCTTGGCCAGAAAGCTTGGTTGGCACAAAAGAGAGAGACTGAATTGTATATTTGTTTCTCAGAACACTGTTTACCTGGATTAGTAATACTAAATGTTGATTATCCCACCAGCATTCTTGCAGGAAAGATTTTTTTCCTTGCCCTTTCTTAGCCTATGGTATTAATAAAATTTGATTGTTATGTCCCATGTGCAAGAAATCTGATTGCTTTCTGATCATTTGCTTGTCCTTTAATATAAATTGATTGCATCATTGTTACTATGAAAACAGATGTGCATTATTCACATAAGTATAGAGTACAGATAAAAATTTCATTGTGCACATTGTACATGCTGTAAGACTGACGATAATGTAATCAGCAAGCTAACTACGAGTACAAATCCAATACTAGAAAAAACTGAGCTTGGAGTTTTATATAAATGTTCTTTACTGTTTCAGTATGCACAAGTTACCTCAACACTGAAGACATTCATAGATAACAACCCAGACCTCTGCAAGATCAAACTATCAGAAAAGTTGAGGGCCACCTCTGATGAAATCAATGCAGTGAAGAAACAGTTACAGACTGCTGAATCACAGTTAGTAAATATTCAGGGTGAGCTGGAGGCAATGAAAACAGTAGTAACTAATGTGAAAGGTGAACAGGAGAAAATAAAGAATCAAATAGAAAACCTGGAACAGAATCAAAGAGTTGAACACCACACAATAAAAGGGGAAATAACTGCTGTTAAAGGTGAACAGGAAAAAATTAAGAATCAAATAGAAAGAAAACCTGGAACAGAATCAAAGAGAGATACAGACAGATAAGAATAATATGCTGAAAAAGAGATAGCAATATAAAACAAATCAAAAGCACATTCCCATTGGCAGAAATAAGAGTGGGTGTCTGCTGATGGAAAACAAATTTCTGCACTAAACCATGAGGTTCATGTGGCCAGTTACTAATGCTATATATATCAATGATGATAACCAGACTATTAGATTAGAGGTAGATAGTAGTGAAAGAAATTCAAGAACAGTTTTGTAACTTCTTAGTGTGAAAATTGATTCAGATGAGGGAAGGCATTGACTTACTAATATAAATTGGAATTGGATTTTCTAGAAGGAGCATCTTGACTTTTTTTATTTTCTTAAAGATAATCACAATGAGGTCTTACTGCCAATCCAGTTATAATCTGCATGGTAAAATCACCATGACATTTTATGATACTGATTGGCCTGTAAACTTGTATCATTTCTCTTGTATTTGTTGAGCATAACATGGAAAATGCTAGTGCTGATTCAAACAAACAACAATAAATATGAGACACGCCATGAAAAAATGGACCCTTCGGGATATTTTATGGATTTTGGTGATTTTTAGATAATAGAGCATTGATCAAGGTTCAAAATACATATTGCTTCATTGGAGAAGGAGCTCTACTTCTCTGAGATACTGAGAAAAACATTTTGTCACATCTTATGAAGGTAAGACCAAAATGACATCATGGCCTTATTATCAAATGTTCCCCATCTTTGGTACTTAAATATTTATGAACATATGGTCATTCTTTAAATGCATCAGGAATGTAACTTTATATCCCTGCACTTCTGCAAAGAACGGGAATATTGTTGTTACCCCTGCACTTAAGAGCATTCACCTGTCCATTCCTCCTTGACAAAGCTTGTTATCGCCTCTCCTCCCACACTGTGTGGAGGATTTTAATGAAATTTATAGGCTAGATTGTGCAGTAAAATGTTGTTTTTTACCCCAGACCCATTTTTTGTCAGAAATTTCTTGAAATTTGTTTAAAAATGCGGTATTTTGAAAACTTGACTCATCATTGCTACTCCTACAAAGGTTAGATAATTTTATTGAAACTTTGTTGGCAAAATATGTGGTTTGTGTAGATGCACAAGGAAATTTTACATTTTTTCTGGCTCATTTTTGGTCACCACATTGGCATACATGACACGTGTCAAGCGTGATTATAGGATCATAAACATAATTATATTTGTAATATTAAAAATTAATTTGTGACAAATACAACTGTTTTGTAAAAATATAACAATAATTTTGAAATTATTTTGTGATGTAAATTGAAAATATGCATTACTATCATTAAATTCGTAACAAGATTATTCGGGAATTTCCGTACATTCCTTACTGACAGAAACTACCAAGGTAACGGTAGAGTGGAAAAGTAATGTGCTACGTACCACTGTAAATGAGTACCTTGGTAAACCGGTATACTGGTAATATCACACACCTCTAGTTCATACTTGGGATGTATAATTACGAAGCTTAAGACAATTCATTCTGCAACACTCTTGCTTGCCACTTTAACCTAAGAGTCAAGTTCACAGTCCAAGAAAATTTGTATTAAGGTTTGGGTCAAAGCTTTTTCCTTTGCATATATTTCTTTTTTGGGGTCAAGGTCAGTCATAGAAACTTTGCACTAGCCTCTTGACCATAGGTTAAGGTTAGAGTCATAGAAAATCTGCACAAAGGGTTGCTCTTATTTTTTATTTAAAAAAAAATATTTTCTGAACCCTTTAATGGGTTTTCATCATACTTTGATGAATCATTATAAAGCCAAGACAATTTAAATCGGCACCATGCTCACTGAACTTTTTGACCTTGGGGTCAAGGTGACTCATTTCACAACAATACTTCGAACATTAGCTTGACATGTAGGTCCAGGCCTTCTAGTTTGTTTTTCAAAGGCATACATTTTTTAAAATCACAAATACAACATGGAACATATAATAAAATCCATTTACTAAGTACATATCCGTGAGAAAAGAAAATACCGTACCTTAATTCTTGCAACCCTTCATACCAAAATAGATGAGTCATTACAGCTTAAGGTAGTCAAAATTTGTGATCACATTTAGATAAAATATTTAATGTATCACAAAAAGTGTTATTTCAATGGAATCCAAGCAGTGGATCTGAAGTATTTACTGTCATTCAAACATAACGCTATCCATAAGAAATTGCTATGCTCAAAATTTCTACCATTGCTTAACATCCCATCTCAGATTGGTTTTTGGTACATATCTGTATGCCTATCCGTCTAAGTGTCTGTCTGTTTGTTTGTCAGGGAGTTACATCCATGCCAACTCAATGTTTTCCATATAGGTATACCCAGTCTTAGCTCCCCACAAGCCCCTATTTCAAATATACATCCCTGCTCTGTTAACGTTCTGATGATATGCACTAAAAATGGCAATGAATTAGTAAAAATATAGTTAATTGCAGAAAATTACTAAAGTTCATTTGAGATCCATAGACTGGAACACCCATCCATATCCAAATGTAAGTACGGAGGTTTAAATATATAGTCAGGAATCATCAGACTCGATTGTTACAGTCTGCAAACAAGAACAGTTGTTGCTATATATTTTATTCCATACATTTTAAGCACAAATTACATAGTACTAAAGACATCAGTAACCTTGATATAGTATCTCTCTCTCCATTTGAATGTTATTTTAAGAAAATGAAAATAAAAGACATGTCAGTCGATCAAGTTTGGCCTGTAAAGAGATAATGGGATCACTTTGTTTGAGAAGATATGTGAGCCCTCTTTAAATTCACTCCAAATTTCATAAATAAAGTAGAATGTTGGTGGAGATAGATACAGAACATATTTTTTTGTAAGAATTTTGATTATTCATTCTTATTTATTTTATTTATTTATTTATTTATCATGATTGTCATCATTATCTGCAGCCATAGCAAAGTGTTTTCTGTCATTACTTTTCTTTCAAACATCATTGAAAGGAGCATCTGAAGCATCAAGACCTACAATGAACAATGTGTCGAATATTGTCAGGCAAATGGAATATTAACTATTATGAACTAGTTTACTTGCACATTCTTTCGTGTACTTCATGAATTTTAAGAATACAGAATATAGAATATACAGTACGAAGCATTCAAACCTCTCTTTTGTCACCCTTCCTCAAAAAACAAGGAAAGATTGAATACATTTTCATTTTTTCACATGGCGATTTAAGTGTTTATATATATATATATATATATATATATATATATATATATATATATATATATATATATATATATATTCTTAAAGGAAAGCTATGGCAATGTGAGTTGTGAGTGTAAATATATATATATATATATATATATATATATAACATATAACAGCAAGAGGACATTGCTATTTTTTGCTATTTTCAAGATTAGGATAGTTAACAAAGAGTGTCAGTCTCGGTACTTCTAAAGAAAAGGCTGATTTTAGCCATAGCTGGGAAAGAGGGTAACATTTTATTGCCTGAACCATGATGTTTATAGCAGTGTTAGCAATTTGTTTCAAATTGAAAAACAAACCAACAACAGCACATAATTAATTAAATTAAACTGAATTGGTACAAAGTGCAAGTGTTTTTGGACAAATCATTAAATATTGCCTAAGTTCGAGTGTTGCAATAGAATTGCAAAATATGACCCAGCTTTATCATGATGTTATCTCGATATGACATCATATGCCAAATCGCTTCTCACCTGTGACTTTCTCTTGGGCAGGCATTTAGAAGTATGTAAATAAAATTAAAACACCTGTCCTTTAAAGCAAAATGGATATTTTATGAAAATGTTAATTTTGAATGCACACATAAGCCTTTTCCTTAAAAAAAGATTTTGACCAATTTTCATATAGAGCATCCAGAGTATAATGTCTACTATACATCATGCAACTTTCAGTGTTATTGCCATGTCTGCCATACATCATGCAACTTTCAGTGTGTTTGCCATGTCTACCATACATCATGCAACAATTAAATGTGATTGCCATGTCTACCATACATCATACAACTTTCAGTGTGATTACAATGTCTACCATATATCATACAACTTTCAGTGTGATTGCAATGTCTACCATACATCATGCAGCTTTCAGTGTGTTTGCCATGTCTACCATACCTCATGCTACTTTCAGTGTGATTGCAATGTCTAGAATACATCATGCAACTTTCAGTGTGATTGCAGTGTCTAGAATACATCATGCTACTTTCAGTGTGATTGCAATGTCTAGAATACATCATGCAACTTTCAGTGTGATTGCAATGTCTAGAATACATCATTCAACTTTCAGTGTGATTATAATGTCTACCATACATCATGCAACTTTCAGTGTGATTATTATATCTACCATACATCATGCAACTTTCAGTGTGATTGCAATGTCTAACATATATCATGCAACTTTCAGTGTGATTGCCATGTCTAGAATACATCATTCAACTTTCAGTGTCATTGCAATGTCTAACATACATCATGCAACTTTCAGTGTGATTGCAATGTCTAACATACATCATTCAACTTTCAGTGTGATTGCAATGTCTAACATACATCATGCAACTTTCAGTGTGATTGCCATGTCTAGAATACATCATTCAACTTTCAGTGTGATTGCCATGTCTAACATACATCATGCAACTTTCAGTGTGATTGCAATGTCTAGAATACATCATGCAACTTTCAGTGTGATTGCAATGTCTAACATACATCATGCAACTTTCAGATTGATTGCAATGTCTAACATACATCATGCAACTTTCAGTGTGATTGCCATGTCTAGAATACATCATGCAACTTTCAGTGTGATTGCCATGTCTGCCATTCATCATGCAACTTTCAGCGTGATTGCCATGTCTAACATACATCATGCAACTTTCAGTGTGATTATTATGTCTACCATACATCATGCAACTTTCAGTGTGATTGCAATGTCTAACATACATCATGCAACTTTCAGTGTGATTGCCATGTCTAGAATACATCATTCAACTTTCAGTGTGATTACAGTGTCTAACATACATGCAACTTTCAGTGTGATTACAGTGTCTAACATACATGCAACTTTCAGTGTGATTGCCATGTCTGCCATACATCATGCAACTTTCAGTGTGATTACAGTGTCTAACATACATGCAACTTTCAGTGTGATTGCATTGTCTACCATACATCATTCAACATTCAGTGTGATTGCAGTGTCTACCATACATCATGCAACTTTCAGTGTGATTGCAGTGTCTACCATACATCATGCAACTTTCAGGGTGATTGCAATGTCTACCATACATCATGCAACTTTTAGTGTGATTATAATGTCTACCATACATCATGCAACTTTCAGTGTGATTGCAATATCTACCATACATCATTCAACTTTTAGTGTGATTACAGTGT
Source organism: Margaritifera margaritifera (assembly GCA_029931535.1). Lineage (NCBI taxonomy): Eukaryota > Metazoa > Mollusca > Bivalvia > Unionida > Margaritiferidae > Margaritifera > Margaritifera margaritifera. Next base: position 3,830,615 of record JAQPZY010001584.1, on the reverse strand, counting down.
CTAACATACATCATGCAACTTTCAGTGTGATTACAGTGTCTAACATACATGCAACTTTCAGTGTGATTGCCATGTCTACCATCCATCATTCAACTTTCAGTGTGATTGCAGTGTCTACCATACATCATACAACTTTCAGTGTGATTGCAATGTCTGCCATACATCATACAACTTTCAGTGTGATTATAATGTCTACCATACATCATGCAACTTTCAGTATGATTGCAATCTCTACCATACATCATTCAACTTTCAGTGTGATTGCAGTGTCTAACATACATCATGCAACTTTCAGTGTGATTGCCATGTCTACCATACATCATGCAACTTTCAGTGTCATTGCAGTGTCTGCCATACATCATGCAACTTTCAGTGTGATTATAATGTCTACCATACATCATACAACTTTCAGCGTGATTGCAATGTCTTCCATACATCATGCAACTTTCAGTGTGATTAGAATGTCTACCATACCTCATGCTACTTTCAGTGTGATTAGAATGTCTACCGTATATAAGCAGCTTACATTGTGATTATAACAGGCCCATCAAAAGAATTCCCTTTGTAATAGTAACAAAAAAATAGGAAACATAAATTCATGGAATTTGCTTGTCTTAAAATAAATGTATTCTCATTTCTCAACAGAAATACAGCCTCTATTATAGTTATATACATGACCTTTTTTATTCTGTTTTTGTCTCTTGTCTCAAAGACGGTATATTTTTCTTTCCTCAGAAATTCAGTCTCCCACTCTCTCTACTGTCGACATTCAACTACAGAAGGACCTACTTCATCGCTACAAGTTCCCTAATGTAATACCAATTTCACCACTACACGAGTCTTCTACCACTCTTCTTGATGACATCTTTACAAGCGTCATTATAGAAAAAAAAGACAAAGAAAATGTGGGTAATTTACGAGAACAAAGGCAGCCTAGAGTTTCAAAGGAGCCTGTATACCTGAAATCTTATCGTCAGCTCTTTGGAGACAAAGGCAACAAGAAACTGGTTCTTTCAGGATTTATGGGGAGTGGTAAAACTGTGTTCTGTAGGAAGGTTGTCCAGACATGGTGTTGGGTAAAAAGTGCCCAGGTAGACCCCAGACCAACAGGTGAGAGTCAGGCAGCCTCCACAAGTGCACTTGATGATGAGGATATACTCTCACAGTTTGAGTTTTTGTTCTTTATTGATCTGGCTAAGGTTACTAGTCAGGAAGATTTATTACAAGCTATACACAGACAGTGCTCCATACCAAATGATATTGACATGATTGAGACTAAGAACATTGTATGTAAACTGCTGCAAAATATGCCAGAGAAGATTTTGATAATATTAGATGGACTTGATGAAATGGGATCTCAGACTCCTGCTTTTGTGAATGATCTGCTGGAAAGAAAACTCTATCCTCAGATTTCAGTTTTTGTTTCTACTAGGCCATGGCAAGTTTCTAAATTAAGTCTACAGGCTCATTCTCATTATGACTTGTTACTAACTGTACAAGGCTTTGATGAGAAAAATGCCCTCGACTTTGCAACTAAAGTCATCCATGCCCATAATAAGGATGTCAGTGAAAGTTTAATCAAGGATATGATTGTATCACTTAAAAAAAAGAAGATCTTTGAAACCTTCAGAAGTGTGCCATTGCTTCTTCTCTTCCTTATCAATGTTTGGTGCCATGACAGGTCACTTCCAGACCAATACAGTGTGCTGTATAGTAAAATAATTGACTGCATGATTACGCGTTATTTGTACAAAACCAAGGGAAAGAATCTGAAATGGTTTGAAAAGTCAGATTCAAAGACCAAATTAATGGAATCATCTGTCTTTGTCAAAACATTTGGTAATGCATTCTTAGAATTGACAAGCAAACTCTCCTTTGAAATTTTGCTTCAAAGACAGCATGGAACAACAGTTATTATTAGTAATGAGGAACTTCTGAAGATCCTTGATAAGGATAGAGAAACTGCTGAATCAAAACTTTGTGTCCTCCTTGAGTGTGGAATTCTCTCGAAGACTGATGTGTTCTCTCCACTTGAAAGAAACTATTCTCTTTCTTTTCTTCATTTGACCATACAGGAGTTTTTCTCTGCTATTCATTTGATTTTAAATGAAGACATGTTTAAAGAATTCCTCTCCTCCTGGAGATGTTTAAATGATGTTTTACAAAATGAAAACCTGGTAATTTTTACATGTGGATTGGCCCCAAAACTAGGAACACTGCTTTTCAGCCGCATTTGTCAGGTTTGTGACAATGATTCCAACGTTCAGGAATGCAGAAATTCTTTTAGTTGTGAGCATATGATAGAAAACCTGTGTTCTTTGTATCGAATTTGCCTGAGTGAAGTACAAGTCTCAGTTTCACTACCATTATCTGACATCATGATTGATAAATCATTGACTCGAAATGAATGTGAGGACTTTCTCGACAAGATAATGACTTTAGGTTCAACTTCTGTAATTAAATCATTTCATTTGCCCCATCGTATGCTGTCCAGTTCGTTCAGTGAATCCCTATGTAGATGTATCAGTACCTGTACTCAGCTGCAGTCTCTAGAGCTGAATAATGTTACACTACATGATAGTATCTTTGACTTGAGCAGACTGACAGGTCTAACTAACCTTTTTCTGCAGAGTATAACCATATCCAGTGAGTGCAGTGAATCCCTATGTAGAAGTATCAGTAACAATACTCAGCTGCAGACTCTATTTTTGAGTTTTTTTACACTACATGATAGTATCATTGACCTGAGCAGACTGACAGCTCTAACTGGTCTCACTCTGTTTAATGTAACCATGTCCAGTGATTGCAGTGAATCCCTGTGTAGAAGTATCAAATATTGTACTCAGCTGCAGACTCTAGCCCTGTTACTTATTACACTACATGATAGTATCCTTGACCTGAGCATACAGACAGGTCTAACTGAGCTCTTTATGTTACATGTAACCATATCCAGTGAGTGCTGTGAATCAATATGTAGATGTATCAGTAACTGTACTCAGCTGCAGACTCTAAGGCTGCATGATATTATACTGCATGATAGTATCTTTGACCTGAGTAGTTTGACAGGTCTAACTAGGCTTGAGCTGCATAATGTAACCATGTCAAATGAGTGCAGTGAATCCCTGTGTAGAAGTATCATTAAATGTACTCAGCTGCAGGCTCTAGAGCTGGATCATATTACACTACATGATAGTATCTTTGACCAGAGCATACTGAGAGGTCTATCTTTGCTCTTAAAGTTTCATGTAACCATGTTCAGTGAGCGCTGTAAATCCCTTTGTAGAAGTATCAGTAACTGTACTCGGCTGCAGACTCTAAAGCTGCATGATATTACACTATATGATTGTATCCTTGACCTGAGCAGTTTGACAGATCTAACTAGGCTTGATCTGCATAATGTAACCATGTCCAGTGAGTGCAGTGAATCCCTGTGTAGAAGTATCAGTAACTGTACTCAGCTGCAGGCTCTAGAGCTGCATGATATTACACTAAACGTTAGTATCCTTGAACTGAGCAGTTTGACACGTCTAACTGAGCTTGATCTGCATAATATAACCATGTCCAGTGAGTGCAGTGAATCCCTGTGTAGAAGTATCAGTAACTGTACTCGGCTGCAGACTCTAAAGCTGCATGATATTACACTACATGATAGTATCCTTGACCTGAGCAGACTGAAAAATATGAAAACTCTGTCTATTTTTAGAGTTCACATGAGTAGACTGTGCCACCAAGTATTGAGTACAAATCCCAAAGCCCTTCCTTGCCTGTCTTCTTGTACAATTGAGAGGTTAATGGTATCATGATTTGAGCAGACTTACAGATTTAGAATATCTGGTTGTTGCTCAAGTTTGGATGAGTGGCCAGTGTCACTGACTATAGAGCACATTCATATTGTGCCTATCTATTTCTAATGAGGCTTGATGACTTACCTGTACAAATTGCTGAATATATATGTAATGGTCATACATTATCTTGCTACTTTCAGAATTATTTTCATCATCTGTATCATCATCATCATTTGTTTTTCAATATGTGTAAAGCTCAACAGTAAATTCATTTTCAATTGCTTCATCTAAAATCATCCCATCGATAGTTTCTAGTGTTCTTTTTAACAGCAAGAAGTATCTACTTTCTCTTGTGGGGATAAATGTACATCATTTCTTGTTGGTGTCCTCTATAGGTGGGAAATCTCAGTTAAGGCGAGGTAACAGCATTGTATATCGCTATTTCAAGTAATCATTATTTCATCTTTACACTTGATATTTTTTCATTCTTTTTGTGCGAGTATAAACATTTTAATCACTTTTTGCAAATTTATTTTAGCCTTCATGTAGTTTTGTTTGTATGAGTGTTAAGGTAACAGTGCATGAGATGTAATTATTTAGCCATCATAAAGGTTTGTTTATATGAGCATCAATTTGACAATGCATGTTAATATTTAACCTTCATATAGTTTTGTTAATATGAGAATCAAGTTAACAAAACATGTCAATATTTAGCCTTCATATAGTTTTGTTTGTATGAGAATCAAGTTAACAATACATGTCAATATTTAACCTTCATATAGTTTTGTTTATATGAGTGTCAGGTTAACAATACATGTCAGTATTTAACCTTCGTATAGTTTTGTTTATATGAGTGTCAGGTTAACAAGTTAGCAATACAACAGCAGTTGACTTTTGTGTTTCTGTCAGATACGGTCTGGGGTTCTGGAAAGGTTTTGAACATGAAACTCAAAGCTCTAGCTCAGAGTCTAAAAGATGTGAACAGTACAGTATGTAAGATTTGTACAGTATAGTATGCAAGATGTGAACAGTACAGTATGTAAGATGTCACAGTATGTAAGATTTGTACAGTATAGTATGCAAGATGTGGAGAATACAGTATGTAAGATGTTGCAGTGTGTAAGATTGAACAGTACAGTATGCACGATGTGGACAATACAGTACAGTATTAAGATGTCACAGTATGTAAGATTTGAACAGTACAGTATGTAAGATGTGAACAGTACAGTATGTAAGATGTCACAGTATGTAAGATTTGAACAGTACAGTATACAAGACGTGGACAGTTACAGTATGCATGATGTGAACAGGACAGTATGTAAGATCTCACAGTATGTAGGATTTGAACAGCACAGTATGTAAGATGTGAACAGTACAGTATGTAAGATGTTGCAGTATGTAAGATTGGAACAGTACTGCATGCAAGATGTGGACAATTCAGTCTGTAAGATGTGGACAGTGCAGTATGTATGATCTAATAGTATGTAAGATTTGAACAGTACAGTATGCATGTATGTGGACAGTACATTATGTAAATGTAATAAAAGTAATGTTAGAATCATAAAAAATATTTCATGATTTTTAAAACTAGTCCAAATACCAGGCTGATAAATTTTAATGATAGTAATATATTTGGTGTTATTATGTGTATGTTTCGGAAGAGTTTCAGCTTGAGCTGGATTTTTCTACTCAAAAGGTTTCATTGAATCTTGGCAAGTGATTGAAATTTTGGGACAAGTGAGAAGGTATGTGGGATGAGTGAATTTTCTGAAAGTACTTGTCCTGGACATTTGGATCAAAGAAAAACATATGATCAGCCCAGACTTGAGTCTAAATATCACACTGATTATATAGGATGTGATATTTGAAAGTCTTTATTCTGCCTCAAAAAATATTACTGGTACATTAATATGATTTGCACTATACATGAATAGAATAGAAAATGTTGATTTAACACATGTTTGTCCTAAACACAGGGCAAAAAATATACTTCTCACTTTGCTGAGTTTGCTTCAGAATAATTACTAAAACCACCAAATAGGTCTAGTGTCAGTCAATTTTGGTACTGGTGAACCCTATCATTAGCAGTCTTAAAATTGAGGGGTTTTTTTTCCATAGAAAGGGCATGCTGCTACTGGCATATTTAGAAATATAATCGTTTTGCTGCAAGAACAAATACTACATTCACTTATATGTGATATCGAAGCTGATTTAATAAAATGTGTGTTACATTTCAAAGTTTTCCAAAAATTTCAAAATTGTTATAAGTTTGCATGTGTTACTTAATTTTGCAAAATCAGATTAGGGCAATTTATTTCCATATAAGTGGAGATAGTTCCTCATAGGTATTGTGTAAAATTTAACTTTTTAGGGAGTTCAGTAAAAGATGTAACATAATACACTAATGGGATCTTTTTGTCCTTCAATTCCAACAGTATCATTGAAAATATCCCACTGTTGTTGTGATTGTGCGATTTTTGTTTACCACTAATGATTTTGAAACAGATTAGAGAACTCTCCAAATGAATAATCATCAACTTGAAACATTTAAGTTGACATAATTTCTTGTACATCCTTGGTTTGCATTTTTATTTGGTTAATATTTGGGTAATTCAACTTCATGTCCTTTGTTACATTCATGGCAAGGAATTTTCTTTCTCATTTGGTCATTGAAAGCAACCACTGTCTCATTACATCATCTCACTACTACAGTGAATGTAAGCTGGGTCCATTTTAACCAACATATACGTCATTCCCAATCACAAGGCTGTGGTAGAAGAAATGTGATGTAAAACTCATCTACACTGTATGACTCCATGGACTGGGGACAATGGAGTACATGTTACAGCTCAGCTATGCCCTCAACAGGATGTGTTTATTCATATTGAATGCACATCAACTCTCTTATTTTTTGCCTGAAAGAAGTACTGTTATGAAATCATCCCTAATCCAATACCAAAAAGTTATTTAAACTTGAAATCTAATGAGTAGGTAACAGTGGACTCGAATGGAAGCTGGCTTATCCTGCATGAGTAGCAGCTGGAAAATCTCAGGTTCTTGAAAATCACTTGCAACACACTCAAACCATTTCTGCATGAATTTCAAGCAAACTGCTATGTAAATTGAAATTGTTCACCAATTTATAAGTATTTAAACTATTGTACATCTTAACTGTGCAAACATTCATACAAAAATGGTTGTTAACACAGATGTAACTGTGGTGAGAAATTAGACATTAGTCCCTTTTGTCAACAAGAACCATGTGCTTTGTATGATATCAGGCTATTGGAAATGGGTAGCATATAGCTGTTGTAAAATAAACACTGCTTGATGTTGGCAATATCAGCAGTTGTGTAGTTGCTGCCAATATTTCACATGATTCTTAGACATGACATTCAGACACTAAACAAATTTTTAACAATTGGAAAACTGTCAGAAATTATGTTTATGCTTTCTTTTTTATATCTTTTTTTTGTATCATGAATCATATGAATGTCACTAATGCCAATGTACCAGTTTCATATGAATGTCACTAGTGCCAATGTACCAGTTTCATATGAATGTCACTAGTGCCAATGTACCAGTTTCATATGAATGTCACTAGTGCCAGTGTACCAGTTTCTTATGAATGTCACAGTGCCAGTGTACCAGTTTCATATGAATGTCCCTAATGCCAATGTACCAGTTTCATAAGAATGTCACTATTGCCATTGTACCAGTTTTATATGAACGTCACTAATGCCACTGTATCAGTTTCATATGAATATCACTAATGCCAATGTACCAGTTTCATATGAATATCACTAATGCCAATGTACCAGTTTCATATGAATGTCCCTAATGCCAATGTACCAGTTTCATATGAATATCACTAAGGCCAATGTACCAGTTTTATATGAATGTCACTAATGCCACTGTATCAGTTTCATATGAATATCACTAATGCCAATGTACCAGTTTCATATGAATATCACTAAGGCCAATGTACCAGTTTTATATGAATGTCACTAATGCCAATGTACCAGTTTCATATGAATGTCCCTAATGCCAATGTACCAGTTTCATATGAATATCACTAAGGCCAATGTACCAGTTTTATATGAATGTCACTAATGCCACTGTATCAGTTTCAAATGAATATCACTAATGCCAATGTACCAGTTTCATATGAATGTCACAAATGCCACTGTGCCAGTTTTATATGAATGTCACTAATGCCAATGTGCCAATTCCATATGAATGTCACAAGTGCCGATGTACTACTTCCATATGAATGTCACTATTTCAACTTTAACAGCACATTTGATATCGTTAGTTTTATAAATGTGTATCAAGGGACTATATATACCTGTTTGGAAGGTCTTTGAAACATTCTTCCATAATCATTCACAATGTCCAGATTCATTTGCTTTTACTTGTAAGACAATAGTTTTTAAAGGGTGTGTTTATTCCAGTGTGGGATAGAACATATTTTTCATTAAGCATATAAATCTGGATATATTCTAATTGCTATCCATTTTAATTGCTAAAGTTTCATTTTTCAGTGTTTCATTTACATTGTACTTAATTGTTTTTTGCTTTTCCAAAAATCTTTTTATTGTGTAAAGTCCATTTAGACATATGACCTATTATGTAGACCAATTATCATTATTGGTAATGCCATTTTAGGGAATGGCAATATTGAGTGTATTAAGTTCAGTTATAAGACCTAGAATGTAGACCAATTTTCATTATTGGTAATAATCATTTAAGACTCTGCAATATTTAGTGTATTAATTTCAATTATATGAACTATAATGTAAACCAATTTTCATTATTATTAATGACATTTTAGGACTCGGTAATATTGAGTATATTAAACTCAGATATATGATCTAGAATGTAGTCTAATTATCATTAAAAATAATGATATTTTAGAACACAGCAATACTGAGTGTGTTATACTAAGATATATGACCTAGAATGTAGACTAATGTTTAATTATTGATAATGATATTTTAGAACACAGCAATAGTGAGTGTGTAAAACTCAGATATATGATCTAGAATGTAGTCTAATTATCATTATTGATAATGATAATTTAGAACAACACAATATTGAGTTTGTTAAACTCAGATATATGAGCTAGAATGTAAACCAATTATTATTATTGGTAATGACATTTTATGATGGGTGTGTTAAATCCAGTTATGATACAGCAATAATGAGTGTGTTAAATTCAGTTATGATACAGCAATAATGAGTGTTAAATTCAGTTATGACACAGCAATAATGAGTGTTAAATTCAGTTATGACACAGCAATAATGAGTGTGTTAAATTCAGTTATGACACAGCAATAATGAGTGTGTTAAATTCAGTTATGACACAGCAATAATGAGTGTGTTAAATTCAGTTTGCCACTAACACTCATAGTATTATATGATTACCTTTATGTCATTAACTGATATTTTTCTTATCTTCATAAATACAAAGTTATGTGATTTATAATGTACCAGATCAAATTATTTTTGCCTTTGTTCCAATCCTGTAGAGTGTTTAGAGGACATTGATGATTTAAGAATGGTATAACCAGTGACTGATGCATTTTGCATAATTATTGGTGCCAGAGTCTTTACAAAGCTATTTTGTACAAGAATATCTTGTGATGTTCTACAGCATCATGTATAGTGTCTAAGATTTTAGAGATGTTCTGTATAATGTCTAAGATTTTAGAGATGTACAGTATAATGTCTGAGATTTTAGAGATGTACAGTATAATGTCTGAGATTTTAGAGATGTGCTGTATAATGTCTAAGATTTTAGAGATGTACAGTATAATGTCTAAGATTTTAGAGATGTACAGTATAATTTCTAAGATTTTAGAGATGTACAGCATAGTGTCTGAGATTTTAGAGATGTACTCTATAGTGTTTAAGTCTTTAACGATGTAAGTGTCTAAGATTTTAGAGATGTACTGTATAGTGTCTAAGATTTTAGAGATGTAGAGTATAGTGTCTAAGATTTTAGAGATGTACAGTATAGTGTCTGAGATTTTAGAGATGTAGAATATAGTGTCTAAGATTTTAGAGATGTACAGTATAATGTCTGAGATTTTAGAGATGTACAGTATAATGTCTGAGATTTTAGAGATGTAGAGTATAGTGTCTAAGATTTTAGAGATGTACAGTATAGTGTCTGAGATTTTAGAGATGTAGAGTATAGTGTCTAAGATTTTAGAGATGTACAGTATAATGTCTGAGATTTTAGAGATGTACAGTATAATGTCTGAGATTTTAGAGATGTAGAGTATAGTGTCTAAGATTTTAGAGATGTACAGTATAATGTCTGAAATTTTAGAGATGTAGAGTATAGTGTCTAAGATTTTAGAGATGTACAGTATAATGTCTGAGATTTTAGAGATGTACAGTATAATGTCTGAGATTTTAGAGATGTACTGTATAGTGTCTAAGATTTTAGAGATGTACAGCAGTATAATGTCTGAAATTTTAGAGATGTAGAGTATAGTGTCTAAGATTTTAGAGATGTACAGTATAATGTCTGAGATTTTAAAGATGTACTCTATAGTGTTTAAGTCTTTAACGGTGTAAGTGTCTAAGATTTTAGAGATGTACTGTATAGTGTCTAAGATTTTAGAGATGTACAGTATAATGTCTAAGATTTTAGATATATAAATTCATTGGTTTAAGAGTTTTGCAATAGTTTTCCTAGACTTGACTTGACTTGTATGAAACCAGGAACAAATTTGTGAATTTACGTTTAGCTTCTTTTTATATGCCCACCATAAGGTGTAGCTTATTATGTTATGATGTTCTTTGTCCAACAGTCCCTTAAATATGTCGTTTTTGCTCCCAATAACTCAAGTTGCCCAACATATACAGTTAACAGACATTATGAATAGCTTGCACTTGGGGTAAGGAGGATTATTTATTTTGGGGCGAAAAGGTTGAAGGTCAAGGTCACTTACTGAAAGAACAAAAATGGTTTCAGCACAATAGCTTGAGTTGTCCAGCATCTACAATTACCAAACTATGTGAATGGCTTCCATTGAGAAGAAGGAAAAATCACATGGATGTTGGGGTCAAAAAAGGTCATGGTCTCAGTGACTAAGAAGAAAAATGGTTTAGACAGAATAACATTAGTTCTGCATCACAACAGAACCTGGTCCAGTCATTTTGGATTGCTTGGACTTGGAATATGGAAGAAGCTTATCAGCACATTAACATTAGCTCTACACCAACATACATGTATTTTGGATTCAAAAGGTCAAAAATCACAGTCACTGTGACTGAAAGAAGAAAAATGGTTTCTGTGCAAAAGATTCAGTTATTGACTATGTACCTTCACCAAACTTTGTGGATGTCTTACACATTGGGTAAGAAAGAAGCCTGTTGGTTTTGTGGTCTTTTGAAAGGTCAGAGGTTAAGGTTATCATGACTGAAGGAAGGGAAAGTTTTTTTTTGCATAATACCTTTTGTTGTAGACCACATATCTTGATCAAAGTTTGTGGAGGGCTTTCACATGACGTATGGAAGAGGCATTTTGATTCTGGGGTCAAAGGTTTAGTCTTTGTGACTCAAAGAAAAATGAATTATGCAGAACAACTTTTGTTTTAGAGCAAGTGTCTTGTTTAAGTTTTGTGGATGTTAAGTTTGGGTCAAGACCACATAATTAGACCAAAGGTCAAGATAACTGAGATGCATTGGTTAGTAATCTCTAGAGTCAACCACACCCAACTAGTGCCTACATAGAGGCGTATTAAATACTGGGCAGGCGTATAATGTGCCATTCATGGTATTCTTGTTATTTGATACAGTAGTCATATACGCATGATGTGTAAGAAATTTGTCTGACTGACCATCAGATACAACTTATAGTAGTGTTAGTGAGTTTGGATGACCATCAGAATAAGTGGTTGCTATTTGTATTTTCATGTCCTAACTTAGATATATATCTGCTGGTTGTTACTATGTATTAATTCTATGTGATGGAAAAATAAGGTTATTTCCACTTGGATACCTTTGTATCCTTCACTTATTGTGTTTAATTGCATGTCAGTTTATATTTGCTTTGATATGTCTTTGCATGGTCTTACTTTGTATTCCTTCAGTGACTCATGTTAAAATTGCTCTGCAGGAGGATGTTATGATTGTAGTGGAATGAGCCATATAAGGTTTCATCCTGTATGGGTTATCTCCCTTTAACTGTTTCTGTCATCATTGTATGTAATGTATTACTCCGTTTGTTTTGGAGCTTTTCACCTGGAAGGTGTATAGTGAAAATAAAATGAGATAACAATGATATCAAAAGTTTTCTCATTTTTCTCAATTTTGTAATCTCGCCCATACATAACACTAAACATTCCGATACTGGACTGCTCTGATAAGATTGAAATCAGATCTCCACAATGCTACGTCGAGAACTGAAAGTGACACATGTCATTTGGAACATATAATTACTAACAATAACTCTCTCTGACACAAAATGCCATGCTTAATTTGATAGGGTACAAAAAATAAGTGGACTACAGATTCAAATAAGTGGACTGCGGATTCAAAAGGTCACTAAAACATTAACTTTTATCGGTATCTGTCAGATCTCCATATAGGACTATGGAGATCTGTTTTTATTCAGATCTGATTGGGACTGCACAAACTTGGATGCGTTCAATGGTTGTGCTATATTAATATTTAGAACCTACCTTCTACCCTCCCACACGCAATGGAAATACACTACTGCAATCAAGATTTGTCTTATGATATCTATTTTCATTTTATTTTTATGTAATGACAAACTCTGCAACCAATCAAAAGTTATATCTATGCAATGTAATGTAAGAGACTAGAACATAGTGGATTCTTTTGCTTCATGTGTGAAGTTGTGTTTCATTCATTAATCTACACATAAAATGTGGATACTTTGCAGTATAACTTAAGGGATAACCTAATATCATATGGTGAGGTATTGGATGCTTGGGCTTGGATTTTTTGCTTGTTTTCAGACACTATATATATATATATATATATATATATATATATATATATATAATAAAAACTAACAAACAACATTGAAAAACTGGTGCGAGACCAGCCCAAGTGCTTTCGAAATCTACCGATTCCTTTTTCAAGGGCACAAAGCCACAAAAATCGATTTCACAAACAAAACCTGAACAAACACAAAATACAAAAAACGTAAGTACTATATGGAATCTACATGATGTTGGCTGTAGATATTTATACAGACAATTGTATTGTCTGTGTAAATATCTACATGATGTTAGTTGTAGACTGTATTTATTTTGGGCAGAAAGACATAAGGAGAATTGTTACACCATCTGGATGAAGTCAAAAAAAGTACACAGTTTATAGTGTGTGTGCATCTATATATATATATATATATATATATATATATATATATAATATTCAGCTTTCACAGAACTATCAAAAATTGATAGAAATTTAAATAGAACTACTGAAGTAAATGGTATAATCGTCCTTGTGAAATATTACAAATGTAACAGAGCAACCTGATGGAGTAAACAGAAGAAAAAAAATCGTAATACAAATTGCCATTGATACAACGATTGTGCAAAAGAAACGATATTAACATGGTATTACAATGGAGAAAATTAACATAGGAGGGAAAATCTGCAGAGAATTACATGTAAATTTCAAAAAGAATCCTGTAAATAGAGGTTCAATGCATTTGCACGAGGAAACCTAATTCCTCACAAATTTCTTGGTTTTAAATAATGGACTTAAGTTTTAAAAACTAACCAATACATCACCTTACCCATGTACTGCAACTTATTTGAATGTTTTTGTGAACCCTGAAATTGTAAAACTATTTAACTATACAAATTTTTTATACTGAACCTACTCGATTTTTCACATACACACAGTTAATCTTTTTTATAACTACACTTCAAACATAGTCAATGATGATTCTATGAAAACATATAGATGACAGAGTGACATGAGATTCTGACAATGAAATAAACCGGGTTGTCTAGATCGCAACGCCTGGTTGAGGTATTTCCTAGTAGCATTTGATAGATAAAAGTGTAACAGCAAAATCACTACACAAATTTCATGTTTATTTCCAGATGAAAAAATTCTGTACCCGATAACGATGCATTCAAACTAAAAAAAAAAAAAAATATGCAACATTTGAAAACTACACCACAGCATGACTGGAGATACATTAAGGAAAAAAATAAAGCAAATATCGGAGCGATAATGGGCCAGAAGTACACAACACTGCACACTCATGTTGTGCCCAAGTCTATACCTACTGTTTGTTAGCTGTTTACAGAGGTAAATAATAACTCTGTAGCAGGTAGTGCTGATTAGTAGATAGGATTTTCAGCTGATGAAATGAATTCTATGACAGACAAAGACAAACAAATAGAGGGACTTACTTTTTTGCAAAATAGAAATGGTCTGACACGAAGGTATTGCAAAGTTAAATCTAAACATTAGATCAGATATGATTTGTATTTTAGGTGCATGAACAAAACAGAAAATGTGTTACAAAGTCTGCTTTGACAATATCAGACACTCTTAAAAAGCAAATGAAGCTATTCATATTAAGAGAGCAAGGTTTTGACATAAAAACATTACAACATTCCTCCGCAGACAATGTTGTGACCATGAAATACAAAATTAATTTATTTTTACACTAATGGTTACTAATGGAGATGCTATAGTTTACTTTTTGAAATAGTTTAGTAACCTCTAACTCTAATTGATGCTTTGTTTATACCTTTGATATCCAATGAATTTAATGAGATTAAAATTTGCTAGATTGAAGCTCAGTTTTTGCATGCAGACCATTAAGCATTCTGATAACTAAACTTTAAACTTTTACAGTGATAGCTTGGTGAACAGATGGAGATCACAGCGTGGCATCACATTTTGGCAGACTCAACTAAACTTGACTGTGTGGATGGCAACATCTGGTTGAGCGATTTATTTGTTGCATTTCATAAGCAAAAACTTACCAGGGGTAGTCAAATTAGTATAAAAATTTCGCGTTTATTTCTGGATGCGAAAGCTGTCGTCTGAATGTAAAATATGTGTCCCGGATGACGACGCATTAAAAACAAATAACAATATTAATATGAAGCAGCTTAATTTGATCTGCAAAAATTGTAGAATTCCACCGCATCATGACTGGAGATACATCAAGCGATAAAACAAATACTTGATATATAATGGGCCAGAATAACATACAACTGTACATCAAGGTTTTGGAGAGTTAACATCTGCTGTTGTGTTAGCTGCTTACAAACGTAAATATAACTATTAATCTGGTATTACAATAGAGAACACGAACAAACTAGAGAAACAAATGAAAAGAGAACTAAATGTGAATGTGAAAAAACAGTAAATAGAGGCTCAGTGTATTTACACAAGAAAAGCTAATTCCATGTAATGTTTCAACAGTATTGGACACTGTCAAGAAAAAAAAATTCCATGTACTGTTTCAACAGTATTGGACACTGTCAAGAAAAGCCAATTCCATGTACTGTTTCAACAGTATTGAACACTGTCAAGAAAAGCCAATTCCATGTACTGTTTCAACAGTATTGGACACTGTCAAGAAAAGCCAATTCCATGTACTGTTTCAACAGTATTAGACACTGTCAAGAAAAGCCAATTCCATGTACTGTTTTAACAGTATTAGACACTGTCAAGAAAAGTCAATTCCATGTACTGTTTCAACTGTATTAGACACTGTCAAGAAAAGCCAATTCCATATACTGTTTCAACAGTATTAGACACTGTCAAGAAAAGCCAATTCCATGTACTGTTTCAACAGTATTGGACAATGTCAAGAAAAGCCAATTCCATGTACTGTTTCAACAGTATTAGACACTGTCAAGAAAAGCCAATTCCATGTACTTTTTCAACAGTATTAGACACTGTAAAGAAAAGCCAATTCCATATATTGTTTCAACAGTATTAGACGCTGTAAAGAAAAGCCAATTCCATATACTGTTTCAACAGTATTGGACACTGTCAAAAAGCTAATGGAGCTATTAATTTTAGGAGAGCAAGGTTATGACATAGATTAAAACATAATGGTAAAATTCCAACAGTACATATCAGTCTCAAAAAGTTAAATTTGATTATACTGTTGGTGGTGATGGTATCTCTTATCGAGATACATGGGGATGAGAAAGGGTAGTATCATTGGATACAACAACCATTTACAGAAACCCATTGACTAGTTTAAGCTAGGGTAAACCCTAATATTAATACCGAGGCAATAAAAAGAATTATTTAAAAGGCTAAAAATCAATTTGTAAAATTGTATAAGATAGAAAAAGACGAAGTGAGTAAAGATTATGTGGAGAAAAAGGATTATGATGATGATACTCTTACTGTCAGTTCTGCTAATGTGATCCGAAACTTGCACATTCAAAAGACTCGTGACAATTTCGAAACGTCTGAAATAACATCGACTATAAAATAAGCGAAAACTCATTTTTTATACTAATGGTTGCTGGAGCTGCTAACAACTACAATACCAACTTCAGCAAGGAAAGAAACAATTTGCACAGTACTCTCAAATAACCAGCTTATCATGCCACCAAATATACTATCGTTCGAATTTTGAAAGATCTTAAATAGTGTCCAAGATTTTGGAAGATGTTAATTCAGCAGGTGTACAAAATTTGACCTAGACAGGAGATTTAAAATTGTCGTGAGTGATAGAAGGTTGCAAACGATCTCGATCTTCAGCTTGACACTGTTCCAACTCATCCAACATAGTCTCCAATAAGTCGGTAATAAATCCATCCACTTTCTCTGCAGGGACTTGAACTCTAAAAATTGACTGTGTAGGTTTAAGCAGTAGTTCTAAATTTTCTGTAAGTTATTTTGTGAATAGCTTGAATGTGAAAATAATCTATAGTGGCTGCCGAACGATTCTTTCTTTGACGATTTTGACTCTCTGTCTTGGGGAGAAGGAGTATGATGGTGTTGGATATGGATCAATCATTTCTTCTTCACAATCGCTAGGATGAACTTATGGGAAAATTTCTATGAAAATGTTGGAATACACAGAACCACGTTATCGTCGTCGTCTACACTTTGTTTCTGGCTTCTCCTTGTGATCGTTCCTTGACGGCAGACAATTCAAGTTTGATGTGACTATATTTACCTCTCGCTACCTATGTATAGAGCCCATACTTAAGAGACTACTGAAAGAAAAGTGAAAATACCTGATATGTCTGGTAAGAGGAAGGACATTGGGCTACATAATGTCCACAACGTCAAAGAAAAGGAACCGGTAAGAAAGGATAAATCAGGTTCATAGACAAAAGTAAAGATACCTGTTATCATCATCAAGAAAAAGAACATTGATCTTCAAAGTGTCTATAACGTTGAAAGAAAGTGAAGGAAGGGGGGGGGGGGAAAGATCTTTCAGAAGCAGAGTAAGCAGAAGAACACACTCCCTCTAAGAAATTTCAAAAGGAATCTGAAGGTAAAGAAAAAGAGATGATTTCAAAAGAAGAAGAAGAAGAAGAAGAAGAACCCATTCCAGAGAAGAAATTAAAAGCAAGACATTCTTAAGAAGAAGAAGAAGAAAAAGAAGAAGAAGAAGAAGAAAAATGGACTTTTGTGATTTGTTTGATATTGGTCTGAGTATGTTAATGCTTTTGTTATATTGTTTTTCTCTACCCATACTGGTCTGTGTATGTTAATGCCTTTGTTAGATTTATGTGGAATTTATTTTAATACTGTGTATTGTACTATGTACTAACAGTACTAAATAAAACTTATATACTAAAAGGTGAAAGTGGGGTCCTGTAAACTTTATGATTAAGTTCCATACAATATCATACGTCAATATCATACATCTATATTCTCCTAATTTTGTGGACCTCGTAAGATGAAATATGTTTTAATAATCTTTGTTTAAAGCACCGTATGTTAATTTTTGTTCATTGAATTCATAATGTATCATTTAATGTCCTGCAAATTCCGAACATTGATAAAAATCAAGAAAACATTGGCCATGCAGTTTATTTGTTTTCGTATATATATATATATATATATATATATATATATATATATATATATATATATATATATATATATATATATATATATATATATATATATATTGGTCTCAGTGTGCTAATGTTTCGTTAGATTTGTTTTGTCTATATATACTGGACTGCGTATGTTAATGCCTTTTTTAATATATGTAGAATTTATCTTTATACTAAATAAACCTTACATACTAAAACAATGAGTACCGTAAGTTATTTTCATTCGCTGAATTTATAATGTATTATTTAATTGTATGCTTATTATTATTGAAAGTGGATACTGTACAAGAGCAAAGATAAAAAGAAGCATGTTATTATTTAAATTAGTTTAGTTGCAAACAATAATAGTGAGAGTATCTGACCATCAATGTGCAAAACCTGTTTGATTAATGCCGCTATAATTAAAGATCATATTATCACCGTTTGTTTTAATACTTTGTTTGATCAGTGCGCCTTTAATTAATATAATTGCAAACACTAATAATGGGATCATCTGATCATGCACTGGCAAAACCTGTTTGATTAACGCTGCTATAATTAAAGGACTTTTGATGTCATTTGCCAATTTATTGAATTTAATACCATTTATAGAACACAACATATAATGCTGCCCAAAACAAAAAAGTTTCACTTTAGTGAGGTTTGCAAATTTACTGTTTACAAAAAGAGCATGTGAATCTTTACAAAAGTAAAGATACCTGTTATCAATGTCAAGAAAAAGGGCATTGGTCGTCAGAGTGTCCCAAGCAAAAAGAGAAGGTGAAGGAGGAGGAGCGTTCATAAACAGAAACAGAAGAAGAACCCAAACCCGTCTATAAATTCAAGAAGGCGAGATAAGCAGAACAAACAGGAGAAGAAGAAGAACCCATACCAGTAAAAAAATCTAAACAAAATTAAGAGACAGACAGTGAAAGAAAGAAAGAAAATGGATTTTTGTGCTGTGTCATGAAATTTCATTGTGATTTTGATTCACGAGAATATATAAAAAACAACATGTGTCTCTTTGTCTTGATGATGTTTTTAAAAATATGGATAAGATACTCAAGCACACTCACACACACACACACACATACTATCATGGAGGCATTTAACTTGTACTTGATTTGACAATCATTTAGTAGTATATCTTTTCTAAGAGATATAGTGACCTTTAAATGAACCGCTGTGATTGTATATGACAGTATGTTTGTGTCTCTCTAAACACTACCTACCATTGCTTGTATGTGATAGTACGTTTGTGTGTGTGTGTCTATAGGGTATCTATAAACACTTCTTCCCTTTTCGTTTAATAGTAGGGGTGTACAAGGCGTTTTGGATACTGATTAAAAAGTGGGTGTTGGATAGTACTCAAAAAGTGGGCGTAGGATAGTAGGGTGTCTGTTGCATTGTAATCAAAAAGTCGGTGCTGGATAGTAGAGCGTGTATTGGACTGTATATAAAAACATTTTAACATTACATTTCCTGTAGATCCATATAACGTCCCTCACTATGTTTGTATAAACACTCCTACCATTGTGTGCTACTATATTTGTATGTATGTAAGTATAGCGTGTGTTTAAACACTCCTTCTCTTTTCGATGGATAGTAGGGGGGTGTTCTGGATGGTATATCAAAACGCGGGTGCTGGATAGTCGGGATGTGTGTTGGATTGTAACCTTAAAACGGGCGCTGGATAAACGGGGGTGTGTGTTAGATTGTAATAAAAAAGCGGGTGATGGATAGTAGAGTGTGTGTTGGACGGTATATCTAAACATTTTAACATTACATTTCCTGTATACCCCTATAACGTCCCCCACTGTGTTTGTGTATGTATAACGTGTCTGTAAACACTCCTACCATTGTGTGATACAATGTTTGTATGTATGTAATGTTACGACTAGGGGTAATGTAACAAAAGAAAAAACTCAAACAAGCTTTCAAGATTTAAAATACAAATATTTAATTTCCTAAAATATTAAAATATTTCAGCAAACAATCAAAGTGAAAGAATTAAAAATAACTTACAGTATAGAATATCCTTAAAAGTCCTAAATTGTTCTAAAGTTCACTGATCCGGAAGCCAATCCAAATATTCCGAATGAAGTAGGTTCTGAATGAAACCTTCACTGTACTGATGTGCTAATAAGAATCAGTTATATCCAAGTGTTATAAATTGCAAATAGTCCTTGTGAATATGGAACGAATGCCTAAACACAGCAATACATCCTATTATATAGCTTCTGACTGCGCAAAACAGAATAAGGAAAAACCAATTTAAACTGTATTGCGACATAAAAACAATTTAATCCTTCTAGATTACAACCCTCTCCGAACCAATCAGAAACTAGGTTATGCGTGACACCGCTAAAGTACCTATGCACTAACGTTTTTTCCAGTCAATAAAGTATTGACTCTAAATTGAATCATATAATCTAGGTCAGAAGTTCAACCCTCATGCGCTAATCACGTGATATACTAATGCTACAAGCGACAATTTAGCGTGTGTATAAACACCTCTTCCCTTTTCATGAGATAGTAGGGGTGTGTGTTGTATCAACAAATTTTAACATTACATTTCCGATACGGCTCTATCAATTTTTCAACATGGAAACGGCCTATAGCAATCCTCATGTTAACATATGATTTCCCGTTTGGCTCTCAATCGCCATCCACATGTTAAACCTATGGATAATTTTAACATAGGATTTCCCGTTTGGCTCTCAGTTGTCATTGGCTTTCAATCGCCATATGCTGAGATCAGCTCGAACAATGTTACCAATTAACCCCATTTGAGGTCAACCACTTCTAAAAATGTTACCATTTACCCGCAATGTTAATCCTATGGACAATTTTAACATAGGATTTCTCGTTTGGCTCTCAAGTGCCATATTAATGTAACCCTGCGGCGTAATGTTAATTCCTGTTTGGCCCTCAGTACCCATATATAACTACTGAGGTTCATTGCTTCTATGTTTCATGTAAAGTCTTTAAAAAATGTAACTGTTGAAGAAAGGTGCTTGCTTAATGGAAGTTATCTTTAAGGCTGGCACTACTATATTTAGGTCTCATTTTCAGCATACGACGTATGTAGTAGCATATCATTGTATAGACTACATGCAATTTTACGTATGTAGTAGCATATCATTGTATAAACTACATGCAATTTTACGTATGTAATAGCATATCATTGTATAAACTACATGCAATTTTACGTATGTAATAGCATATAATTGTATAAACTACATGCAATTTTACGTATGTAATAGCATATCATTGTATAAACTACATGCAATTTTACGTATGTAATAGCATATCATTGTATAAACTACATGCAATTTTATGTATGTAGTAGTATATCATTGTATAAACTACATGCAATTTTACGTATGTAATAGCATATCATTGTATAGACTACATGCAATTTTACGTATGTAATAGCATATCATTGTATAAACTACATGCAATTTTACGTATGTAATAGCATATCATTGTATAAACTACATGCAATTTTACGTATGTAATAGCATATCATTGTATAGACTACATGCAATTTTACGTATGTAATAGCATATCATTGTATAAACTACATGCAATTTCACGTATGTAATAGCATATCATTCTATAAACTACATGCAATTTCACGTACGTAATAGCATATCATTGTATAGACTACATGCAATTTTACGCATGTAGTAGCATATCATTGTGCAATTTCAAATAATTAGTTCATTTACCGTTAGATACGAAATAAATGTTCACAGCCTTGGCAACCTTAAGATGTTTATATTAATATCTACTAAAAGTGACTTGTAGGCCCATGAAGCCCATGTAGTCACAATGACCTTGACATTTTACCTTCTGACAACAAAATTCATAGGTTTCTTCCTCACCCCAGGTGCAAGTTATTTGCAAACTTTGGTAACGATAGATGGTGAAGAACTCTAATTACTTTGCGTGGATGAAAGACGGATCAGACGGGCAGCTGCACATGCGCCATAATACACTGCTTATAACAGGCTTATATAAATGGTTATAGCACTGTACTTGTCGTTGGAATAGCAGATTCACAATGTCACCTTCTGTGACTTTGACCTTTGACCTTGCACCTTACAAATTGATAAGGGTTTGCCTCTACCCAAGAAGCAACCCACCTTGTGAAGTTTGATTTTAAAAAATGATAGATGGTTGTTATCACCACTATATCACCTTCGACCAGACGGATACAACTTTATTTTTTTTTTATTGTCAACAACAATCTTTATTGGTCAAAAACATGCACAATACAAGCATTATATACTTAACAAGAGTCCCAAATGGGCCTGATATCGCTCACCTTGCTTACATAATTTAACAATTAACCATTTCACTAAGGAGGCTTATGTAGTATTGTTAGAATAAAACCTAGGTACACTATCTCGCAAACTTTATATCATGTTGATTTTACTTATTTGATTATATCTGATAAAAGTTTGTTCTAAAGATAATTTCATAATTGATATGCACAGTCTGTAGCTCATGATCTAAGTTATCCAATATCTTGATGATATAAACCCAGTTACCAAGTTTTATTGAAACTGAATGAGAAATGTAGTCTCTAGATCTAGAGAGGTAACAAAGTCATCCAATCAGATACAAGGTATCTCATTAATATGTACTGATCTCGCTTATTATATAGAATATATATATGACAATGATAATATAAGCTTAAAGTGGAACAGGCTTCGATTGGAATTCAGTCTCTAGAGTGGTAACAAGCTCAGCCAATCAATTACAAGATTACCTAAATAATATTGTGAATCGTGCTCTTAATCAAACTCATCCAACGTCTTGATAATATAAAACTATTTATCAAGTTTGAACAAAATCTAATAAGAAATAGAGATGCTAGATTGTTGACAAAATCAGCCAATCAGATGCAAGGTCACATCACATAAAAATGCATACATTTTGGCTCATAATCACACTTAACCAAGATCTTGACATGGCATAGGCCTGTTTACAAAATTGTATCAAAATCCTATCAAATATACATTACCAATTAATACATATATACATGTATATCGGTCATAATAAAAATCATCAACATCTTGAACAGATTTAGCTATTTACCAAGTTTGATTCAAATCGGGTCAGAAATACAATCTCGCAAGTGGCAAAAACTCAGCCAATCAAATGCAAGATCACCTCATTAATATTCATGTTTCTTGCATATTATCAAACTTTTCCAAGATCTTGATGATATAAGCATATATTCTAAATGTGGTCAAAATCAGATGACTAATAAGGCTTCCAGAGTGGTAACAAGCAGAGCCAATCAGATGCAAGATTACATCATCAATATAGTGGATCTCGCTCATTGTTGAACCCATGCAATATCTTGATAATATAAGTCCCTGTTTAAAGTTTGATCAAAATCGGATCAGAAATATGGCTTCGAGAGTGGCAACAAGCTCTGTCAATCAGATGCAGAATCACCTCATGAATATGTGTGCATCTCATTCATTATCGAACCTGTCCAAGATCTTGATATAATCATATATTCCAAGTGTGATAATAATCAAATCAGAAATATGGCTTCCCGAGAGGCAACAAGCTCAGCCAATCAGATTCAGTCCCAGATTTTGATGATATAAACCAATATTCCAAGTTTGATTGAAATTCGATCACAAATATGGACTGCAGAGTGGTAACAAGCAATTGTTGACGGACAGACAACGCACGAAGGACGACTGATGACGGACGACACACGACCGACGCAGAGGAATATCATAAGCTCACTTGTCCTTAGGGCCAGGTGAGCTAAAAACTGGGTGAACATACATTATGAGCTTACTTAATTTGTATTATTAATATTTAAATATAATCCATCTTTAAGGGTTTGAAATTTATTTTTTATTGCAGACAGCAAATATACGGTACCAGGACTGGAAGTTTAAAACAAAAGTACTAATGCCCATATGCTCCGCATGGACAATGCTTTGCCCGAGATTCGCAAAGAATGCTTTTTGATAAATGCTTCAAATTATGTAGCATTACACCCTGGAAGCCTAAATTGTTTTAAATGCCATATTCATTAGGGCATATGTTGTGGGCACTGTAATAATGGGCAAATCCTGTCTGTATGCTGCATGGTGTGACAAATCCTGTCTGTATGGTGTGGCAAATCCTGTCTGTATGGTGTGACAAATCCTGTCTGTATGGTGTGGCAAGTCCTGTCTGTATGGTGTGGCAAGTCCTGTCTGTATGGTGTGGCAAGTCTTGTCTGTATGGTGTGGCAAGACCTGTCTGTATGATGTGGCAAGTCTTGTCTGTATGGTGTGGCAAGTCTTGTCTGTATGGTGTGACAAATCCTGTCTGTATGGTGTGGCAAGTCCTGTCTGTATGGTGTGGCAAGTCCTGTCTGTATGGTGTGGCAAGTCTTGTCTGTATGGTGTGGCAAGTCCTGTCTGTATGATGTGGCAAGTCTTGTCTGTATGGTGTGGCAAGTCTTGTCTGTATGGTGTGGCAAGTCTTGTCTGTATGGTGTGGCAAGTCTTGTCTGTATGGTGTGGCAAGTCCTGTCTGTATGGTGTGGCAAACCCCGTCTGTATGGTGTGGCAAACCCTGTCTGTATGGTGTGGCAAATCCTGTGTTGCAAGTCTTGTCTGTATGGTGTGGCAAGTCCTGTCTGTATGGTGTGGCAAGTCCTGTCTGTATGGTGGCAAATCCTGTCTGTATGGTGTGGCAAGTCTTGTCTGTATGGTGTGGCAA
Organism: Margaritifera margaritifera; assembly: GCA_029931535.1. Lineage (NCBI taxonomy): Eukaryota > Metazoa > Mollusca > Bivalvia > Unionida > Margaritiferidae > Margaritifera > Margaritifera margaritifera. The sequence goes on along the minus strand of JAQPZY010001584.1, from coordinate 3,806,038 downwards.
ACCCTGTCTGTATGGTGTGGCAAGTCTTGGCTGTATTTTATATTATAGCTACCACTGATGCTCCCTCAGGCTTGAAAATTGAAGGAAGAAAGGAAGGAAAAAACATTTGCTACGCTGTCCATATTTTACTAATTCCGATTTTTCCCATTATTTGTTTCATTATATATAGTAATGCTTTAAGACAACAACAGTAAAGAACAAGTCCTCTCATCAAAGCGAAGGTATTATTTAATTTTCAAATGTCTTATCTGACCTCTGAGGTATGGTTAACTTTAACCTCGGATCACAATCTTACCCCTGAAATATGGTCAACTTTAACCTCAGTTCACGTATTATGATACATCTTGCCCTTGAGATATGGTGAACTTTAACTTCATATCACAAATTATGTCATAAAAGAAGTTAACGCTCATCAAAAACTTCTTTAGTCTATTGTTTCTAATTTGTCCAGCCACCTTCAGATGAATCCACTTCCAATATCCTTCACAATAACAATTACAGATTTATTTTCTAAATAACAGAGAAAAAGATGAATTTATCGCAATATTTTATGCTCAAATTGAAATAATCCTAGATCCGAATGCATTTTACTCCGCCTTTAGTGTGAGACAAAAACATTGTAGCTGCGACCCTAGTGTCATCATCATCATCATTACAAACAACAACATCATCATCATAATCTTTTCTTCGTCGTGGTCTTGTGATAGATAGATAGATAGATAGATAGATAGATAGATAGATAGATAGATGGATAGGTGTCATTACGTATGTCTCTTGGTATATCGTTCGTTATTCCTTCCTTCCTTTATTATTCATTTGTTCTTTTTATCTTCATTTGTCTAAGTGGCAAATGCATTCTCCTGTAGACATTTATAACGTTTATCAATTGACTGTTGTACTAAAAAATAGAAAATATAAACAATTTTTGAATACAGTTTTTCTTTGTTTTAGCTCTTATCTGTCCCTCTAGGGTTTAGCAAGTGGTGAGCGGATTTCAACTGTCAAGGTTATACATTCACTCAATGTTGTGCCATATTTACTCCAATTCTGTTGATTGCTAACCCATTGTAAACATATATTCTGAACGTGCAGTTCGCGACGTGATTACATTTTCAAAGAATCACTCTATGGGAAGGCGTACTATCTCTTGACTGTCTTTCTCACGCGTTAAAAAGATGTGACTTTAAATGTATCCATTATTATATATAAAATACCAAGGATCTATAATTCTCTTGTACAATCAAGTCTCTTGGTTGTACACTCTAGTCTCTTGGTTGTACACTCAAGTCCCTTGGTTGTACACTCTAGTCTCTTGGTTGTACACTCTAGTATCTTGGTTGTACACACTAATCTCTTGGTTGTACACTCTAATCTCTTGGTTGTACACTCTAGTCTCTTGGTTGTACACACTAGTCTCTTGGTTGTACACTCTAGTATCTTGGTTGTACAATCAAGTCTCTTGGTTGTACACACTAGTCTCTTGGTTGTACACTCTAGTCTCTTGGTTGTACACTCAAGTCTCTTGGTTGTACACTCTAGTCTCTTGGTTGTACACTCTAGTATCTTGGTTGTACACTCTAGTCTCTTGGTTGTACACTCAAGTCTCTTGGTTGTACACTCTAGTCTCTTGGTTGTACACTCTAGTATCTTGGCTGTACAATCAAGTCTCTTGGTTGTACACTCTAGTCTCTTGGGTGTACACTCTAGTTTCTTGGTTGTACACTCTAGTCTCTTGGTTGTACACTCTAGTCTCTTGGTTGTACACACTAGTCTCTTGGTTGTACAATCTAATCTCTTGGTTGTACACTCTAGTCTCTTGGTTGTACACACTAGTCTCTTGGTTGTACACTCTAGTATCTTGGTTGTACAATCAAGTCTCTTGGTTGTACACACTAGTCTCTTGGTTGTACACTCTAGTCTCTTGGTTGTACACTCAAGTGTCTTGGTTGTACACTCTAGTGTCTTGGTTGTACACTCTAGTATCTTGGTTGTACACTCTAGTCTCTTGGTTGTACACTCAAGTCTCTTGGTTGTACACTCTAGTCTCTTGGTTGTACACTCTAGTATCTTGGCTGTACAATCAAGTCTCTTGCTTGTACACACTAGTCTCTTGGTTGTACTCTCTAGTCTCTTGGGTGTACACTCTAGTTTCTTGGTTGTACACTCTAGTCTCTTGGTTGTACACTCTAGTCTCTTGGTTGTACACTCAAGTCTCTTGGTTGTACACACTAGTCTCTTGGTTGTACACTCAAGTCTCTTGGTTGTACACTGTAGTCTCTTGGTTGTACACTCTAGTATCTTGGTTGTACACTCTAGTTTCTTGGTTGTACACTATAGTCTCTTGGTTGTACACTCTAGTCTCTTAATTGTACACTAGTGTCTTGGTTGTACACTCTAGTCTCTTGGTTGTACACTAGTGTCTTGGTTGTACACTCTAGTCACTTGGTTGTACACTAGTGTCTTGGTTGTACACTCTAGTCTCTTGGTTGTACACTCTAGTCTCTTGGTTGTACAATCAAGTCTCTTGGTTGTACACTCTAGTCTCTTGGTTGTACACTCAAGTCTCTTGGTTGTACACTCTAGTTTCTTGGTTGTACACTCTAGTTTCTTGGTTGTACACTCTAGTCTCTTGGTTGTACACTCTAGTCTCTTGGTTGTACACTTTAGTCTCTTGGTTGTACACTCTAGTCTCTTGGTTGTACACTCAAGTCTCTTGGTTGTACACTCTAGTCTCTTGGTTGTACACTTAAGTCTCTTGGTTGTACACTCTAGTCTCTTGGTTGTACACTCTAGTCTCTTGGTTGTACACTCTAGTCTCTTGGTTGTACACTCTAGTTTCTTGGTTGTACACTCTAGTATCTTGGTTGTAGACTCAAGTCTCTTGGTTGTACACTCAAGTCTCTTGGTTGTACACTGTAGTCTCTTGATTGTACACTCTAGTATCTTGGTTGTACACTCTAGTATCTTGGTTGTACACCGTAGTCTCTTGGTTGTACACTCTAGTCTCTTGGTTGTACACTCAAGTCTCTTGGTTGTACACTAGTGTCTTGGTTGTACACTATAGTCTCTTGGTTGTACACTCTAGTCTCTTGGTTGCACACTCTAGTCTCTTGGTTGTACACTCTAGTCTCTTGGTTGTACGCTCAAGTCTCTTGGTTGTAAACTCTAGTCTCTTGGTTGTACACTAGTGTCTTGGTTGTACACACTAGTCTCTTGGTTGTACACTCTAGTCTCTTGGTGTACACTAGTGTCTTGGTTGTACACTCTAGTCTCTTGGTTGTACACTAGTGTCTTGGTTTTACACTCTAGTCTCTTGGTTGTACACTCTAGTCTCTTGGTTGTACACTCTAGTCTCTTGGTTGTACACTCTAGTATCTTGGTTGTACACTCTAGTCTCTTGGTTGTACACTCATGTCTCTTGGTTGTACACACTAGTCTCTTGGTTGTACACTCTAGTCTCTTGGTTGTACACTCTAGTTTCCTGAAAATGTAAGACACATTCTTATCAGCAACACTGGGGACTTCAAATAGTTTCGTTCTTTCCACGAAAAAAGTATTGATGTCTGATTTATTTTAGAGTAGCTGCCAAACTGAACAAAACGTTTTATGTCTGTATGAAAGGTTGTTATGAATGCGTAACACGAGCACGTTCACGGTGGGTATAACTTTCCTCAGAATGATTGTAAAGTTTTGATAGATGTTTGAGGCATTACATAAGGATCTCTGGTACAAATTTCGGGGACGAATTTTAGTTGGATTTGTGAATACCTCTGAGTAAGGTAGGTACTCCGTTTCTAATTATAGTGAGCTTATCTTGATTGTACAGCCGTATATTTGATATCATTCTAATCTATTTTTATGACGTAATTTTTAGTGGGTGTATTTACTATGTTTTGCTTTCATACACTTTTTTGTGCATTTCAGTTTTTTTCCATCGTTAAATATTCTTTAGCCATTTGATGTCTGAGAAGTTATCTCTTTCTTTATTCGGCTCAGTGATTGTTGTTATTAATATCAATAAACCAAACGACTAACATACTGATATTCTGATATTCCTATCTTAATCGCATTTAATTTAAAGATTTTGACATTCATTCAAACATCACCTAAATGAATAATTTCATTTTAGTGAAGACATTTTACTTCCAACAGTAAATTGATTGCCATTGATTTTGATAAAATATTGTAATAAATTTGCGTATGTTCCATTTGTATTTACGTCTCCATTTATAGGTTCGTTAGATTTTAGTGATTAGTTGTTTGATCATGGGAAGTCGGTTGGGAAAATATTTCCCAGCCCAAGTAATTAGCCAATTTTAGGAACAGACGTCATACTTACAGTTGTTAAGAGACTTTGCAATGGCATGAATTGGTTTCGTAGTTTGAGATGGGGACAGACTAGCAGAAGTGGGCATGGAGCCAAGTAGTTCCTATCTTAATTCAGAGATGTTGATTGATTGTGCCTTTCGGTGGGAGATATTCGTGACAAGAACTACTGTTTTATACCGTGGAATAATTGGGAAGAGTTAGTTCGTTTGTTTGGAGATGCCTTTCACTGTAGCAGTTGGTGGAAGTGCACGTGCGAAACGCAGTTCAGACTGTTGTTTTTAGGACTCCCGGTACTAATTATACGGAACAACTGTGAACCAGTCTAGAAATGGGTAGAGATACAATAGAGTATATACGGGTTTGGTAGTCCATGATTGGTTAATAATGAAAGAAAAATTTTAGTAAAAAATTATCTTGAGAGCTTATCCTCTCTGTACCTAAAAAAACAAAAAATTGAGAGAAGATTCGATTGATGCAATTTTAGTATTTTCCCGCATTGGGTGTTTGAATTGTGCTTCATGCCACGGCATGCTAGCAAGGAAAAGTCATGCAAATGTGAAGTTGTAGTTGTGACATTGTGGTAATTTATTTATTGATTAGAGAAATATTGTTTCTAGTCTTGGCGCGTTACGAGAACTTCCAGTTGACAACGAATGTTGTCGGGAAGTCCTTGGAAATAGTGGAAAACAAGGGACTTTCAGCCCAACCTGACGCAAGTGTTTGATTCGCTCGGTAGAGGAACCCCTGTGCGTGTTACAATATTTTTATTATCGTAAAAGAAGCCAAAATATTAGATAATATTTTTTTCAAACACTTTAAGGGTTTCATCATGAGAGAAATAACTGTAAAGTCATTGGCAAGTTGGATTGGTGTTTTTTTTTCTTCAAATACCATTTGTTCTTCAGTCACCTCGTCCGTCCTTGCTCTTAGTTTTCTTTCCTTCATTCGCTCTTTTTGTGTATCTTTCTGTCTCTCTAATATTTTCATAATTCTCATCAATGGCACAAATCATTATATGCAAACGTAACCAATGTAAACGTCGTCGATATATCAGGATTGACCGTTTATTATTTTTAATTCCTTTAAGTATGAACAGAAACACCGTGCAAACTGTATGAATCCGCGACGAGGGTCATACTAAAATTTGCACAGCGTTTTCTCTGTACATTGCGCGGATTTGCACAGTTATTCAGTTCATACATCACTGAACTTACAAAAATAAATTGGTCAATCCTATCATTAAATTGTACACCTATTAAATATAGAATAACTGCAATTTTGTCCCCAATAAATCTATTACATATATTCATTTTAATCGCTAGTTTTTGCATACATGAATACATTAAAAATAGCGATAAATATCCGTAATTTGTATACGGAAAACGGCTTTGCTAACCTTGCAACCTACAACCTCTATCGAAGAATTAAGTAAATTTAAACAAAATTAAATCCATGGTGGATTAATACGCAAATGATTAAAAGTGCAATATCACTTTGCAGTTAGTTTATTTCGAGTGCACATATTTACCAATGTCGAAATTAGGGAGTAGCGCCAGTCACAATTAGTGTGCAACTTTTGCTCCTAAGAAAGAGTTGTTTATATTAAAGCACGTAGTGATAAACATGCTTAGTGATAATAGCTTATACCAAAGCACGTAGTGATAAACATGCTTAGTATTAATAGCTTATACCAAAGCACGTAGTGATAAACATGCTTAGTATTAATAGCTTATACCAAAGCACGTAGTGATAAACATGCTTAGTGATAATAGCTTATACTAAATCACGTAGTGATAAACATACTTAGTGATAAACATACTTAGTGATAAACATGCTTAGTAATAATAGCTTATACCAAAGCACGTAGTGATAAACATGCGTAGTGATAAACATGCTTAGTGATAATAGCTTATACCAAAGCACGTAGTGATAAACATGCTTAGTGATAATAGCTTATACTAAAGCACGCAGTGATAAACATGCTTAGTGATAATAGCTTATACCAAAGCACGTAGTGATAAACATGCTTAGTGACAATAGCTTATACCAAAGCACGTAGTGATAAACATGCTTAGTGACAATAGCTTATACCAAAGCACGTAGTGATAAACATGCTTAGTGATAATAGCTTATACCAAAGCACGTAGTGATAAACATGCTTAGTGATAATAGCTTATACCAAAGCACGTAGTGATAAACATGCTTAGTGATAATAGCTTATACCAAAGCACGTAGTGATAAACATGCTTAGTGATAAACATGCTTAGTGATAATAGCTTATACCAAAGCACGTAGTGATAAACATGCTTAGTGATAATAGCTTATACCAAAGCACGTAGTGATAAACATGCTTAGTGATAAACATGCTTAGTGATAATAGCTTATACCAAAGCACGTAGTGATAAACATGCTTAGTATTAATAGCTTATACTAAAGCACGTAGTGATAAACATGCTTAGTATTAATAGCTTATACCAAAGCACGTAGTGATAAACATGCGTAGTGATAAACATGCTTAGTGATAATAGCTTATACTAAAGCACGTAGTGATAAACATGCTTAGTGATAATAGCTGATACTAAAGCACGTAGTGATAAACATGCTTAGTGATAAACATGCTTAGTGATAAACATGCTTAGTGATAATAGCTTATACCAAAGCACGTAGTGATAAACATGCTTAGTGATAATAGCTTATACCAAAGCACGTAGTGATAAACATGCTTAGTGATAATAGCTTATACTAAAGCACGTAGTGATAAACATGCGTAGTGATAAACATGCTTAGTGATAATAGCTTATACCAAAGCACGTAGTGATAAACATGCTTAGTGATAATAGCTTATACTAAAGCACGTAGTGATAAACATGCTTAGTGATAATAGCTTATACCAAAGCACGTAGTGATAAACATGCTTAGTATTAATAGCTTATACCAAAGCACGTAGTGATAAACATGCGTAGTGATAAACATGCTTAGTGATAATAGCTTATACCAAAGCACGTAGTGATAAACATGCTTAGTGATAATAGCTTATACTAAAGCACGTAGTGATAAACATGCTTAGTGATAATAGCTTATACTAAAGCACGTAGTGATAAACATGCTTAGTGATAATAGCTTATACTAAAGCACGTAGTGATAAACATGCTTAGTATTAATAGCTTATACCAAAGCACGTAGTGATAAACATGCTTAGTATTAATAGCTTATACCAAAGCACGTAGTGATAAACATGCGTAGTGATAAACATGCTTAGTGATAATAGCTGATACTAAAGCACGTAGTGATAAACATGCTTAGTGATAATAGCTGATACTAAAGCACGTAGTGATAAACATGCTTAGTGATAATAGCTGATACTAAAGCACGTAGTGATAAACATGCTTAGTGATAATAGCTTATACTAAAGCACGTAGTGATAAACATGCTTAGTGATAATAGCTGATACTAAAGCACGTAGTGATAAACATGCTTAGTGATAATAGCTGATACTAAAGCACGTAGTGATAAACATGCTTAGTATTAATAGCTTATACCAAAGCACGTAGTGATAAACATGCTTAGTATTAATAGCTTATACCAAAGCACGTAGTGATAAACATGCTTAGTGATAATAGCTGATACTAAAGCACGTAGTGATAAACATGCTTAGTGATAATAGCTTATACCAAAGCACGTAGTGATAAACATGCTTAGTATTACTAGCTTATACCAAAGCACGTAGTGATAAACATGCTTAGTGATAATAGCTTATACCAAAGCACGTAGTGATAAACATGCTTAGTGATAATAGCTTATACTAAAGCACGTAGTGATAAACATGCTTAGTGATAATAGCTTATACCAAAGCACGTAGTGATAAACATGCTTAGTGATAATAGCTGATACTAAAGCACGTAGTGATAAACATGCATAGTGATAATAGCTTATACCAAAGCACGTAGTGATAAACATGCTTAGTGATAATAGCTGATACTAAAGCACGTAGTGATAAACATGCTTAGTGATAATAGCTTATACTAAAGCACGTAGTGATAAACATGCTTAGTGATAATAGCTTATACTAAAGCACGTAGTGATAAACATGCTTAGTGATAATAGCTGATAACAAACCTCTGTAAATGACAAAGAAGAGAATGTTTGTTATTAATATCAATAAAAAATGATGCATTCTTTACAAAATAAAGAGGAAGAAGAAAACATGAGTGACCCGATTGAAAATCATATTGCCGCATTTATTTCTGATCAATATCAGCTATGAAAATGAGAGAGAGAGAGAGAGAGAGAGAGAGAGAGAGAGAGAGAGAGAGAGATAGAGAGAGAGAATTTTTTTCCTTCTAACTTTACGATCAATAAGGACTGCTTCCACCTTTTAAGCGGAGGGACCGCTTAAATGCCTAAACTTAAAGTCCAACACAAATATTTGATTTAAATTGCAGTTTGAAACTGAACAGAATGTGTACTTTTATAAAGTTTGTTTAGGGCACAGAGCCATACACAAGACGAAAATGCAACTTTATATAAGCGTGGGGCGAAATCCACCTATTCGGTACGGTTTTATTAATCGATTAATTTATTATTTTTTTAATTTATTTTTTAAAATTTTAAATTGTGTGGTCTACTTGTAAAAAATGTTAATTTGACTCTTAGAGGATAGTATTGGAATGTCAGGACTCCCGCTTTTCTCTCTCTCTCTCTCTCTCTCTCTCTCTGCACAGTATTTACATTTTTGATCGATAGTACTTTTTTCCTTTATAGTTTCAAAGGTTTTTATGTTGAATATGGTGTCGTCACTCACATTTTTTTTACACTGTACACCGGAATTTCAATGTCCAATTTTCGATACACTGCCTTCGTAGTCGATGTAAACAAACATTAGCTGCAATTTATTTTACAAATGATTCTCCGTAAATGGTCCAAAAAGGAGTACCAGTGTGCGGGGCCAAATTAAATGATTTTTTTTAGATTCATACGGGTGTAAAACAAAGAAATTCAAAAGGGCCTGACCAATCAGATTGCTGGAAATCGTAATGAAGAAAGAAACATTGAATTAGTATCAGATGTCTTCATTAAATTTTGATATCTGTTAAATTAGAACGTGTGGACACTGTTTAGTGACGATATTCGCATCGTTGTCGTCGTAGTTTGTATCCAACCCGCCTTGGCGAACCTCGACACAGCGATAACTTGGGCGTCCGTTTGCATGTCAGTATGTCCGTCCATACCATAGATTAACCTCAGTGTTAAAGTTTTTTTTTACTGTCCTATTATTTCAATACTGTTTTATCTCTCGGTTTTGGAATATAGCTTCATTATTCACTCATCTGTACCAATGTGAAAATAAAAATGTTCTCATTGTTGTTGTTTTCGTTTAAGAATGTCTGCATTTATTTCTCTTTCGATTTAATCGTGGTAAAATATTACTCTTTTCTGCCGTATTGGGAATTTGAACATTTTTGTTTTAAATCATTTTTATTTAAAATCATTTAAAGATATGCTTATTGGCGGAATCTTCATTATCATTCATTATATTTTGTTTATTATTGTATGGTTTTAATCACTTATTTCTGACAACAATTACTCTCAAATTTATGAAAGTCAAACACTGCGGACAAAGAGATATAACACTCCTTGTCGAAAGTGTTTTTTACTGTTGCTGTTGGAGATGATGATGATGATGATGATAACGTGCACCATATATAATTCTCTCTCTCTCTCTCACACACACACATACACACACAGAGAGGTACTATTTTTATTTATTGTTGTTTTAACATTTGCCATTTACTACTTTTGTCCAAACCAGATTATCCAAATTATCGCTATATGCGAACAAAATGAAGCTTAAATACGGGTTTTAGGCATACGGATTGGTTGTCAATTTTATTTTAGGGGCTATGGATTATATATGTCGGAATTTTGAAAATAAGTTTGTTTTTATTTGGGTGGTATTTATAATAATTTTTTTTTCAGGAATATTTTACTTTAAAATGTTTCAGAGATATTTGCTATCGTATGGTATTAAAGAGATACGGATTATTTGGTAACCCTCTATACAAGCGTCATCAATGCGTGCTCCACTCCCTCCTCCACTCTCTCTCTGTCTCTGTCTCTCTCTCTCTCTCTCTCTCTCTCTGGTAACTACTGTGACTTGGCTTAAGGGAGGGGATACATCTCTTTTCATACTTCCTTCCTTTGAACATAATTTGATTTTCGTCAGTTAATCCCAGTCAGTTGGGCTCTACATTTTACACCTAATGATACACAATTAATGACATGGAGCATGTACCTCGAATGACTTAGTACATTACGTACACATGTCAGTATATTACATATAATTATTTAATTTATTTTATTTATAATATTACAATCATTGTAGGAGGGCACAATATATGATTGCAGATATTAATTTTTGTGAGGGTGACAATATTTACCTATTACCCTCTAGGATTTTGTTGTTGTTGTTGTTTTAACTCATGAATCTCTCCTAGAATGTATAGCGCTCCGCTCATTTTAACTATGTAAACAGACTGTTTAGTGATTAACATGTGACCTGAAACTCGTCACCACATAAACAGCCTGTTAGAATAAGTTGACCTCAACATTAACAAGTTATACTTCCGCAAAATTGTTATGGACTATTTATGGGTCGGTCGTTCTTGCCGGGTTCTTCCTCCACTAAATATACTGGCCGCCATGTATAGCTATCATGTGCTGAAAAATGACGTTAAATCCCACGAAACCAAACCTTAAAACATGTAGTTGTAAAGTCAAGGTTACTCACTCGTAACATCGGTGACCATTGGGTTTAAATAGGTAACCACTATGGTGTGAAGACATATTTGCATGTGCTCTCATGTAGACTTTTAGGGTATGTTTCAAAATAGCTTTTAAGTGCTCTGGACTTGGTGATTTGGTGAAGTTTCAGCAACTAATAAAAAAAAAATATTAAATTAAATTCCTTGTTCAGGGATCAAATAATTTTTTTTTCGCAGACACAGGCCTAAGGCAAGTGACTCAAATAAAACCACAAGACCTGACTCAAATTCCACTAGCCCTGACTCCAATTCCATGTGCTTGAAAGGGCCCTATTGCTTTACTATTATTTTGACACAACGATGCGATTGCTGTATTTTAAGTATGAAAAGAACAAAAATCATTAAATTGACTCGTGTGTTTATTCTCCGCTCAAAATATTTCACGTGAAGCAACATTTTCCTCAGGTCCTGATGTCAGCCATTGTCCAATCGCTCCAGTGCTCAAAGAATTTTTCAGACACAGGTTAGGGGCAAGTATCTTAAAAAAAAAAAAAAAAAAAAAAAAAAAAAAAAAATGTCTAACTTAAAATCCATTTCCCGACAAGGCCATATTATTTACTATTTTTTTTGACACACCACCCCTTCCAGACAAATTAAATGGTCGGTCCCTTATACTTCTGATATTGGTCACTGAATTCTCGTTCGCATTCTGCTGATGAGAGGCTCACAACCAACTAGGTTTCCAACAATTTCACAATTTCTGCATGATCAAGTGGTAAATTCTGAATAATTGTGGCATACAACTCTGCTCTTGCGATTTCTGACTATGCCTCCAGGTCGATGTACAGTTTGTATTTCATCACGATATGTATGTAGGGATAAGTATTCGGGGGCCTTGGAGTAAGTTCGATTTCTAAACGCTGCTAAAATCGCCAAGTTTCTGTATCAAAGTTGAAAAGAAAAATGAAGTCGGCAAGGCATTGATTTAAAAAAAAAATATCAATCAGTAAAAACAGCAGCTTTAGGTTCGTAGTTAGTTTCGAGCGATAATGCTGTGGATGAGTCACAATTACAGAAAACACTCACTCCGTATGAATAAAATCAGCGGCTACCAATTCTTTGAACTAAATGGATTTCAGTATAATGTAATAATCACAGTTCCTCTAGGGTGAAGTTATTTTTTTTATTGAAAGTCGCAAATTCCACAGCTTAGCTTAATTGTTAAACAATTGCATCGGTACTGCTCTATGGAGGGAGATTACTGCCATAATTCTATGCATATATTTTATATTAGTATATGCTGTATATTCTATTATCCATTATTCTATTTTGCATTTTCTATGTGTGTAGGATGTACATTCTAGATTGCATCTTTACATCTGCCAATATTCGTTCTAAATTTTATATGCGTTATATTGGAATACTGCAATTTCATATTTTCAGTATTACACACGTCAACATTACACATTGCATCATTTAATTTCCAAGACCCTTCATTGCATTCTGACAATTCATTTGATTATATGTTAATCACCATAACGGTAAAACTACATAATATTGAAAAGAGAGAGAGAGAGAGAGAGAGCGAGAGAGAGAGAGAGAGAGAGAGAGAGAGAGAGAGAGAGAGAGAGAGAGAGAGAGAGAGAGAGATATTCCAAGTCAAGGGGAGTAATGCAGTCGATAATTCTGGACATTCTAAGTCCTAGTTAATGTTAGCGGTAAATTTAGGGAATTCAGTTGGAGTACATTTTACTGGATAAAAAGAGTTTTAATATATGCATAATGTTCTTCAAAAGCGTAAAATGTTACATTTTTGAAGATTTTTTCCATACTTGAGCATTAAGTTTCTTTATTTTGTATTTTTGTGTGTGTATGTGTTTTGTTGGGTCTCGTCAAGACCAATAGCTAGCCAGGCAAACAAACATTACATCATTGAAAAGATATTGTCAGCGGAACAACGCCATTTAAAGATCATTTTGCACCGATCCATGAAGGAAATGAGATTATTAAATATTTCTTTCATAATTTACATCATTAAAGACAAATAAGACTTTGTTCCACTTTATAGTATATTTTGTCAAGATTTTCTTGCAGTTACCCCCTTTTGAAGTAACTTCACACCATTTACACTTATTCCTTACGATGAAAATGATTGACTGTTCGTACTTCAGTTATAGCAAGGTCATAATTGAGAGATATAACAAATGCATGGATACTAATTGTACACGAGGTTTAATCGAAACGAAACAAATAAAATATCTTCTAAATAAAGCAATCCAATATAAAAAAATTATCCCGTCTATAATTATAAGAGTCTCAAGTCTATTATTATACACTTCTCAATTTAGGACGTGACGTCATTTTTAAGTTAATGACATCACATGCTTAGTGACGTCATCTTTTCTACATCATATGTGCAGACGCGGTGGCATATTGGCAGATAAGTTTGCTTTCAAACAGAGAGTGATTAAAAATTGTTATGCAAACTTAGAACAATACCTTACACAGAGAAAAGCTGACTTGGATCCTGTTTATGGACCTAAAGTGGAGGCTAAACCTGGAATCAATAGATGGATGAAACGTTTAAGTGATGGTAGGTAGATTCTTAAAGATGATATGTATTTTGTTGGATTTCGTCAAGACCAATAGCTAGGCAGGCAAACAAACATTACATCATTGATCCCCTAACTTCGGCTCATCCTTGAATCGTGCACCATGTTTCTCGCGACCTTTCGCCTTTGTTTTGAGATCCTGACGTGATCAACTCGGTCACTAGCGTTCTTTTACAATGACAGTAAGTGCTGATTAAGAAATATTCGATGAAATGAAATTTAAATACTTACTACAATTCAAATTGAAAAAACAATGAAAATGGCCAATGTTACTAATGCCATATTCGCCTCAAGTTTGTGGCCCTGGCATGAGTGTTAGCTGTTCAAGCCAGGGCCGCTTTTCACATGTTGGTTCTCTTTACCTTTTTATTAGTAGGAAATCTATGACAGTGATTTCTCAGACAGCAAAGGCAATGTAAAAACATCGTTTCTATAACATGCACTTCTGATATCATGTTAGAAAAAATAAATAAAATGGAAGAGTATGCAGTATGAAATTCTTTATTAGATTATTGTAATGTAGGGGAAAAAAATCTTTGTTGTGACATAGCCTGAATAAAAAAATATTTTAAAAGTTCAGCGTATCTTTAAATACGATAATTATATCGAAATAGTTTTTTACTTTTGGGATCATTTTTGATGTGTTTTATTGCTGTCAATATGCGTACAAAATCAATGAAATATTTTACAAATACAATTAATGAAAATACAGAGACATTATAAATGATCTATTTCCGCACTTTGGCCTAATTGTCAGATTCCAATCTTACGTCACGTGGCCTTTATTTCAGGGGCACGAACCATGGATGATCTTCCGAAAATAGACAAATTTTGAAACACTCAGAAAAACGGTAGCTCGCAAAGGATTTAGAGAGTTTATAAACATTTTTCAACGAGCAATAAATTACCTAGATATAGTTGAACATCTTCTATCTTTATTAGTTTATCACATTATTATAATGCAAGTGTTAAAATTCACGTTAAGGGCACGAACCATGGCGAATCGATTATATAAGACAAAGTAGGTCATGGACATGTCTATCAAAAGAAATAGTCGATGCGGTGGGAGTATATGTGACGGAGGATATACGTTCGAGATTAGAAGACAATATGGATATTTCATACGGAAGTGTTTAGGATATTCTGATCAAGAAATTAGGAATAAACAAGATTTATGACCGTTGGGTGCCCAGCTTACTTGAAAAAACAAACAAACAAAGAAAACAAATAAATGGATTTAAGACTAAAGATCTGCAGCGAATTATTATACAGGTACAATTTAGAATTATTATACAGGTAAAATTTAGAATTATTATACAGGTAAAATTTAGAATTATTATACAGGTAAAATTTAGAATTATTATACAGGTAAAATTTAGAATTATTATACAGGTAAAATTTAGAATTATTATACAGGTACAATTTAGAATTATTATACAGGTACCATTTAGAATTATTATACAGGTAAAATTTAGAATTATTATACAGGTAAAATTTAGAATTATTATACAGGTAAAATTTAGAATTATTATACAGGTACAATTTAGAAACTAAAATTTCTTCCATAAGACCATTACATGCGATGAAACACGGATACACTACTTTGACCCCGAGAGTAAGATAGAAAGCGGTTTCTGGAAGTTCGCCATCGCTGATAAAAGCATGTCTTTCCAAATCTGCTGAAAAGGTTATGCACATTATGTTATTCTGCAAACAAGGAATAATTTTGAAGCACATAGTACGAGAGAACACCACAGCGAATGGACCAACATATGCAAGTTTGTAATGCAGACTTTACAAAAACTTGGCATTGAAACCTTAAATCACCAACTATTCAGCCCAAATATAGCAACTTGCAACTTCTGGTTTGTTTCTAAAATGTAATATTAGTTACGGGAAACCAAACGAAAGCAGAGAAAAACTTAGGGATGCAATCACCGAGTAGCTATGAATGCTGTCACGTTACGGGCTGCTGCTAAAAATACAAGTATGTACTTAGAGATTTGTATATTTTATCCGCCGGGAAAACGGTCATTCCATTTCATCAATGTTTTCAGTGTCAATTACATATGTAATATTCTTTCTGAGAGTTTCATTCTATCGGCAATCAAAGTTATTGAAATAATTGTAGTAAATATTCCCATATGGTAAAATACATATATGATATGATTGTCGAATTATAAAATTCACTTTGTACAAGTAAGGAGTGATATTAGTCTATAGCCAATCAATAAGTGTTACCATTGATATTAGCACTGATGCAATCTTAAGGCTAGTTCTTAAGAATGCCCCATTTTAAGAGATTGCTAGGTTCTTAATGTTAATTTTTCTTTGAAATGAAATAAAAAATATATATCTTAACATGTTTTTTTGCCATTTTGTGTCAGCTTTTTTATAAATTATATTTTGTTGATCTGATAGCATTATATCCTCTTCTGAAGATCCAAAAAAGTTTGTAAAACTAAGCAAACTTGGTCAGTCTTAAATTGTGTAACTAGGAAAACTTGAGATCGGTCTTAAAGTTCTCTTAACACACAGACTTAAGATTCATACCAAAAATATCTTACCAAATAAGCTTGGGTTTGATTCGAAAAATCTCTTTACTAAGGAAAACTTGGGATCAATAAAAAAAAAATGTCTTACCAAAGTGTCTTAAAAACAAACTTGGGAGCAATCCCAAAAATGTCTTACCAAACTGTCTTAAAAGCAAACTTGGGATCAATCCCCAAAAATATCTTACCAAACTATCTTAAAAACAAACTTGGGATCAATCCAAAAAATGTCTTACCAAACTGTCTTAAAAGCAAACTTGGGATCAATCCCAAAACATGTCTTACCAAACTGTCTTAAAAGCAAACTTGGGATCAATCCCCAAAAAATGTCTTACCAAACTGTCTTAAAAGCAAACTTGGGATCAATCCCCAAAAAATGTCTTACCAAACTGTCTTAAAGGCAGACTTGGGATCAGTCCCCCAAAAATGTCTTACCAAACTGTCTTAAAAGCAAACTTGGGATCAATCCCCCAAAAATGTCTTACCAAACTGTCTTAAAAGCAAACTTGGAATCAATCCTCAAAAAATGTCTTACCAAACTGTCTTAAAAGCAGACTTGGGATCAATCCCAAACGTCTCTTAGCAGGCAAATTAAGAATAGATTCACAAGAACCTCTTTCATGTAAGCTTGGAATAGATCCCAAATGTTATTTTTGGAAAATGATCCCATTATCTTTTCCTGGTCAAAGTTGGGATTGTTCCCATAAGCTTGTACACTTGATAGAACTGCGTCTGCTAATTTGTTGTTTATTATTGTGACCAGTACCAAAACATGAGTGCAAAGAGCCAATCAGCGGTATCAAAAGCCTCTAATAATATGGTTCGATTTGATATATATATACACTGGAATTGTTCTGGAAAATCACTGTTGAAAGGAGGAATTACCCATTTTTCCTCCAATGAAATATTGTTTATATATATAAAGTATTCGATCTCAAGAATATAACTGTTTTATATAATCGCGATATCTTTAATGTGTTTGAATTTATAGAGGAACGCATGGATTTGTTGTTGCAAATCTGAAAAATGTTTTATTAACTCTTCCAAAGAAAAGGTTTCAAAGGAGGATTATATATTCAGTTTCGGAAGTCTTTCTACCATGTCGAGGAGGAGATATGGGGTTCAAATTATGGTCCATATTAAAGAAAAAGCAAGACATATCGTGAAAAGAATACGGTTTAGTATTCCCAATAACTCACTTTAAGTTAATATGGCTTTATATACGTATATGCGATATAGCAAATGAGATTCACGATAGTGATGGTTTGGTAAAAGCACCAGAGGGCTATAAAAGCCATGGATTATATACAAGCAGAACTGAAGAACTTTCGTGACATAAAATATGCTGGTAGTTCATGCACAAGGAGTAACAAATATTCTTAGTACACCGCTATTCAGATTCAAGTCCAATCTTTATTCCTCAATTAAATATATAGGCTGTGCCATTTCTTTATTTTATTTGTGTATCGAACTCTCAAATGAATAAAGCGCACTCTACGAGAGAATTCGTCGAAATAAGATCCTACTCAATCTATTTGCTCATTCGAGTTCTTGAGGCCGCATGTAGTTGTAATTCTACAGCACTGACAACAGGGTTTGCTGTTTGGAATACCAGTATCATGGCATAACTAGAAAACAGACGTTCCTCCGTTCGTCTGTGTATTTGTTGTAAACTTACTTCTAAGAAACTAAATAACGTCCCTACATAGTAAAACGTTCTACATAACATGTACTATTTCATTTGTAATATATGCGATTCCACATATGTAGATCATAGGCAAATAATTGACATGTAATACATACGTGCGCAACAGATATGCACATCATTTCAAAAACATGAATATTAAGTGTAAAATGCACATGATCCAAATAAGACACTGATCTAACCTTTCTATATGCGACCACCAAGAATGGCGTTTATATGATAACCGGGTCGGAGTTGTTCATTTATAGATTTTAAATGAAACGTTTGATGACTTATGAGGCGCACAAGCAAACAACATTGGTTCCATGTGTTATTTAATAATTATATTTACTAAAGCAAACAACATTAGTTCCATGTGTTATTTAAGAAGTACAATTACTCAAACAAACAACATTAGTTCCATGTGATATTTAAGAGCTATAATCCCACATATGTATGTGATAGATACATTACATACCTATGACAAAGGTCAAACTGAGCAAGCTGATTCAGGCTCTGTTATCATCACCTTGTCAAATACATTACAAAGTATTGTTAATCTAAATATTGTTCTCCACCAATTCTGTAACAAGATACCTCCAATGTTAGGACTGGAGATACACACATCGTATAGCATGAGTGTTTCGGACATTCACATTTTTCAGTGTATTTTGTAGTAATACAATATGAACATATGTATATATACATACACCGTATATACATATTCATTATTCTGTTTCCACACTGATGCCGAAAGACTAAGAAGCATGAGTTTACACAAGGTAATTATTTCTTATTCTTTATCATTGGAATAATAGTACTTGAAATATATCTTTCTACATTATTATTACTTATCTGTTGTTTTCTTACATTCTTTGATTGTATGTGTATAACAGTGCATAGCACCTGCCACTTCCTAACGTCTTTTTAAATTTCAGTATATGCCATAGTAAAGTGTCCTAAATTTAAAATGAATGTCAGAGTAATGTAAAATTATTAAATATAATTTACATAGAGTATATTTTTACAACATCCCCCTTAGTAGGCATAATAAAGTCAAACTGAATCTGACGCTCTTCTTAACCATAATAATATTGGCACATTGATAGGTAACATCATCTTATCGTACAATATCATATACGATGCAGATCTGAAACTGACAGAAGTACAATAAATTATATTTACTGACATTAGCAAATAAAGATCACGGACAGTTTGTAGCACTTGAAATTTTTTTCTTTTCTTTGTTTTTCTTTTTTTTCTAAGAACATGAAATATGTTCAGGAATGTGTTCAGACAGCAAACATGCCCATGCCATGGTAAAATGGAAGCAAAAATTAAAGAAGCACCGTTACATTTTTAGGTCAGTTGAAGACTATAATCCAGAATTTTCAAGGAAACAAAAGGTGAACATATAACTTGACATAGATCTTGTAAGCCTATAATTATTAAAATTTTGTGCTGAAGCAAAATTTGTGATGCAAAGGGTTATAAAGATATAGATGATGATGCAAAGGGTGTTACAAATATAGATGATGATTCTTGAAAGTCAAGAATCCATTACTTAGGCAAATTTTCACGTAAAATGTTAAAATTAAACCTGATCAAGTTCTCCTTTATGCTAAACTCACACCGAATTTGGTTGCAATCTGGAAGTTCTTTGCAAATGAGCTAACATTAAATTTATGCTGCATGGAACGGATATGGAAACACTCTGTGGTCCTTTTGTACGATATGGCAGTACAGTAGCGCAAATACATTAACGGTTTTCAAGTTTACTGGAAGAAAATATCAAAGATCGTATGTGCATTTTTGTTGAGGCTAGACATTAAATGTATAGTATGTTAGATCTACAGTATCTGGTTAACCCTTTAGAGCATTAAGATGCCTAGTGTAAACCATATTTCTCAACATAAGATGTTTAAATATTAATAAAACCAGCCTGTGTGCATAAATTCTGATTGCATGACGGTGTCATATGCAATTTTTTTGGTAATAAAATCGAAACGCTCTCAAAGAATGTATGTTTCATGAAATCTACCATAGTGTAGGAAGAATATATCTTTGCAAAATATTTCATAAGAAGTCACTTAACAAAATGATTGACATTATTGGATTCTTTTCATGAATTACTCCTGAACTATGTCTACAAAAATAGCCTCTTTTAAAGACCTGCAGTTTTCTATCCTTGATAGAGTGTGCTGCACTACATCTGAAGACTTTTTAAAACTACTTAAAGACAATCATACTAGGACCATTGACAAGGAATTGTGTGTTGAAAATGTTCTGAGGGAAATAGACGGATACAAACACTCCAACAAAGTAGTTGATGGAAAAAATATTTTACATTATCAGAAATATTACATTATTGCTTTGCTTATACATATGATCGAGTCATTTCTAAGAACATTGTTAAAATTGTGCACAGCTTTGCTTTACAAACAGAAGTAAAAAAAAGTTATGAAACAATTCTAAATTTATACAAAACTGTCATTTGAAGGTTACATACCTTGAAGAACATCTATTGTCAGAATTTAAAGTTGAAGAAGATATTCCAACCGTCTATAGTAAATATAGAACTCAGTTTTCTGCAACGGAATGGAATAACATTTGTCTCTTGGACTACTATTTTAGTCGCAGAGATTAAGACATTTTAAATACATATGACGATGAAGTAAAACACGAATGGAGGTTTTATGAGGAAATAAAATTAGCTCATGGACTAAACAATGCAATTGTGAACGAGTCAAGCAAAGTAATTTCTGAAAGAGAGCAGATGTATACGATAAAAACATATAGCTGTAGGTATGAAAATCAATAGAAAAGAGTTCATATGTAACACACATGTGGGCAGTTTTATTTGTGCACTGGAAGCAATTCCGTGGTAAACTTTTGATATTGATAATCGCATGATAATGTAAGTGGCTAGGGGTCCACGATTTGCACCACATGTATACTATAAATAAAATCAACATTGTAAGGCGTTGTTCTAAATAGTTATCATAAATATGATGATTTACTAGATCATTCTCACCGTATTTATTTTGTACGACACACACATAACTCTGGTCAGCACATATTCAGATATGCAGTCATATAATGATTTGTTCGCTTGATATCTTACATAGAACTATAAAGGAGACCCTAATATGTTGGGGGTGGGTGTGGGCGGGGGACGAGTTTTCTAAGGCGCTCGCCTTAACAGATCACTCGCATTTCACCTCTGTCTGCGTGGTTAGGCTCGACCAAAGTGGGTATGTGAGAAAGTTTGCCAGTAGCTTCCCGTGGGTCTTTGGTTCTTCCAAGGGTCTCACCGGGTTCTTCCTCCACCAAATATACTGGTCACCATGTATCGCCCTATCATGTGCTGAAAATGGCGTTAAACCCTACAGAACCAAACCAATCTGATCTGTTGGTGCATTATATCATTACATTATTCGCAGTTGGGGGCGCGTTATACACGAGAAAACATTACATTTTCCGTTACGTGGTAATATACGGATGGCAGTTGAAATTTGTATCGTCATTATCATTTGTTGTAAACTATATTACTTCTTATATGAAGATCACACACTCATATTTCTGAGTATGTGAATGTGCGCACATGCGTGCGTGGAAAAAAAAGCGAAACAAAACATTAAAACAACTTTATAGTGGAAAAGGTTCATTTGTTTTTCTTTTTCCATTTCTCTTTCGAAACTATCTTTAGAAATGGCAGCGCGATGGTTTGAGGCTCCCCAGGGCATTGTGGTTTAATGGCGCCCCCCACCGAGGCGCCCTTTGGCAATGTTCTTTAGTGGCGCCCCCTACTTTGCCACATAGAACAGTTTTTATGTGATTTGCCAACCTCCACCCCACACCCCATGTAAGCCCTGACCCCGGGGGTTTAGATAGGTGTGTGTGGGGTGTTAAGCAAAAAAAAAAAAAAAAAAACGATGATGATGCGATGATGATGATGATGATGATAAAATAATAATAATAATAATAATAATAGTAATAATAATAATAATAATAAGTATTATTATTATTTGTATTATTATAACCACCTTCGTCGTCTTCTTCTATTGCGTACAATCTATAATATATAATAATTTAAAATAATTGAGCCATGTCAAATCTGATCATTTCAGCAGATAAATGAAGGTGGTGGTTAATAAAGAGTTTACTCTACATGTCTCATTCTTTAAGTCTGATATAGATCACACGTAATGTCCGCCTATTGAAAACTTTTAAATGGAAAGCTAATAACCAAAAGAGATTCAAGTGAGCAAAGGAGGAAAAGCTTGACATTATCATCATCATCATCATCATCATGGTCTTATTATTCTTTTCTAAATTATAGTATATGTTCTATTATAATTACTTTTATTATTGATGTTATGATTATTATTATTATAAAATATTATTATTATTATTATTATTATTATTATTGTGCAAGTAAGCAAAACAGATTTAGGAAACCTCTAACAATCCTTTGGTTGTGTAGATGGGTACGAGAATATTAAAAATCGAAATCGGAAGCACTGGACCAACCATTCAAATTAATAGACCACTCAGACTGAGGTACAAGTACAAACAGCATTGTCTACTAGAATTTGATTTTAGCTCCTCGCCAGACTAGCCAGTTGATATAAGGAAATGACAGATTAATTTATTCAGGCTGCAGCAAGATATTATTGCACTTGGTAAATATTTTACCATACACTATGGTCTGAACCATTAGCAGGACAGTACAATTGTTTAATAGTCTACTGTAGATGCGAGCAATATACTTTTGCTTTTATCGTTAATTTTTAATCTCTTTTATTGCAATATATATTGGACTCATTTGTAACCATACTAAAATAAATGCTACAACTGTGGTTTTGAAAATCTTTACAGAAGTCCTACTACAGTGATATTGGAGTGCTGTTGTTTCCCAGAAATAATCCTTGCGGCATGCTGGTATACATGTAATTTTTGTATTGATAGTAGCAGCTAGGAGTAATGCATAAAATTACATCTAATTATAGTTTCAATATATTGCATTCAAATTTGCGCAAACCATCTACATTATCTGCAGAACATGTAATGAATATTTTGCTACATGTTTATGTCATATAAAGATATAAATCTGTTATTAATAACTTCCATATAGATGATATTAAGACACAAAATAAATTGGTAAGTATTAGAAAAATCTGCTGTGAATTGCCCTATGCATGGTATGTAATTGGATCTATTCATCAACAAAAGCATGAAAATGTATACAAAGAAACGTATGTTTTAATCTCATTTCTCGCTCTTGTAGTTACCTATTAATAAAAAATATCACGAAAGAATCATAATCTCATTCGCATGTTTTTCGTTACAGAATAACTGATGCAGTATTTTTCATAAACCATTCGTCCTTATCAGAACGGATAGCCATGTCCACGAGAATTATTTTGCAGAAACATAATTTAGTCAAATGTAAGTAGTTTTTATTTCATTTGTTTCATTTATTTGCAGCTTTGTGAGATATGTAACAGCCACATTCGCAGTTGTATGTTTTTGTGACTTACGGACATAGCATGTGATGTCATTAGACTTGTCTTTTATTTCATGCTGTGTCAAAGGAATCATTTTTTGTACATTAATAGTTTATGAATCAGTTAGTTATTGTGCATGTCTGCATGCGGGTCTTGTTGGAGGTGGAGGCGGACTTTAACCTAATCACCTTATGCACATTCGCCCATCTGCAAACTTTGTTTGTTAAGAGCCTTCCAGGACTAGCGAAACGTCTCAACATTAAAAAGGGTCTCACTGTAAACAAAAGAAGTACTTAGATTTAAATTTGAAAACAGTGAAGTCGGAAATGAAGGTTATACAAGAGTTTTAAAACAATGGCAACATTCATGTTAAATGTAATGCCTTTTGGTCCAAGGTACTATACATTTGCACAAAATAATTTCGAATTATTTATATCCCTATTTTGTAAAAACTATCTAAGTTTAGACAGATCTCACTGGTTTCCAAACGCAGTGTTCTATGTGTGTGTACATATCTATGAGTGTTGTCTGGTATCCATATATTTTTCTTTGGTCATATGTGCATGGAGACTATATCAGAATAATTTGTTTGGTATCCATATATATTTCTTTGGTCATATGTGCATGGAGACTATATCATAATAATTTGTTTGGTATCCATATATATTTCTTTGGTCATATGTGCATGGAGAGTATATCAGAATAATTTGTTGTCTGGTATCCATATATTTTTCTTTGGTCATATGTGCATGGAGACTATATCAGAATAATTTGCTGTCTGGTATCCATATATTTTTCTTTGGTCATATGTGCATGGAGACTATATCAGAATAATTTGTTGTTTTGTTCAATCAAAATGCTTTAAACTAAATTGCTTTTTTTTCTCCACTGATGTGGCTCTTCTGACAGGTGCCATTATAATCCTTTTGTTCACTGCCTAAGTGATGAATTTGGCTTATATCATTGTCTACGGTGCCTCAGACATCATGGAACTGATATAAATTTGGCCGGAAAATTTCGTTGTTACACAAATTCTGAAAGACAGGTAATTATATGTTACAGACTGCATTTTGTAATGGATCTAGCGGCTCCTGACAGCTTAACCTTTATAGCATGAAAAGAAGAACACACACACACACACACACACACACGCATATATATATATATATATATATATATATATATATATATATATATATATATATATATATATATATATTATTCGATCTAAAGTTTAATGATATTTCCAAGAAAAAATGATCAAAAAAGGACTCCATTTTCAGTCTCGGAAGTATTTCTACCACGTAGAGGAGGATTTAGGTCGTCAATCATGTAACGTAATGCATACGTACATGCATTAGTCCAGTTCACAGTAAGGTCGTATGAGTTATTTCCCTTATTACTGTTGTACTCTCCTTTTGAAAACATAGAATGGTGCAACATGTACTAGAGCAGAGTGATTAAACGTGTTTGAGTACAGCCCTGTCTTATGTATTGAATTTGTCATTGAAAGACGTTACAAATCAGAAAGGGTCCATATTAAAGAAAACGCAAGATATGTCGTGAAAGAATACTGTTAAGTTTTCTCGATAAATATCTCGTCCTAATAGGAATTCATATACGTATAGAGAATATGGCAGATTAGATGCACATTAGTAATGAACTAGTAACATCAGCAGAGGGCTACACAACTATGCATTATTTGAAAGCAAAATTTAAGATCCTTATATGTGTTGTCGCTTCAGACGAGTTAGCATGGTCCAAAACAATGTCTGAGTATAAGATCAACTGCGCAACGAATCAGAAGTGCACCTGGCAATATTGTTGACATGTGATCATATCATTCAAACTTTTGGCTCGTTTGGATGGCGGGCGAGGATTCCAACACGTGATATATGCATTTGTTATCCACATCCCGGAAGTTTTGTCTCGCTGGGAAAAGCCAAATATAATTAAAAAGATATTTTTCCTCCAAAATGTATCACAGTTGATTTATGAAATAAAGTTTTTTGGGTCAAGACCTTATATATCCTAAAGTACAGCAAAAAAGAAAACCCTAAATTAAATAGATAAAGTAATTTAGCTTTCTCAGTAAAAATATACAGAAAGTGGAAAATTGATATAATTTACCAAGAATATATACTAGTACTCTGGCAGAATAACTGGAAGCAATAGAAAAAATATTAGACGACTATTGCAACATTTCATATTCAATTACTTTTTTATTTGACCATACATATGTCGGTAATGAATTGCTTTTTATGCACTAAAGATGAGCAGTAAGGAGCAATTCAATATCTCGAGAAACATCTTCAGTTTCAATGTTTTGAGTTGTAAGTATTATGAATGCCCAGGAATATACATTTACCTTCTGATTTATTTGTATTGTTGCTATAAACAATTATGTTCTTGAATTAAATGTGTATCCAGGTAAGCATTAATTTGTTTCTTTTATAGATATTTCTTTAAAAGCTCATAATGTTTGAATCATAGAATATATTGATATCTTTCTTCTTTATCCGAGTTTTAATAATGCAACCAAAAATTAAAAGAAATGCCATTTATAAAAAAAAAGAAAGGACAAAACAAAACAAATGCTGTTTGTTAGCACTTTCGCATGATAGGTCTCAGCTTAAAGTTACAGATTACTATATCAATATGCAGCGAAAATACAATGCAGATAGTTTTCTTTTTGAAATAAAGTTTCTGATAAAAATTACATATGAATCACAATACCACACAAAATCTTGACTATTTTTTAAAAACATCCAAACTATGTTTATTTAATGATTCCTGATTAAGTAATATACATATAAAGACGTGCATTCATCTGGTAAGTTCTCCAAAACTCGTATTACTCTACTTGCATTGCTCTGTCAGTTGTTTGTCTTTTATTTTACTCTCAAATGCTGTTATTGGTTGATAAATTTCCCTGAATACAGAGCTTTAGTGATGAAAACGAGAAATGATGTTTTTCTTTATTTTTCCTTTTACAAACATATAGCATCATTGTTCTTGAAGATAATCATATTATTCCAAGGTTAAAAACGTATCTTAACGAAGAATGTCGAAATGGAATTCCAACTTTTCTATTTACTTTTATGCTTGAGGAGTTTACATTCTGTTTAATTTTTTTGATTTTAAGTTACACAAAATGAAAGCTTCCCACACAGTGATTTAAAATTTGAAATAATATTTAGGGGAAAACTAGATGTACATTAATTGCAATAAAATGTCCAATAACAGACAACCCAAACTTTTTCCTAAATCTTTTATAAAAGTTAATGACCTTGAAAATGATTTAAATAATACTTGGAGGATTGAAATTTAGTATTAAATCCAGATTTGAATTTATATAATTATGTTAGTATTAATAATACAAAAGCAGGAGAAGTTGTTGTACAACTATTAGGCGAAATAGATTTAGAAAATGTTGGTAGAAACGGCCAAGAAAATGAAAGGCGTTACACTTGGAGGGGAATAAATAACAAAGCAAGATCGTTTAGATTAATTGATGGTATCTGAAACTGTGATACATATGTTATGGACATAGGACTGATCATTGTGAGATTGTATTAAATTTTAGATTACATGAAAGTAAACGAGGTAGAGAATATTGAAATTTCAAAAGCTTTCTCTTATAAGAAAAGTACATTAGTCAGCTAGTAAAAGAAGAGTATTAAAGATGCAATACTTATTTAAACAGATGAAGAAGAACTAAAACGAGATTTTTTTTATTAGATTGTTATAGTTGTTTGTTAGTATTTAACATTCCACTCAAAATTCTCTAAGTCCAAGCTATTGCACACATGTTTTTACAGCATAGTGTTCATGCATTCAAACCATAGTGGCCACTGATGTTACCGTGAGTTACCTTAACTTTACAATTACATGTTTAAGGGGTCAATTCATAAATTAGCTGATTTGGGAATTTTTTTTAGAAACAATCAAACACAAAAAAATTCTTGTGGCAATTTATCAAATATGCTTACCTATTAGCAATTAGAATAATGCAACCTAGGCATTGCTAACAAAAAAAAAAAAAAAAAAAAAAAAAAAAAAATGATTATGCCTAGTTTTGTTGTGTTCGTTTGAAGTCATGTGGCCAAAATACATGGTGCAATGATCAATGTGTGGAAATAAACCTTACAGTATCAGGTGTTAGATAAGCTTTTATTATTAATACCAACTGAAAGCATACAGACATATAGAAAAAATATGGCTAGGCATACAATATCCTTCACAACCTAATTTGTAAATTCTTCTCTTGTTTTTTTTAAAATTCAAATCTATAAGTCAGTTTGGTTCACAAATCCTTCGAGAATGCCATAGTGTAGAAGATATTACTAAACAGTTGGCGGAAAACTATAGCCTTTTGAATGATGTTACCATAAAGAAATGCAAATATTTGTATTTAATAGAAATTTAGATTTTTTTTTGATGAATCAAGTCTATAACATTTACTTTTCGAAATGTTCTTAAACATTTATTTCATAATTTGTGATGAAGAAATAAATTTAGAAACATCTTATCAGAAATGTGAAATCAGTTTTTCTCAATCATTGCTAAGGGGTCATGTGATTATTTTGTGATGTCAATATTAGTATCATCTGAAGACAAAATACTAAAGAAAATATGCGTTATCAGATCAGGCTGATTTTTATATACGAGACAAACTACCTGTTGCGTATAGGGTATTGAAATATGTGCTTTGATGAAATTTTGATTATTTCCATGCAATTATAATAATGTGTGCAGATGGAGTACATACGGTAGGATTGTTAAGATGGCTGCTGCCATGAGAGTGATGTTGAATATCAAATGGACACTATTTTTAATCTCGGAATAAGATGACGAAATTGGTGATTATTTGAACGGTTTGCTACTGTTATACAAGAACTGATTACTTGTTATTTTTAATAATATTACGGTTAATAAGTAAAGGACATTATTGCACCTTTACAGTGACCCATACGTATATTAAGATATATTAAAATATTAAATTTAGCAAGTATAAGTAATGTTTATATTGTATACGAGAGCCATCAGCTCGTAACAGCTTTGTATTTGCTAGCCTTTCTATTTTTCTTCATGAAAAAATATGTCATTGTTTAAGACTATGTGCTAATAAAATAAATAGGCTATTAAAAATATTACTTGTGAAACGTTTACAAGAAATCTAAGAGAAAGGATGTATTTAGCAATAGAATCAAAGAAATCTCTTTTAATCGGTTTTATAACAACTTTGCTAAGTCATTTTTTATGGAGTTTACATTGAATTGTAATGAGTAATTGTCTAAGACATTTTTTAATTGTTTGTAATAAGACTGCAAATATTTTAAAGAGCAAAGGAAAAGGGTTTCAACCGGATCGAATATCGCGTTGTAGTTATATATCTATGTCATCCTACCTTCATTTAGACAGAATCCAGAAGATCCAACGGCGGTGTTATGGAATACCTGACTCTGGGCCATGGCTTCGTGTGATACCATATGAAAATTCCGTGCTGTGTCGCATAATATTTTGTGTAATTCTGCTGTTCTTGCCTCAACTCCCAAGTTATTTTGAATTAATATCCCATGTTTTTGTGTCTTATTTTTGAGACAAATATGTACCTTATGAAAATGCATGCCCAATTCATGGACCTTTCATAGGATATCTCACTTAGGCTTCTGGTGTCTCGTTTATGCTGATTTCAGAAACAAATCTCTAATAAGTGTATGAAATGAACAAGTCGGTTACCATATGTTCTTACGTATTGTACGCAATCACATTAATGTTTTTTCGTCAACATGCGTGTCCCTTTTTGAAGCTAACTTACAAGTTTATCATGTCATATACTTTAAAAGAAATAATTTTGCATAGTAATCACATTTGATATTTCATCTTTGACATTATACAAACTGACCTACGAATCAAATGCATTTATATGTCCCTCAAATAGAATAAATTAGACCTTTTTTCAAGTGCGTTAGTTCAAATCTGATGCTGACAGGTACTGGGTCAAATTTGACAGTAAAAACGAAAACAGTGCTATGATCATTTTAATTTCGTTTCCAGAAAGAGTGTTCTTTTTCAACGCACACAAGAATCGTCTAGTTTAGCCTCGTTAATTTTTCCCCACGTTCATGTCTCATTCTGATAAACACATGTACATTTTCATCGCTGGACGAATTGATTTAATCCTAATGATAGTGATTTACTCACTGACATGGAATAACATCACGGAATGACCTCCAAAATGTCATTTGCACAAACATTTGATGAGATATTTGCCAACTGCCGTTGATGATGTCTTTTTTTTGGGTTCAGCTTCACGACACACATAACATTAACATAATTAAAACTATGGAACATTGTCCGTAACGGTATAAACCAGAATCATATCTCGTACTTTCAGCCGCACTTTATTGCATCGCATACCTTTCTACGATTTACTTTTAGTGGCATGTTACTGCCATGTTCAAACATTGATTGAATGATCAATGTACAAAAAAGAATAATTCAATCGCGCTCGACGGTAAATCTGACAACCAAATCATACCAAGATTGGACGCCATATTTGGTATTGTGTTGTTCAGTTGCATTTTTATGGACTCTTGTGTATGGCAGTCCCGAAAAATAGGGACTTGACAGTGTGTAATAGTCAAAAACCTTATCAAGATAACTTTCTGATCGCATAAATGCATTTAAAATAAAAACAAATTATGCTTAGAACTTAAACTGTGCTTGTAACTGTTCTGTAAACAAAACGAAAACGTATTTGAGTGAGAAAATAAACACGAACATGTTTTTATTAGGGTCAACTTAATGTGTGTTTTTTTTCTCAAAATGTTAAACATTTCCACCGGTAAGGACATTGGTGTTATTTTTTAAATAGGAAATGACGAATTGAAAAATATTTGTGATTATTCAAAGCATTGGAAAGAAATAATTAAAAGCAGAGTATCACTTTATAAATGTAAGAATTGTAATATTCACAATTATTATAAAGTGCTTGCATATTCTG
The DNA here is from genome assembly GCA_029931535.1 of Margaritifera margaritifera. Lineage (NCBI taxonomy): Eukaryota > Metazoa > Mollusca > Bivalvia > Unionida > Margaritiferidae > Margaritifera > Margaritifera margaritifera. Next base: position 3,775,581 of record JAQPZY010001584.1, on the reverse strand, counting down.
TATTGACTCATTCCAGGTCTGTTTTGTTCGCTGCTGCTACCAATTGTGCCACTCATGTGGTACCTATCTTCCAACCTGAGGACCTTTAGCATCAGTTGGGTATACACAGACATCAAAAAGAGTACTGATGACAAAAATTATCTTTGTCCATTGTTTATGGGTAGACTAGGAAATACTATGTTTCAGTACGCAGCCGCCTACGGAATAGCTTCCGAAAAGAACACGAGGGTGCTTTTAGGAAAAGATGCTTTGATAGCTAGTATTTTCAATATCGATGGAGATATCCTCGAAAATGCTGCACATGTATGTTCTACTTTTCCTTTGTATCACGCACCCGTTTGGGGCATCTATGACCAGTCGTTTTCGGCTGGAATTTTCAGAAACAACGGCGTTCGTATAAAGGGGTATTTTCAATCATATAAATACTTCAGTCATGCAAAGAATGCAATAAAGAAACAATTCATGCATTTCCACAATGAAACAAGTACAACAGCAATTGATATACTCCATAAAATTAAAAAGTACTATTTAACAAAACTGAATGTGAATAACGTCACTTTAATAGGAGTTCATGTGCGTTTAGGGGATAGGCTTAGTACAGTTGAGTTGCAACTTGGATGTAAAGTTGCACCAAAGGAATATTTTATACAGGCCATGGATTACTTCAGTTCAAAGTATAAAAACTCTGTTTTTGTTGTATGTGGTGAGAACCAGACATGGGCAAGAGAAACTATGTCATCAAGATACAATGCTGTTGTTCTCAATCAGAGTTCTACACCAGACGTTGATCTTGCCATTCTTTCCATGTGTGATCACATGATCGTGTCAATAGGTAGTTTTGGATGGTGGGCTGCTTATTTGAATACGGGAGAAATCGTGTACTACAAAGATTGGATCAGACCTGGATCATATTTATATAAGAATTATAAACATGAGGATTACTTCCCGCCAGAGTGGATCCCAAAGTAGAAAAAGTTTAAATTTCTAAGAAACAAACAAGCAAAGAACCGAAATGTGCAGCTAATGCGTACATCAAGGATTTGTTCATCCTTATATTGCCATATTCTATTTCTTATATATATATATATATATATATATATATATATATATATATATATATATATATATATATATATATATATATATATATATAATAGCGGAGAGAAACTTTTTAATTTAATATTTTTAAACATTTTAGGTCTTTTGTACTACATGACCTTAGATCCTATAATTAGAACTCTTCCATGACACGTTTGAAATGTCAGGTGACCCTTAAGTTTAGGAATGCTGACCTGGAAATCATAGAGGGTTCAGACCACTAGTTTATTTCCACTAGAACTTAATGTTAATATGTTAACAAATAAAAATAATTTATGAATTAAATTGGTATTAAAACCACGCATGGTTCCATTCATTAGAGTTAGATATAAAAAAGCAGCTTTGAAAAACAGGTGTTTCGGAGCATTTTGGGTTTTATTTGAGCCTTCTGCTGCCAAGCAGGGGGACTCCCTGGTCTGCACCTAATAACATATACTCGCACGAAGAGCCAATATGCTATTTTGTCTTTCGGAAATTAAATACGGATATCAAAAAAGTAAATATGTTATAATACATAGATTAAAGTTTATGAAATTTATAATGGAAGAAACTTAAATCTATTTACTAGCCAATGGGTGCATCTCAGAATATTTAGTACTTTACTTTTTATTCCTCAACCAGTAGACGTGTTCTCTGGCGGTAACATAATTAGTAGTCTGATACATATAACATTTGAGGTTTGATTTGAGCTTAAAATTGTCATGCAATCGCAAAGGGCGTTGCCTTTACGATGTTATTTGAGATTGGTTAAGAGGAAAAATGCAACCGTAAAACGTACCTTCGTAGTGTTAGATCTCCAGGATGACGGGCATAAAAGAAACTATAGACAGTTTAATGTCGCTATTTATCTTTGAACACACCGGCATAAAGAGCAATAGCGTGACCGCTAAGTTACAAAGCTAGCATCATCACTGTGCTACCAATACCCTCAAAATTATTTTGTTGAATGAAACTGAGGAAAAAAAAATAGAAAAAAAATGTTTGAAAAAATTGAGAATAGGGTTAAAGAAATTTGACTCAGTTTATGAACATCCTGAACTGGCCAAGCCGAGAAAAGCTTAATACAAACTGAGAACCTGTACTATACAGATTGGTTTTATTCATCCGTTTGAATCACTATATGGAAATGTTCAACAAGTACTAGCCCATAATACAAAAACGCCAACATGCTAAATATGTAATTTTACATTTATATACATTTAATGTTCGGACTAGTTTGACAATGTTTATATTCTGGAACAAGCGCTATCTGATGTCATTCGTATTATTTATGTCCATGATGTTGCTCAGTGGAATCAACCGTTGAATAATTGATAGTTTTGCTCATGTGTTTCCTTTGCATAATGAAGGAATGTCCTCACTTACATCGAGTAGTTTGAAATGTAGTATAGTAGTTGCAAGGCATTGGATAAATAAAAGATGCATGTATTATTTTATGTGTAAAGCCTTCAAGGGAGTTTAGCACCGATGCGTTTTTAGTTACGTCAATATGATATATCTGGCAATCTATTGGAGTAGTTTCAAGTTGACTAATCTAACAGAAAACAAACAGCAATCATAAAATACCTTCATCATGTGAAAACTTACCGCATGTGTTCCGGAGTGATCTGTCTTAACGCCATTCTATTCTTGATATATATTTCTGCAGAAATATCTTCCACTACAACACTGTGTGCATGGCCACATAATGCTGAAATTGAAGTAGTAATGAGTTATTTGGACACCTTGCTGCAATAATAGAAACAAAGGCTAATGAAAGTTAATCTTGCGAAACAGAAATTGGAAACTATACTCTTTATGAATAAACAGAGTCGTTCTATATCTGGACTCAGATACGGCAATTTTATATCATTTGCATTCAGTTATACACTTATGTTATCTTCTTGTAGTTGTAACTCGTCGTTTCATGTAGGTATATTAAAATCAATTCCACCAGATTAGCAAATTTGCAAACATAAACATTTTTTTGCATAAAGTTATACAGTTTAACAAAGTTATCCGTTTTCTGCATAAAAATAGTTTTAAAATAGAGCGATTCACAGTATCTGAATCTGAAAACTTGTTAACGTTAGTATCATGCAACAAGGAATATTAGCGGACTACAAACTATGCTTCTCTGCAACCTTTCCACGTTGACAGTGGATGTGAATAATTTCTTACAAGATGCGGAAAAGTAAACTTGTCAATATGTATAAAATAATAAGTAACTCTACACCTGAAATTTGGAAAGCACCTTTCAATAATGTATATTCCTATGAGGTCGTCAGAAATGCACGTAAGTCTCATTCACAGTTATAGCGACCTTCAAGCTGATATATCTCAAGTTCAAGTTTCACCATCATTATTTTGTTTATGTGGTGGCATTGAAACAGTCCAGCACTTCTTTCAATCATAACTGTCGAAATTATTTAGGTCATAGGCGAAATCTTCAAAATCATATATGTTTTGTTTCAGTTATTGCTCGTAAGCATCTTTTTGCTACCCACACAGCATTGTTTCATGTTCTGATGTAGTTTCTCAAATGTAGGCTGTATTTATTTCTTAAGTGTTCGATGTGCTCACGTGTTACTTAACCTTGAGAGGATGATGTAAGTTGTATATTATTTGCATATTTTTGGCAATCATATGTTTCAATTAAACTAAATTAATTTCATCTCAGTGACTTAAATAAAGCGACATAACACATCATTAAATGAATACCTAAGTTAAAACTAACCCTGATCTTGAAATTCGTTTGACTTTCATTACAATAATTAACCATGATAATGGAATTTATTTGACTTTTATTACAGGAATTAGCAAGAAACAGATGGAGGCAACCCACGAGTTTCATCTTATTGAACACTGATAGTTGTGTGATTGAACATGTGAACAAATGTCAATACCAATACGAAAAAAATAAATTTCATAACATAAACTTTTAAGTTAAACATGCACATACACGCCAATGTAGTCATAGATAAAATAATCAAGAGAACCATACATTTCTAGTGAAATCTATTTATGGACATTATGGTATGTTTATTACTTCTTTACTCCATGTGTACTGTTTAATAGTCAATTGTTATACAGGTCGACTATATTATTGTAGTTGATCTTGATTGTTAAATGAGGGTACTGTTCGATTTGGTAAATGCGTACTTAAGGTCAAAATATATTCAGATGATCTAAAGAAAATAAATGCATTTTGTTCACTGCTTTTGTATATGTTGGTTATTTCGTTCAAAATTGTCTTTTGATGGAGGGTAATATATAATGACTACACTAAAAGAAATTAGCTAGCACATGATTTTACTGCTATATTGTTACATATTTATAACTGAACAATGAAACAATGCAAAGCATTGGTCATTATACAAATCGACGTACAATAACAGTAGGTGTCCATACTACATCCTAAGATACTCTGGGACTATAAACGTTTTGACTTGGACCATCGTGAATCATTGGGTTGACATGTTCTTTTTTTTTTTTGTTCTCCATTATATTTTTTCAACTTATTTAAACAATTTACCCTTAGTACTCTGGGATATGTAGCCAACAATAAAATCATATGAATATCAAATATTAGGGTGCTAATAACTGTCATATGATATGTAGCCAACAATACAATCATATGAATATCAAATATTAGGGTGCTAATAACTGTCATATGAATATCAAATATTAGGGTGCTAATAACTGTCATATGATTTAGTATTTCATTTGTGTTTAAATGTAAACATTGTGCCGTCAAATCGTGCACGGACTGTAGATTGGTATTGAAAGACATAATAAAATAAATCACGATACATACTCCAAATGAACTCACGTATTCTCATACAGACCAAGAAATGGCTTTGTAAATCATACAGTTTTGTCAGTGTTCAATAATTTATCTCGGATATGCGCGTTAACCTTTCCGCAGTGTTGTGTATGCAAACAGAAAGAACACATAACAGAAGGAATCAAAGATATAGAACTGATAGATAGATAGATAGATAGATAGATAGATAGATAGATAGATAGATAGATAGAACTAATTGATGAATATAACTAATGGATGGATAGATAGTAGGGAGTTTGTAATCGGTGTCAGTCACCACAATCAACTGTAAATGATTATTTATTTTTAAAATTATCACAAGTGCTTGGTATTCAGATGTTGCGTGAATACAAGCAACTGTAACTCGTTCAATTCCACTGAAATAACTGCTTTTCTGATTGATAATATTTTGATAAAAATATATCTTCAACGTAAACTGTTGTTTTACTTTTTTATTATAGACGAAAGAAAATTCATATGAGTTAAACGATTTAATAAAAATTAAATTTCATTTCATTTATTGTGAGCATTTCTATGCGTATTGCTAAGAATTTCAAGTTATAACCATATAGGTATTACATGTAGAATAAATAATACATACATTGATATCTTTTTGATTATTAAATGCATTATGTAAAGTGATTCAAAATATTCGAAACAGTAAGTTCTTATATTCTAAAATGAGTATGTAATTCACGAAATTCGTCTATCCAGGAGTGAGTAAATACAATATTGATTGCAATAGGAAAAGTAATTGTATTTACAATCCACACTTATTTGCCCCTGGGTCTGAGATATATATATATATATATATATATATATATATATATATATATATATATATATATATATATATATATAGAGAGAGAGAGAGAGAGAGAGAGAGAGAGAGAGAGAGAGAGAGTTTTGCCTGTGAAATGATTGAGAGCGTTTAGATAGATAAATGTCAAAACGACAGAAATATAGGTGAATAGATAAAGAGAAACAGAGAGATCAGTTATAATGTACAATGCATATTTTGTATCACCTCATTGAAGGTGTCATTGTTCCCTGTTTCTGTTAATGCTTGTGCTCCACTTGCAGACTTTCTAGCTGGATTCACATAAGACATTAAGAGTAGAGAAGGAGAATATTACTTCGTCCATCGTTTTCAAGTAGACTTGGGAACAGCATGTTTAGTACACTGCTGTCTATAGAATGGCTTCGGAAAATAACACCAGAATGCTTTGAGCAAAATATACTAGGTGTTTAATACTGATTCCGACACTCTCAAAAATGCAGCTAAATTACCAGTTATACTACTGTTTTTTCTTATTATTTTCCTTTTTCTTCATACCCACCTATTATGCATTCATCACTAATTAATATATTTTTGTTTGATATTACACATTTTTTGAATATAGTACCTGAAATCTATTCATCGCTAGAACTTGCTTAAATATGTTCTCTCATATACATTTTTGTCCATTTATTTATATTGTAACATTTTAAGTCAACATAAATAGCCTCATAATCGCTTCGCTGTATATACAATTTTAATTTGCATACATTGTATGAGCTTATACTTTTCTTTTTTGTTTATCTGCTTGTGTATTCCTTGTTAAACATTTGATAATTTGTGTCCCGTTCCATATAATATAATACGATGTGTTCTTCCTAGATCCCACCATAAAAACACAAACTATTAATAGTGATATTGCCTGTCTCAATGTGCTGTTCTCACTGATGAAATAAATATTTATTTGTTTCAGTAAACTGTTGTTTTCATTTCATACCCATGTGAAGGAAACACGTTTGGTAACCCTTCTAGAGTAATCATTATTGTATCTTTTGCTGAACTGAATAATCGCCATGATCATTATTTCTGTCCTTTCGTCATAGTATCAAAATCCTTTTAAACTCATTTTTGCTGCATTAAATATAACATTTGTTAATGTTGTATTGGCAGCTGCATTAATAATGATCTCTCTTGTAATTTAGTCATAGCTGAAACGATGTATATTTTCTATACTTCGCGTTAGCCATTATATTAGAAGTAATTATATCATCCTGAAGGCAAATATTCTCCAGTTCATAATAACTGGTTAGTACCATCTATCATGTCATATGCCTTTTTTATTGTAATAGTTAATCTAAAATGATTTGGAAGAACACAAGAATAAAATGGCAATGATATGTTAGTATGGGGAAATTTAATGATATTCTAAAATTCTTGCAATATACTGAACAGATTCAGAAACAATGCTATATTCATTAGCCACTCTTGATATTATCTTTGTAAGTTTCGCATTCATACTACCATGTTTTATTCTATCTGTTTTCACTGATATTGGTAACCACGAATCTTTAAATATCATGACAATATCTTAATCAATTATCGTACAGTGATCTGATACAGATAATGAATTATATCTAAAAACTATTAAGCATATCAAACAACACGGTAGAATTAGGTCAGATTTCGGCTCCTAGTCAGATTCGTTTAAAAATTATATTGGTTAAAGGTGCCTTTTTCTCTTCCTTAAATATGTGATCAAATAAAGAAAAACAGTTATTAAAAAGCCAATGGCTTTCTACTCCATTGCGGCACCTTTTTTTGTGGATTATTGATATCGTGGTTAACAAGCCTCTATAAGTCATGTTTCAAAAAAAGATGCATTTTAAATTGTGGATTTCTACACGACATGCATATTAATCAATGATAAAATGTTATAAAACTTTAGTTTTGTCTTGCAGCATTTTTTTAATTATGGTGTTATTTTTCCATAAAAGTTACAGTTGATTAACTCTGACGCCTATTTTCGTTTTAATTTTAAAGGTTTCGCTCATGTGTATGTTTAGCACTGACTTGATCTCAGGAACTAACAACAAAATACGATAATGGGGAATTTCTGGACATATTGACTATAAACATGTAATAACCCTGACAAAACGGAAAAAAATCCGTTCAATATGACATATTTTACACGTTATGAATTTTAAAAAAAATCTTTCATGTAAAACTTTTAAAAATGAAAGATTATCTTGTAACAAGATTAGATAGTAGAAAATAATACCTGTACTAGAAAAAAATGCAAAGACACTGGTCAGCGTTGTCTCCAACGATAAATAATGTCTGACTAAATCAAAACAAAGGCATTTGTAGGTACCAATAAGTTTATAAACTTTTCACTCACAAACTAAAACGAAACATTATGGTGGAGAATATCTGTACTTATTGACTATGACGATGTTAAAGGTTTAGAATGTTACTTTTATTAAACATACTGTCTATAATGGTTTTGATAATTGTATGGTGAACGTACCTTTGTATTGTAATGTTTAAAATAACGGTGGTTTTTAGGAAAATGGAATCAGCATATAATTTAAAGTCAAAAACGGTAGTAGAAGTTCTGCAATGTGAAAGTATTTGAAAACAGAACAGGTGATACAAACATGGAAAATGTGATAACAATCTTAATTCAGTGCTGGTGCAATGATAAAACAAGGAAAGGTACTATAATATATATATCATTCAAATTATATTGCATACATGGGTTGTAAGGCTTGTGTTCGATTATTATTTTAGGACTTCTTTAGAAACTATGTAGTATAAACGACACCCATAATTAAAATTTTACCGTGCGGCATACGATATAAAACATAAAATAACTATTTAGGAAAGATCATATGAGAGAGTATCTATTAGAAACGAGGATGTAAATGCAAACCCAGGGAGTCGCTTAATTATGTCAATTATTATATCAAGATCTGGCAAAATTAAGAACGGACTGGGCTATATATGAAATACAATAAATAGTAATAATGTTCATACAAAAATAATTATGAGAAACTATTATGGAAAGACAGTACATTCAGGAGCAAAAAAAAGTACAGTCAATTAAATATTTATGTACAATTCACTCTAAAGGTGGAACAATTTAAAACATAAATTAAGATATACGGCCTAAATGGCTTTCATGAGTGTGTGGTAAAGTTAACGTTTTACACTAGTGTTCTACGTAAAGGTCATTATAAGAATTATATTCATATATAATGCATTTTTTTAAAATAAAGGAGGAGAAATTTAAAAACATAAATTGCGAGTTCAAATGTCATTTTAGTCAAATGTCATTTTAGTGCACCAATATGCACAAGATGAATTATATGCCGTATTTACGCAGGAAAAGACATTTTCTTTTCATTATATACCAGATTTATTTCTGAATCAAAGCGCTGAAAATTAAATTCACTCTTCAACACACCACTCCAGTTGCTTTTCGTAACTTCACCTCAATTTTAATCACATTTATTCCTGATCATAAAAAGTAGTAAGTTGAGAGAACTGTAGGTTGGGGTTATCCTAATATGTTGCAAAAAATAGCATTTTCTACAAACTGTAAACTATTTTACCCTGTCTGACTGCAAAAGCAAGTTCAATTTAGCGATGCAACACACATGATTTTTTACAGTGACGGGAAGGTTGTTAAAGAGACATAATGTCGCAAAAAAGCAAGCGGTCGCGAGTCAAATATATTTTGCAAAAAAGTGTCCATCCATGAAAGGAAATGCAGTTTCCATTTATTGCTCAAGTTCACAAAATGCTCATTTTTCTTGATGCAAATTTAACTTCTACAAGCACACACAATCAAGCGTCGCATAGCAAAATGGGAAGTATAGTATTTCTGCATGTGAAAATATAAGGATATATTTTCACATGAATAAATATAGGAATTGAAACAATACGAAAATATTTCACCTATTATTCTCTATATATCTCTCTCTATCTATCTCTCTCCCTGCCTCTGTATATATATATATATATATATATATATATATATATATATATATATATATATATATATGTATGTATGTATGTATGTATATATATATATATATATATATAATTATTTTTATTATTATTACTAACACTTGTCCATTAGCCCGCTACACCATTCTAATGACATATCTCCTCTTGTACCTCCACGCATAACTTTACCGGGATATAATTTCTATTGTACATTTTATAGATGCTTTGATTTTCCTCCACTCATGGTTTCCGTCCTTTGTCTCCAGCCTGGAATCAGGTCAAAACACCTTGGTTCTCTGTGCGATAGGTACTATAATCCGTCTTTGATTTTTGTCATACAAATTTGTTGGGCTCACAGAAGCAAAATATAGACATGTTGTTTACCCGTTTTAATACTGTTTTTGATTTTGTGTTTCTTTCTTTCTTCTAGATTTTATCTTTTGTTTGTAGATTTCTTCCTGTCATTGGAACATGTAGGATTCAATGATTTATCTTCGCTTTTTTGTTTAGTGTTTGCTGTGTAGCTGTGAGTTGTTAAGCTGTTTCTTCTCTTGACGAAGAGCTTGTTTAGCTCGAAACGTTGGGAAACTGTTATAATGATATATATATATATATATATATATATATATATATATATATATATATATATATATATATATATATGCATCTATGTATTTGTGTGTTAAACGTAAACGTAGAACGTGCTTTTAAATTGGAAAGTTGTTTTTTTCACTCCTTTTTTTATACCTTTTACTCATTTGCTCAAGTCTGAAACCAGTGTCATAACTTTTTATGATTTTTTTAGGAAGCGTTCAATCCTCACATTTTGCTTCATCAACATCTTTAGTTGTTTTGTTCCCATTTTGTTAACTTTTTACCATATGTTTTATGAGGTGAATAAATCTGGTCTTTACTGGAATTGTCTGGAATTTATCAACACCATAAGTACAACTGCACACCAAGAATTTGAATCTAGTTTTAACATTTAAAACCGAAAAACCTCATACAATATTAACATATTATTTTAAAATGAAAACACTAAATATTGTAACGAAAGAAAAAAAAGTTTTGTAATATCCTAACCTTGTAAGTCTCCATTATGCAACCAAACCAATACAAATCAATAATTTTAGAGTGAAATAAATGCAGTAAAATAGTTTTAAAAATTTGTTGAAAGACAAAAAATGCCTTGGAAGAAAGTTGTTAGCAAAACTTGGATAAGAGGAAAGTTTGGTAGACCAAGGTTCACATAATCACATCGCAAAGTTCACAGAGAGTGTAGACTACACGATTTCGTAGCACAACTCTTAGAAAATAGAAGAAAACGTCGTCCAGAACTACCGAAGAGAGACTTAAAATATATACACGAAAAGTAGACTATACAGAACACGAGTCAGTGTGGAAACTTGAATACTAGATTACAGTTTAGTAGACAACGCCTTAAAATCACAGGTACATGCGTTTAGTTCAACTTAATGAAAGGAAATCAACTAGATGTTATGAAATGAAGTAGTAAGAACTAGAAACAAAACAAGTTTCAAATAGAAATGAATATATTGATCAGAATCTACTTTGTACTAACATATATTGCTTGCTGTGACAACATTTTCTTCTAGCTTCTAGTCATTAAAATATTCATCATATCATGTTCCTCGCATTTTTTTTTAGTTTAAAACGTTTCTCAACCTTAAATACGTCATTTTGTTTATCGTACAAGATAAATCCTCCTCGTTAAGAGTTCAATCAATATACTCTCCCTTTAAGTCTTTCAATTTACATACAACAGTATCTCGTGAAAGTACTGGCTGATTGTGAAAATCTCTTACATGAAATTAGGAAGAAAGCCTTTAGCATAAAAAGACTTAGATTTTGAGATTTAAATTTCTCTCATATTTTATATGTGTATGTTCCATCTTCATCCAAATAAGTTAATCCATACTATTGACCTGTTAGTTATTTACTTTAAATGGCGACATGTCTGATATATCTTATTATACCCATCAATAAGGTTCGGTAAATTGTCTACCCATTTTCTGGCTTCATTTTCAGTAAAATACATCCACATTCTTGTCTTGTCTTGAAAATTCGATTAGGTCTGTCAACTACAGATGCTCGTTTGTCTGAATAAGTGGATCAGTATTAAATATTTCTTTCAACAATAATTTCTTTACCTTAAGGTATTACAATTCCTATTTTTTCATCGAACTATGTTTGTTTTGGGGGTGGTGTGAAAAAATATTTCGTGCATGTCGTGTCCATTTTTTGTTTTTCCTTTTGAAGCCAATGAGTATTTTGAAAAGACATACATAGTTGTAAAATATATTTATAACCATTATTATATGTTTAATATGCTTGCATATCAATAGTTGCTTAATACTGGCATCTACGTTACTAACTCAAACTTGGTTTGGCCTGCTTGTGTACTGTGGAAGTGCCCTGTTTTATGAACCAATGTTTAAGTTCACAGTAGTTTGTCCTCTTTGATTTCCTCTTCTTATCCCGATTAATTTGCCTCACAATTAATATTTATGAAAGTAACTGGACTATTAGGATCTTAGTATCGATGTTTCAAATACCGTTCTTGTTTAGTACATGACATTTAATGAAAGAATTAATTATAGAAGTTTATGACTCTTTTACTATCCTTTTCAGTCGTTGTTTCAAATGTCAGGATTCTTACTATGGTGACATTAGCCAGACGAAGTGTCTAAGTCTATTGTTTACAAAGCATGTTTGCAAAATGCCCACATTAATACCTAAAGACTCTCCCTCTGTGGGTAGTACATAGGAAATAAGTTACCTACCATCCACAGGTGAAAGTTGCATATCATTTCAAGATCTTTTTCTTCCTCACTGAAAGCACAATTAGAACTCTGCTGATGCATACACGATGTTAATGCATATACGAGCATGTAAACACACACTCACACAGAGGCATATACGATATTCTATTTCTTGCTCTATTAGTTGGGCTGATCTACTTTATGCGACTAGCTTTAGGCACTAAGGTGGTACTCAGTTATACATTAAATAATGAATATGTCAGGGAAAATGTGTTGCATGTGTAAGAAAATGTAGCCTTTAGAAGCACTAGAAAAGAGAATTGATACATGTATTTGTCGTTTGCAGCTATCAGACTTAAGAGCTATTAATATAAAAAGTCTGATCAAATATTCAGCAAAATACGTTGTCAGTATTATGTAGTGAAAAGAGAATATGACTATTATACTAACTCAGATAAGCATAAAACATTAACTGAAGCACATAAGTTTAAAGAACAAAACAACTATCCCATTGTTATTCAGATAAATGGGTGTAAATATAGCCCTAAAGTTCCCATCGTAATGGATTTATGTCTTTGTTATTGAATGGTGACCACGACTTCTTACAATCTATGTTAAACATTCTTCATGTTTAAGCGATCTTATATTTTTAAACGTGTGCTTAAGTTTGTTTACATTGAATAAGCATTACCTTTGGCCATTGCATGTTATATTTTGTTTCATTTTACTGGCTTATTGATCCCTTTGCATACTTTTCTTATTGAATGATAATGATTTAAGAATAACATACTCATCACATTATTTTATTTAAATACTATTTTGTTCACATTTGAATAACCTGGTATTTTCTTGTTTACTTGTGTTATTTTGTAGGTATTATCCTTGGAATAATAACTCGTATGGAGGTAATCTATCATTTGAGTCATATTCTTATAAAAATCTTCTGATTCAAAGTAAAATATTAGTGAATTTGTGTCAGTTGACAGGAATTTAAATGATTTATATCGTTTTTGCAAATATTTATCAAAGAAGTCATACATTGATAAACTTGATACCTCCGAGATGGTAAACCCACCCATATGTTCGGCATCTCATCAATTATTGTTCTACCCTTGAAGTTTGGTTGAAATTGATACTTATTTAAGCGATCTTTGTCATTAGTTATGTGGATAATTCTGAGTTTAGTATGATTTTTCCTATGTTTATAAGAAGCACAATTAACCATTAGTTTGAACAAATCCTTATCGAAATCGTTGGTTGCTTGTCTTAGTCTCGTATTCAGATCAAGATATTGCCTTAACTACCTTTATTTTTGAAAAAAGTATAGCAGTACCTTTGTCGTATAGTGTACATAATAGCTCTGGTGTGTTGGATAATGACCCGTAACGCTTGAAATTAGATCTAGCTGATATGGTATAAGGCCTTTAGGTATTGCACATTCTGTATCTAGTGGTGAATTTTGCAAAAATTGCGTAGTTCTTTTGGTATTTCTAAGCCAAACTTTAAAAATGCACCAACTGCATCCAACCAGTATGGTAGCTTTTGTTAATAGCTTATATTTCTTCTTTATTTGCCCAGAAAAGTCATTAGCTGGAAGTGGTTGCGACCTCGACAACTATACACATTTTTAGTATGAAAGCATGATATATGATTTAGGTTTGTTATTATCAAAAATTCCATCATTCGTTATAATATCATTCTTCTCGATTTAGTATTCATTGCTGGGCTTTGTATATCTGTTTGAAATCATAAATATTCAACCTCTGTGTATTACTTTTAATCAGTAAATACAGATCCATATCAGGTAAACTGTTTAACTTAACCTGAATTCGCTTTAGTAAGGCATGGAGCTGGGTAATAGTGTAAAAGATCAATATTGTAGTTCAGAAGACATCTACGTCAAAATTCTTGAAATATATCTGCCACTATTAGAGCATCTTTTACAAGATACAGTCGTATAGTTCTCTGAGGATCTTGAACTTACAGTAGTTCCAAACTTTACGAACATAGGTGTTGTCTTCTTGATTCATATTCTCATCTTTTAGCGAACTATAAATGGAGGTATTTCAGTTTCATTAAATTGTTCGAAAGTGTGTGCTTTTGTTGTTAATCAAATAAATACTTGGAGGCTTCTGCAACTGTTGTCTCAATTGAAAGCCCTGCGAATATAACATATTTGACAGACTTTTAAATGTCACTGATATTTTCTGTTGCTGAGCAATAGAACCTTTCTGGGTTGCTTTCTCCGCTCTTTTTGCACAGTATATAAAACCCTTAAACTCATTCTGGAAGAATCGAGTGTGAGATTTGTTAAAGTTCTATTGGCTAATATGTCAATAATCTGTCCCTTCGTAATCATAGAAAAAGCAATGCCATTTCTATATTTGTCATTAACAGCTTATGCAGCTGATTGCTATGTAATCGTACCATACTGGAGACAAACGTTTTCCAGATTGTAGTCTTGATTGCCACCTTTAATCCAGTCGGAGGCTTCTGCAAGTGTTGTCCTGTGGAAGTGCGCAAGGGTAGAGTGGACAATGATCGACTAGTATCTGTATGTCCAGAGGTATTGTAAGTTTTTTTCCATACACCGCAAACTGTATAGCTTCAGTACAAGTATTTGTGCCTTATCTTAACTTTCTTAATTTATCATTCATAATAACCTTGTTCAGTTGAATATGTCGTAACTGAATCAGGTAACTAAAAATCTCTGTATATCACGTAGATGTCGTAGCCATTCAGTTTAAAAAATGCACCGCTTGCATAGGATATGGTAATATCTTTTGCAAACATTCTATCAAAATTGCTTACCACTGCATTATTAGGATCTAATTTTACCTTCATATCAAACGATACAAAACCTGCTTGGTGCAATCCATATAATTGGACGTGACTTTGGAATTGCTATTTGAAAGTTTGCTCAGGTTTAGTGTTGCCATGTATTTGATACAATGATGTGCTGGACTGAGGTATTTAACTTCTTGTGGTATCTCTTTCTGGGGAGTTATGTACTTACTGTACGTTAACATCTTTATTATTTCTGACCTACACAAACTTCTGGAACTTTTGTAGCCCCAAGGGAGGCCATGCACATGGGAGGTCGTGCGAAGCACGATTGTACCTACGGTGCACGTTGCATCCGGCACCATCTTCCTCGCACCCCCCCCAACTTATAAGTAATAAATAAATTAATACCCATCACAAATGCAGTGCATATGTATTCGTATTTTACTATTTTCTTTATCATTAGTAAATTTGTTGAAGTTTAGGTTGTCTAGCTTTTTCAAGTTTTACCCTAATTTCCTGTTGAATAGAGCAATCGGGAGAAGTTGATGCATCGGGTGGGTAGATGCATATGGAGGAAACGCATCATCGAGGTTGTTTAAAGTCACCACACCATGTTATCTCAATCTTTCATTCAAGTAATCCAGTATCTTTGCTCTGTTTTCCTTGAACTCTGGAGTTTGCCTTTGTAATTCGTCCATGCTTCTATCATGTATAATTCTGCCTCCACTAGAACCAAACAACTTGAACAGATAGTTGCTTTTTGTAAATACTAGACCGCTAGGGGATCCGTAGTAGCTAAGTTGATAGAGCATTGGAGTTATATTCAAGGGTCGCGGGTTCGATACCCGCCCGGGCCAGCCTCGGTCGACTGTCTCTTTGTATCATTGGAAGGCACTTAACTTCCATTTCTTTGATATGATATAACCAATAATGTGTTGAAAGTGACGTTGCGAACCAATCAACCGACCAACTAAACTGCTAGCTATTGCTCCTCCAATAATTACTTCTACTGCAGCCATTTTACTATTTATACCCCCCAATCCCCCAACTTAATATGACATCTTACACGGTGAGAATTTTCAGCGAAAATATTGAAATAAAATAATTTCAAAAGTTTAAGGTAAATGGTCTTACAAAAGCTGCTGTAGCCACTGCAAGATGTATAACGATGTCAACTGTTGCACTTTATGTTGTTACCACCATGAGAGCTGCTGTAACCTATGGAGGATGAACAAGCGGAGTCATAGCTCCATCAAAAGGCAAAGAAGATTCGTTCATTGGCAAAACACAGATCAATAATGTAGCCAATTATTCGTTTCAGTTAGCCAAAAAAGCAGTAACAGCATAGCCTGGAATTATTGACAGTGTAATAAGTTGATCTATGAAAGCAGCTGGAGATATTATTTCTTTCCTAGCTAAACATGCTATTTTGCTTGTTTTTACATTAGTGGGTTTGTTATTTGCATTTTTGATTGGAGGTGTGTAAACAAAGTATTTAGCAGCATTCACGAAGTCCATCGCCATGGGCGAGGTCTTTCGTATCAGTCTAAGGGATACCGTTTTTTGTGACCTAAGAATTAATTGTATAATTTATTTCAAGTTTAAACGAGTCTTTGGATTTCTGTAGGTTGTTGTTGTATCTAACTATACCACTGGGTAGCAAAAATACACCGTCGCCACCACCAACACTTTTGGAACTGTTATATATTGTTGAAAGTTATTCATAATATTTTCATCTGAGTTATACTCTTTCTGTCCTAAGATTAATACCCACATTAACTTGTTAACAGTGTCTGATACTGTTGAAACAGTTTGTATAATAAATGTTCAGTTTTGTACGTGTGCACCTGATATGCAGATCACATACTACCTTATAATTTGATTCTATCTACCTTTAGTTATTCCTTCATCTGTTAATCCGTTGATATCTTGCATAAAACATTAAGGAAGGCCTGCCATTATTTCCATCTTTGTCTGTCATAGAATTCATTTCATCAGCTGGCAATGTTCTCAAATATTTAACAGAACCTGCTCCATAGTTATATTTATGTTTGTAATCAGCTAACTCAACAGCAGGTGTAAGTTACCCAAAACCTTGATGTAGAGTTTTATGTTCTTCCTGCCCATTATCAATCAAATATTTGTTTTTCCCAATAGAGGTATCTCCAGTCATGCTGTGATGGAGAAATTGTAGCATATCAAATTAAATAAAATCGTATCAGTGCTGTTCTCCTATTATTTAAATGCATCATCATCAGGTAAAAGTATTTTACATTCAGACAGCAGTTTTCGCATCTAGAAATAAATATGTAATGTGTATAATAATTTGACAATTCTAGTACATTTGTGTCCCATTAAATGCTAGTAGGAAATAGTTTACGTCACACTGTGCTCTTTGTTTGTTTATAGAGTCATCATTGTTAAATTTGAAAGTTTAGTTTTAAAAAATTGTTCAATTGCTTGGATTTGCAAGACCGAGTTTCAGTATAGTAAATTGTTATCTTTCTAAATGCATCTGCTATGTTAACTTGGTTAAGGTGAGTTAACCAATTTATTGTATTAAATTGAAGTCCATCGTTGGAGGCACACTCACATTGAAAGGAGAGTCTATCACTTTGGGACTAGGGTCCACAGATATTGTCACCATAGGCATAGCTGAGCTCCAAGGTTCCACTTTTTCTATAGGATCTACAATAGCAGTTTAGTGTCTGCATCTATAAATGAATCAAGTTAAGGTTATGTCCATTATATTTAGACTTATAAAAACTAACATAAAACTGGCTTCTTTTTTTGTAAATACATTAAGCCTTTATTTAATCTTTTTCCACTTGCATAGGTAAAACTTTGTTGATTTCTATCTCTCTAATCTTTCATTTCCTCCGCTGTAATACCATTTTAGTCTCGATGATATTATACACTCGTTCATTTTTGGTATATTGTATCTCGTTTTGCTATTTCCTTTGTCAGTTTTTCTTTCTTGCATTTGCAACATTTTACAACTGATTGTTTCATTTACTTGTGTAGTTTGATTTCAATTACTACTAGAGGTAAAATGTGCAGACTTCTAAAGATGTTCTGGATTTTACTTCATCCTTGTGGTTAATTTTGTGGTAATTCTTTATGTCTGAAGGCTTGTGGACGTTTAAAATTGTACATGTATTTGATTGCATAATTGCGCGATGCACACGGATTGTTGGCACGATTTCTATACATTCTTTAATGCTATTTGAAGGAATTTTAAATGTCGCCATTACTTCATGATCATGTAGGTGATTTTCAGTACCCATTATTTTGTTCAAAAATGAAAATAATTTAGAGTCTTTAACATTTGATTAATTTTTCAGATTTTTAGAGATACAGTTCGAATCAATTTCATATTTGTGGATGTTATATCTTTTCTCTTCCTTCGATGCTCATTTAGTATCCTGCTAGGGCATTGTGAAGACTGTTGTCACATTATCACGTTTCTAGTTGTATATTATTTTGATATTGACTTGTGATGTTTTTGGATGTACTTTCCTTTTCCCTCTGATATGTCACACATAGTATATATTTCAGTTCCTTTTTGCTCTAAATGCTTTTTTAAAACAAGTGTCACGTTCCGAAAACTCATTATATTTTTTTTTAAACTCAAAGTTTTCATGCTTCTTAATACTGATAGTTCTGTATTGAACATCCTCCGACTACGATGGAGGTATCATTTATTTAATGGTATCATATTTTCAGCTGCCTTCCAAATATTAAAGGGTTCATAGCATCATTGCCATTTAACGAATACATACTTTTTGCCCTTCATCCATATTATTTTTAAAATCTTTTCAACTGTGTATATGTTATCTTGTTTGTTGTATAGCGATAACAACTGTTCATAAACATGTCCTTAAAGTCTTCCAGTTTGTGACCTAAAATTACTTGCTTGATTTTAAATATTTCCTTGGTAAAGTTGGGATGGTAGACCTTTTCAGAATTGTTTATTGTATTTTTACATTCTGACTATTTCACCTGTTTTGAATTTAGGCGTTCCAATGTATCGTTTGTAAGGTAACCAAATTGGTCGATCCATACTCTTAATCTGTTTTCTTCCTTGCCGAAGTCATGTCTATTGATTTGTCTTCAATTAGCCTTGCTAAACCGTCAACCGAATTTCTGGTTTCATTTTGAGTGAAATACTTCCATATTCTGGTCTTTAAGATTCTGTTACACCTTTCCACTATGTATGCTATTTTGTTTGAGTGAGGTGAAAAGTATTCAGTGCATTCATTTTTCAGCAAATCCTTAACGTTCCTGTTGCAAAATTCTTTGCCGTCATCAAACTGTATCTTTTCAGGTTTTCGTTTTATATTGTCCAAAAGCATCGTGTATGTCATCTACGTTTTATGTTTTCATTTATCAACCCAAGAAAATTGTAGAAGATATCCATCACTGTCAAAATGTACTTGTATCCAATGATGTGTTTTTCGTAAGTTTGCAAGTCAACAATGTATGCCTGCCACCTATGATTCTCATGACTAGCATAGAACCTTCTGTAGGGAAACCGTTTTCTCTCTTACTTGTGTAATATGTAGGTAGATTGTTCAGTTAACCATTCGTTCTGTTCGGTGTTTTTTTTAATTTTCTATTTGTTCTGTTTAATTTGTTCCTACAATTGATTGATATTTGTGTAAGAAACTGAACTTTCGGGATCGTAGTAAGACGTTTTTAAATACTCTTCTCTGTTGGTCATTTGAAATGGTATAAAAAGTATCCAGATAATACTTTAAGTTTCATTAATTGTCTTTAGGTGTTAGTAACAAGCCAAAAGGACACCCATCTACAGATTGTACAGGTACTTTTATTTCAGCAATTTGCAACATTTCCTCAATACATTCAAATATATGAATGATTTAAGAATTTTATAGAATTATGTCATTCCTATGGTTAATTCTAAAACAACTACTTCATATTCTGAGTTACCGTGTGCTGTTTTAAATTGAACTTTTTCTCCATAAATTCTCTCTGTGCTCATCGAATCATTGTAGCTACCTTGTAAAGTTTACGAGATCTTAAAATTGTACCGCAAATTTAGCTGAATACAAACTTGTGTATTTGTGAACATCAAATACGTAATGTATTCTTTCTTCGTACTGCGCTGTTTTAACCATGTTTCTACTAGGCTCATGGTACTTATTTCAGTGTTATCATCACTGAAAGCAATCTGTAAATATGCGTCTTTTCTGAAAGATTGGAGTATATGTTTTTAATTAAACTATACGTTATTGATACTTGAAATCAAGACATTAATACTTTCATTCACTTTAATGTTGTTCTTCAACACAAACTATTTTGACTACATTTTTATCCCAATTAAACTTGTAAATAGGCATTATTTATTGATACGAATATTGTTGCGTTCATGTTAAACTCTATTCAGACCACCTCGGCTATTTCTGCAGGACAAAAGTATGCATCGGATATATGTCGGAGCAGTAATTTACTCAAAAATCATACATTTTGATCGCTGGACATCTTATCGCTAAAAAGAAACCGCAATCTGCTATTTGTACAATTCAATTGACCGTAGGATTGATTGAGGAGTTGCGAATGAAAAGATACTTCGATGCATTCACAACTTCTTGGTCAATCCTTGTTTTATAAATAACCTAGCTTGTCCGATGGGCAGCTATCGGCCTACATTCGAGTATGATCTGTACGGTACCTTGAAGTTGCGAATTGTTAAACTCATGGAATATTTGTATTATCTGTCTGAAAACTTTTGAATTTATTACAATGCAGCTTTGTGCTTTTATTTATGTTGTATAATAATTTAAAATTAGTGTTCTCTAATTGTGACTTTGCTAGTAATTTTTTATGATTTTTAAATAGCCTCAAGTCTTTCTGGTCTGGTCATTTTTAACTTTGATTCTAATGTTCTCGTATCCCTACTTGATAAAGTAATATACACAAATAAGAGTAATCGATCTACCGCATATACTAACTACTTGAGCTACATGTATTTAGTTAGTAGAGATTATTTAAGTATCACCAAAAAATGATTCACCCATGAGTTACCAATTTTATTCCTATCTACCTTACCCACCTGCTGTATACATCCACCGACGTATTTCATGATACGTCCCGTTTGAGCCGATATGTATCACAACCTGCACTCTCATTCAGGGCTTGACCATATAGGCAAACTAGGCGATCGTTTAGGGCGCCAGGCTTTAAGGGGCGCCAAATTAGACGGTAAGGGGCGCCCTGCTCTCATTTACTTTTCTTAAGTTTCTCATAAAATCTGCATGTACGTGATTTATAAATTTGTATACAACTGCATGTTTTTGCTTCATTTTGAATTATCTCGATATTTTGGTACCTTGTAGCCCGACCCCATCTATTATATTATAGACAAGTAAAATATGTAGCCCGATCCCATCTATTATATTATAGACAAGTAAAATATGTAGCCCGATCCCATCTATTATATTATAGACAAGTAAAATATGTAGCCCGATCCCATCTATTATATTATAGACAAGTAAAATATGTAGCCCGATCCCATCTATTATATTATAGACAAGTAAAATATGTAGCCCGACCCCATCTATTATATTACAGACAAGTAAAATATGTAGCCCGATCCCATCTATTATATTATAGACAAGTAAAATATGTAGCCCGACCCCATCTATTATATTATAGAAAAGTAAAATATGTTTTAACTGTAAAAATCTTCTTCAGTATTAAGTAACCTTTATAAAAGATTTATCAGTCGTATATTCGTTTCTACATGCCTTATCGATGTAACCTGTATATAGACATATGCAGAAATGTTAGACATAAACGTAAATTTTACTCAAAGACAGAAATTAAATTTATATATATATATATATATATATATATATATATATATATATATATATATATATATATATATATATATATATATATATATATACATATATATATACATATATATATTATTTAGATAAGTTTTCATTTTTTATTTTCTGTCTTTTGTCTTTATATTCTAATAAATCACATGAGCTCGAAATGTTTAGGTGTAAGATGAGTAACTTGATGATATGTCACTGTATTGCTTTACTTTTACATTTTGATTTCCTTGCATATCAAAGTAGTTTTATTCCATGCATAGAATCGTTTGGTGTAAATGTACATGCGATGGTCTGTTCATCTTTCTTTGCAAAGTATGCATGTTGTTTTATTAATTGTATAGAATGTGCAGAAATAGTGCACTTAGCCTGCTTTTACACACACACACACACACACACACACACACACACACACACACACACACACACACACACACATATATATATATATATATATATATATATATATATATATATATATCACTGTTTTTTGCTATACATGTCCTAATCATCATATCTATTGTCACATACAGGTTGTTCTGAATTCGTGTAAATATAACTATAACGACGCGATAGAAATCATACTAATGCGACCATTTATGCGAAGACCGTCTTATCATCATAATAAAACCGGCATTGTTCTTTGAATCTTTTCAAATCTCAACCTTTCAGCTTACTCAAAATCGAAAGAGCACAAAGAGTATTTGGGTGTCGGGATCGGAGTCGGAATTTACTATTAAAACCATCGCTGAAATTACCTCCCTTAGAAGCAATTGTTCCTGTCAAAGATCTTCCAATCTTGAGAGAAATCATTCATATCAAAACAAATACAATGCATCGAAGAGGAGCTGGTATTGCTGCTATCAAAAACAAAAATCTTGCACAGGTATCATAGACAGTGGTTATATGATTCATGTAACTGTTATCTATTTTGAACTCTCTCTCTCTCTGTTATTTTATATAAATTTTACAGAATTTAAACATCTTTACGTTTTATATTTTATCTTGTTATACGTTTCATGCGTTCATTCCTACGCTCTCTCTCTCCCTCTCTCAACCCCTATATACCTCGGCATAAACACATGAACTTGACCTTAGATAGTGTTTACCTTTTCATTTTCTAGATCATATTAAAGTATATGTCAATGTAGGCGCATTTACTCAAATTAAAGTAACTATTAATTGTTGTTCTAAAATTTAATACTAAACTAGTTTAACCAAACGAAAATTATTGATCGCTGTTGACTTTTACAATGGTGGCCAGGTACTAAACTGGGACTGAACAACAACTAGCCATTATGATTTTATCTCTTAAACTCATGTTGGCAATTTTGGGGACATCATTCTGTATATATATATATATATATATATATATATATATATATATATATATATATATATATATATATATATATATATATATATATATATGTGTGTGTGTGTGTATGTGTGTACCTATTAAATAAAAAGTTTAATCACTTTGAATCATAAATAATTTACTTTGAGATAAACCCCCAAAACTTAATTCTCCCATGATATAGATGGATTACCTTTATAAACAAAGGATGTAACCAATGTGATGTGGTGAACAGATGGTGAGATCTCTGACAGTGGCACTTTTACCTTACTGTGTGGATGTTATTAATTGTAATGTCAATAAAACAACAAACAGTAGGAACCTTTACAATGACTAATGAATTAATTCATCTGGAAACACAAGACCTCATTTGCTGTAGGCATTATATTGCCCCATTATAACTCCACAGTCAAAAGATATACTAAATGCATTATAGTTAAGGCTGGGTGCGAAGAAATCTCATTATAACAGTATTGGCATCGTGCTGGGTTTTTGCGATAGAAAACAATACAAACCATTGAACTATGTACATCTATGACAGCTTTCATTTAAAAAGGAATCATGGCAATTATTTAATCATACTGGGGATTTACACAACTTTGGCACTACAGTAGCAGTTAGTGACATGTGTTTTGTTCTGGTTTACAGTCTTTAGCATATGATACTACCTCCAGATTAAGGAAATCAATAGCCAGACTCTGCTCATGCATTTTTTTTTCTTCGTTTTAGTTCATAACAATTTGCATTCCATCTGCAGGTCTTCTTCTATGATGGTGGTTACTATGAATTAAATAAACGTCAGATGTTAAATTGTCTAAAACTCATGACCAGCTGCTCTCATTCAGTAGGTGGTCACTCAAGAAAGTGAATATATAATAAAATTGATCTATGCATGATAAATTTTGGTTGCAAATGACAGGTGGTCGCTCATAGTAGAGGTCACTCAAATCAAGTTTTACTGTACCATTCTTAGTAGTCCCACATGCTTTACATGTACCTGGTACATCACTAATATTCTGATAGATATGAAAAAGTCTGGCAAGTCTAATATAAGGGATCATCCATAAAGGACATCCGCAAAGATGGGGGGAGGTAGGGGTTTGTTCAACTGCGGACAAGGGGGGAGGGGGTGTAAAGGACCTTGCGGACGTCCGCAAGCTAGTATTTTTTGTTATGATATTCTGTTGAACAGCTGCTTTAGGCCTACTGCGTGTATTCCAGTATGTTTTGCAGACGTCCTTTATGGGTGATCCCTAAGTATAAATTATTTGTTAATTTCAATTTGTACGATTCGTGCCACAGAATATATATGAATGGGTTGGCATTAATACATAGGTCTGGCTCCCAGTGCCTGAGGTTGATTACATGGCCCACATATCGGCCCTGCGGACCTGAGCGAGTATACAAATAGCCAAGTAAGATGCACCAGCTATTACACTGCCAGACCATAGAGCAGTGTATAATGCTAGATGGGGACATCCGCAGCCCGGGGGGGGGGGGGGGGGGTAAGCCACATGCGGACAAAAGCGGACAAGGGGAGAGGGGGGGGTAAGAAAACAGGTATTATCTGTGGACGTCCTTTATGGACAACCCCTAAGGGAAGATATCTATCTCTTATCACACCTCAGAGTCAACAGTTTTCTTTTAAGTTGGCTAATGATGTACGTTTAATAAACACTAGTTACTGACCTATGTTTATCTATCTTTTCATCTATCTATGTATCTATCTATATATCTAAGTATCTATCTATCAACTCTCGTGAAACTGTGTGTCTGCTTGTTGATCAATCAAGAGATCAAAGATTTATGATACAGTGAGTTTGAATTTGCTGTCATAAGAAGGAAATCAATTAAAAAATTAAAATGCAAGAAGAAAATTGTTGTCCTTCATTTAGCCTATATTTGATTTAAGTTGCCAAACATTACTTTTGATTGTTCTTTCTGTTTATTCTTAGAGAAATGGACCAAAAGTCTGAACAACAATGAGTTACACACTTCTTATGCCCAATGTAGCATAAGCATTTGTCTTAAGCATTTCCATGATAGTGCTGTAAAAAAAAAAGCCTCATATAACCTTTCTAAAATATCACAATACAACAAGATGTGTCCAACCCATAATAAACTTTAACACAAGATTGATTATGTTTAACTCAAGATCAGTTTTCCTTGTCTAAAATTTGTGTTCTTTTCAAAACTTTTTTCACCTGACCAGAAAGAAAACTATAATTACAAACAAGCAATGCAACAATGTAAATCAAACCCCAATGCAGATTTAATGACTGTTTTTGTATTTATAAAAACTATCAGTGCATTTCTCTACCAACACAAATGTGGATGCCTGATTTATGATCATCCTGAGTTGGGGTGAAATTTTGTATATTTTTAAAAGCAATATTTTAACCAGTAGCCTTTGGTGTAAAGGGAGGCAATTGAAGTATTTGATGCAAAGGGAGGCAGTTGAAGCATGGAAAATTATTTTTACTCTGGATTAGTCACTAGGCTGGCATTTATGCTGTTAACATCTGTCCAACTCAAAATCACTTACAGTCAGTTACAGATTTTCCTCTTTAATTAATGTGACACGTTTTCAGTCATTTTTGAGGGGCAATACAATGCCATAACTCTAGATCCATATTACCAACATGCCATATATACTCACTTATAAATCGAGTCCAACTGCAAATTGCACAGATCCAGATCTGCTTGTACATTATGCTACGGCAGATCAGGGTGTGTGTTGTTTGCAGTTGGACTCGACTTATAAGCGAGTATATACAGAATTCAGCATGTATTGTTGCTTTTGATTTTGGATAACCAATACCTTTGACATGATGGTTTACAACAATTTATCTTTCAGGCACGATACAAAGACAAGGGAACAGAAATAGCAGAAGGACAAGTGGCACAGGTTTAAAGTTTGAATTTAGTTGATTTTACTTTGATTTTACAGTAAGTTCTAACAGCTTATGTTTTGTACTCTGGATGCCTCACTGTTTAGCATAGAGGGGTCTTTCCACTGAAGGAAACTAGTGTACCAGGGGAAACTAACAACTAATGGTTTTATAGTTATTTGGAAAATCGCTCTTGAAAAGTAGTGACTGGTCATTTCAGTGATGGCCAGCATATTAAATAAGGTGTTCCCACGGGGTCTATACTAGGAACACTATTATTTATCATACAGACCTGATCACATTTATTTTCATGCACTAGTCCAGTACATGTAGATTCAGAAAATTCACTTGCCCCACCTACCTTTTCACTTGTCCTAAAATTTCAATCACTTAATTTGATTCAATAAGACGTATGCACTTTAATCCATAACACAACAAAAGAAATAATGTACAACATATTGATTCCTTCAAAGGGCTTAATTTTTCAGGTTCCCATTGTCATGGTATCTTATATACACAATTTCTTGCTCCAATACAGTAGCATCAATACTTCCATCAGCAATATTGGAAATGAATTCACTACTATTCAGACTTTCCCTAACTTTTCCTCTCAAAACTTGATCAATTGACTGAACAAAGTCACATGCCCTGAGTGTGTTCTTGTAATTAACAAAAAGTTCAACGTTTTCCTGGAGAGCACACAATATTTCCATGTTATAAAATGGTTTTCCATAACTGGCTCAGGTGTATGCTGTGTTAAAGAGATCTCATTTTTTTTTCTTCAATTCATTCTCAGTTAGTCTTAAAGTTGACTTTCCACAGTCTTAAAACGGCCTTTCCAAGTGGAGTGTAAGCAACTCGAAAATCCCAGAAGTGTCATGCATATACACCTCCCCCTCGATAACTCGCGCACAACAGGATCCAAAACATAGACAGCACTATAAGTGAGAGCGCGAGTTACTGAGGGACCTAAAAAAAATTAAGAAGGGGATGCCATCCCCACTAGACATCGAGAAGACCGCAGGGTGGGGGGTTAATGTGGCTGTTTAATGGCTGAAAATACTCATTTTATAATTGCATAGGGAATATTTGTCAATTAAGAGCTTTTTTTCAAATCTAGTTGTTTGCTTTTTTGTACAAATTACCTTTATTTCAAGATACCCAACCTCTGAAAGATCGTTAACAACATTTGTCCAAGCGGTTTCAACAATACGTGTACGCAAAAATATTGTGTATTATATCACTGCTTTATGTTGTTATTGATTTACAACATGAGACATAAACTAGACTCTGTCTCTTTCAGATTTATACAAATGATGCTGTTCTGCCATCTGATATGACTGCCTTTTGATAAAAGTTGAAAAACATTTAAACAACTTTATCTAACAAAACTGCTGATGTACCACCAAATATGGATGAAGATACAAAACTTAAGAAACCTTGAAACAGTTGTTTTCACAACATATGCAAATGTAAACAGAAAACATCCTACTGACACAGATTTATTTAGAGGAACACAAGGGAAGTAACCTGTGATAAGGACTGATTAGAAGCACAGGTTTTGGGTTATGCCGAGTTCTTCCCCTGCAGATACAAATTTACCCCCCCCATTAATTTTAAAAAGAATACGAGGTGCATAAATTTGAATAGAATGAGTTGTAAAAAATAACAAAATAATACATGTTAGGGTTATAAATTAATGATTTATGCTTTAAACTGGAGAAAAATATAAAATAATCATATAACAAATAACACTCAAAGTTGATAATAATTTGATAATATAGTTACATTTATGAGACTAGTTGGTAAAATACCAATAAATTATTACAGTCATGTTGATGAAGAGATTTTTTACTAAGGATAAAAGCTGAGTGGGAATTTACAAAAAAATGCAACAAAGCATTGTGAAGAACTAAAAGCATCTTTATCTAAGTATCAGAATATATTTACATATTTAATTATGTGCACAATAAATCTTGCTTTAAAAAGAAGACATTTCTTGTAAAATCCATGTCCAAGTTTAAGACTTTATTTGCAGAAAATTATTGCTAAAAACATGACCACGATCTTAATTTTTGGATATTTTGAAGTTTGATATGTTTGATTAAATAGATATCACATATTATGTGCATTACATTAAGCCATTTCATACTGTATATTCAGTGCTATTACTTACAAATTATTTTAAATATATATTTTGTCATTTGTAGCTTGTAATAAACAACTTTTTTTATTATCACCTAGTATGTGTTTCTGCTGAACCACTTCCAGATTTAATTACCAAAAGCAAAGAAACCCATGACCCTAAAAAGAAAACAATAAAAACCATGACCTTAAAAGACACTCCAGAGAAATTTGGTAGTTGTTTCAGGCTAATCAGATGATGGGACTCAAACCTGCAACATTTTGGTCACATGTCCAATGCCTTGACCACTGAGCCATCACAGCTGACTTTGCTACTGATCACAATGCTTTACAAATTATGACTTGAGGGGTAGGGCTTCAGAGGATAAGGACAGACTCAGGAATCCATGATGACTGGACAGATTAACTCCCCTTGTAATGCCATGTAAATGTATATACTTTAAGGGTGGGGCTATGAACAGTTTATTTATTATGGCCAAGTCCTCATTGGCTGGGAGAGATCCATGGGACAATGCTAGTTGTATAAATGACATCCTTTTATGCCAAGAAAGTGTTCCTACATATATGGTCTAGGAAAGAAGATAATCACACTAGCATTAATAGACAGTGTAGCAACTATGTGCTCCAAGCTTTTCTTTTCCCTCAACAGTTTCATTACCTGTGTGAATTTGCATTCACACGCGGATGTATGTCAATTATCCAGGCCTACTTGGGACAGTAATTATCCAGTGAGTGATATCAGGCCTACTTGGGACACTTGTTCTCTTTGCTCTTGTACAAATAAATCAAGTGAGTGATATCAGGCCTACTTGGGACAGTTGTTCTCTTTGCTTTTGTACAAATAAATCCAAAGACACAAGGAGAAAAGCAAAATAATCAGCAGTGAGTGTGGGTCTTGGTCTTACCTATGCAAGCTTCATAGTAACTGAACTTTCCACCACTACTGTTCTTGATAAATGGTTAATCAAAAGTGATGATTTCAAGTTATTGGTCACTCTGTGAATTAAAGTGTTGTTCAGTGCTTGATTTTCATGTTTCTTACAGCAACTATTCAGATGGCCATGGTAGACTGTATTTTAGTTGTTGTTGAATTACTATTTCTGATGATATAAGAGGCCTTGCCTTAAAACAATGTACATTGCTCAAGCAGTGCAATTTTCTGGCTTTTTTTCTATATCAACCTGTTTTAAAAGTCAATTTAAGGTGTCGCAAGTTTTGAGGAGTCGCAACTTGTATGGTAAATATGATGTGTGAAATCTGTCATGATGGTTTGTTTCTCTCATGATGGCCCCTGATTTCATCGCTAAGAACAGGCTCCTGCTCATGTGAAATCAGTCTTTTGTCTTGAAAGTGCTATGTTTGGACCCTTCTTCCCGTGAATGTCTTCATAACCCCATTAGGGCATTAAAGTGGTACCTGAAATGAACAGAATGATAGAAAAGAGGAAGATCTTGCTTATACTTACTACTCATAGAAGGATTGGATGATATTTCCACTCAGGATCTTTCATCATAAATCTGTTGAATTATCTGTTCAGACTACAAGGATTAAACCCAAGACCAGATGAATTTTTTATGCATTATATGATTTTGCATTCTCCAGTTTATATCTAAGAGACCTTTCAAGTCATTTTAACCTGGTGGGAGCTTTATCAGCAGTGCAGCATGTTATCTTCGCAGGTCACTCAACAGTTTTGTGATAATGTGGGTTACTCTACTTCCACAGGATTTGTGGAAGCAAAATTTTTTCTGAGATGGCATCCATTCATTAATCTATTCCAACCCTAGCCCATATTTCACACAAGACTTAAAGCTGCTTTGTATACATTAGGAGATCAGAGCCTGGGCCAACTTGGGGATAAAGGGATGTAACTCCCTCCACCTCCTACCTATTCTCCAAATGTATTATGTTCTGGTGATGTATTTGAAGAAGAAACCAGTATTTGAAGTAAACAATTTTTCTTCAATAATACTTGCCCAATTATAATATGAGCACACCCTCCCAAGCCCTCTCTGCAGTTACATCCCTGGAAGAGTTGTCACTTTTGCTCCAGTAGT